>JAOUQW010000047.1:2134176-2148234 GCA_028565825.1 Olivaichthys viedmensis | reverse complement strand
TGTCACTCATTTGCTTTCTGATAAGGAAAGATTGTTCACTATGTCTTTCTCTCCCCACACTGTCTTGGGAAGAGACAATAATAGTAATAGACAATAATAGTTATTTTAGTGTAATGTGTGTAGAGAGAAAGACATAGTGAACAATCTTTCCTTATCAGAAAGCAAATGAGTGACAATAACCAAAATTTCAGTAGCTGTGTTAACGTTAGCTTACCAATAATGCATTCACCGTATCTATCGTGTGAGGATAAACAGAACCCCTCTGTGCGTAGCGCGTTTTGGATATAGTTTTAGAAATTGGTCATTTTCTAATCTTCTGTAAAAAACCAAGGATACCTGTTTTTCCGAATCGCCATTTGGGGATTTTAACCACGCTATGAAAATAACTCTTCTCCCAATACTGCTTCTTGTGCATGACAGTCACGAAACTGACAGACAAAGCCACACACGTAAGGTCGGAAAAGAACGGTTTTATTCATTTACTGCGTTAAGGTTGGCGGTCCCAATTTATTCGTTTTTGTTCATGTTTTAATCCTGGCGGGAATTTCACGAGTCTTCAGTCTAGAGTCGCATGTCAGTCAAGTGCAAGTCTGAGTCGAGTTGCGAGTCAGTCAACGTGTGACTCGAGTATGAGTCTCTAGAGTCCCCATCTCTGTTAAGAAGTACTTGGTATGTCCACCTGCTGTCTGTGGAGTCTGCTGATGATGATGAGGGTAGTCCTCTGACGCTGCTAGTGCCTCCAATGCCTGTAGAGTGGACACTAAAGCATCATCTAGCTCCTGAGCATGGTCTCGCACTGTCCTTGGGGCCACATTATCAATCAGTGTCACAGGAACTTTCTCTTGAGTGTTGGCCACAGGTGCTGCAGCTGTGCTACCAGCAGCGGCAGCAGCAGCCTTACGATTTTTTTTAGCATCATCCTCATCAGAGCTGTTATCTCGAAACCCTGGAGGTGGTGCTGCTATGGCAGGAGGTGGAGGTTGAAGCTTCCCTCCTCCACCCTCTATCTCCTCATCCTCTTCACTTCCAGGAGGAGGGAGTGCCATGAGATCAACAGCTCCTCCTTCACAGGAGGAACAGGCATTTGTGCATTGCAAAGCAAGTTTTCCAGATGCTACTTTCTCTGATGTCACTCCCCCAGCCTTAAGCCTTGCCTTGCAAGAGTCACAGAAGAATCTCCCTGTACGCTGTGAGTTCTCCATTGTTTTAGCCCTGCCCCTGAAGCCTGAGCTGTCATGAGATGGGCTCTCTGGATCAGCCACTGATTCAATGCTTTTGAGGGTGGGATCGGACTTGGTACGTGAGCGGTTCTGTGACTGGGATATGAAGTTCTCGTTAATATCCAACTGCTCCTCTGTCTGCATTTGGAGCTCCTGCAGCTGCTGCTGCTCTTTCAAATGAATGTGACAGAGGCCAAGGTGTTGTGACGGTGGCGGTGCTGATATCTTCTGTGACACCTCTCGGGACGAACCCTCTCTCTCCTCTCGCCGACTGTTACTTGACATGGAGGCCCCAGATCGGGAATGAGGATGGGAGCTTCTGAAATCTGAAGGACAGAACCATCAGAAGAGTTGAAAAGACAGGAGTCAGGGAGATCTTAGATATGGAGGCTGAATAAAAGTCTTTTGGAATGTCATGTGATGTTGTGGTCATCCTCATTGGCAAACCACAGTAGATGGTGACAGCATCCAATGTATGGTTGAATATTATGGATTTAATGTTCTTAGGTCAGAGAAATGAACAAATCCAGAATGTCATTTTAGTTAGGAACAGAAAATGGATTAAACGTCCATGGGTTAATTCGAAATGAAGATGGAAGGATCAAGAACAAGAAGAAGAAATGAGTGATTCCCATGACTAATGCAAATCCCAGAGATCATGAAGAAGCTGATGTCACTTTAGGCAATATTATAAACATTTACTGAAAAACAACATTCTTCTAACTATTAAAGCCACTGTAAGCAATTTTAGCAGTCCTTGGTAACTTTTGCCAGATTTAGCACTCCCTACCTTTAATCCCACACTTTCTATACAAACCTCTCTCTGAAGCACCTCCCTCCAGACACATGCACACTTAGTGTAATGGTAAGAAAAGATATAGGAGAGCTATAACACATTTGGGTCATGCAAGCAGTTAAACACTTGATTTCAGATCAAGGAACTTACAATTCCTACACTGAATTTGTGGAATTAGCTAAGTGTGCAACTGCTTGGTTGAACAGTTGAGCTCAATTCAAGCAGACAGCACTCACGGCTAAACACTGGTGGACATCTAAGTTGTTTTTTGTCTAGCTAGTTATTTAGCTAGCTACTTATGCAGCTAAAACAGCTATACATAACATATATGGCAAGTAGAGCTAGTTAGAGTGCAACTTCACAACTAAGGTTACTAGATAACGTAACCTAGCTAACTATTTCATGCACATTATGTTACAGTTTGGGAGGATAACAAATAACTCCAGAATCTACCAAGAAAGATACAGTCAACTCTAAAATAAACAAAAAGTACAACACATGCAATTAGTGAGTAGAGCTTTAACATATGGGGACATTGTATAGTTTTATTTTATCACAATATTATTCCAACAGGTGCAATTTTAACACAATTCCTTGTGCAAAACACTGGTTTTAAAATGATCGGCACCCCCACAATTAATATCTGGTGAAGCCTCCCTTGGAGAGAATAATAGCACTGAGTTTCTTCCTGTTAGACAGGCATGGTTCAAGATTCCCCCATGCAGAACATTTCAAACTCTTTCATATTATTGGTTTTGTCTATGTGGATGCCCTCATCAATTCAGACTACAGGTTTTCAATAAGGTTTAAATCCGGGGACTGAGAGGGCCATTGCAACATTGGATGTATGTTTGGGGTCATTAGCTTGTTGAAAGATTCATCTAGACCTAGGAAAGACCTAACCTCCTGGCAGAGGCTACCAGGTTTTGGGCTAAATTATCCTTGTACTTAGCAGAATTTATGATGCCATTAATCAAGAGCCCCTGGAGTACTAGACGCAAAACAGCACCAAAGCATCATCCAGTACCATATTTTACAGTGGGTATGGTTGCTTTTCCTTCCCTTGTATCCCTTTTTTCACCAAACATGCAGATGGTGTTCATGGCCAAAAAGTTTGATTATGGTCTTATCTAACACACTATCTCAATTGGTAATGTTTATGGAGTCTGGCATCAGTTTTCAAGCCCTTTAGATCTTTTTAGAGCGAAGTGGTTCACTCTTGTCTTTGCTGTTGCTTGGTTCCATTCTTTTCTGGACGCTTTCATTTTCTTAGGCTGTTTTGTAGTATAAACTGTTGTCAGCAATGATGGAACCAGAACTTGTTTTCTGCCACTGCTTCCATGTATGGGCTACCAGTGTACACACAAAAGAATTAGACAAGTTAGACTGAAGACAGGTTTCCTGATGGGTTAGAATAACCAGCCCATGATATCATTTTTTTAGTTGCTAAATCAAAGCCCAGGACAGTCATAGACACATTTAAAGATCGTGTCCTTAAAAAATAGCTTACAGCTGCTTTAATACCCTTACCTTGGTAATTATAATGTACAAGAAACTATATACAATAAATGAAAAGAAAAGGCTGCTCCCCACTGCTAACATGTCCACATAAAAGGCTCAAAATATATATTTTAATTTGTTGGTTAATTGCAGATAATAAAATTGTATTTAAAATATACACAATACACTGGAATGAATTTCCTTCCTTTATTTAATTTAAAAACCAAGGATGTGACTACTACCATACCTGCCTTGATCATATGAGACTGACCAGGTGTCCTGTAGTAGATGGTCCTTTTGGGATTCACAAAGAGCTTGTAATAGCCGGAAATCAAACAGGCAAAGTTTGATGCGTCTGGCCACTCCATCAACAAAACCAGGGGCTAAACAGTTTAGCAACAAATAAGTCACATGTCTAAATATTCTAAATCCTGTGAATACTTTAGTGAAATTCAGATCAGCTGCTCAGTATCATACCTTTGCTTCAAGAATAGAAACCTCAACACGGGCTACTCCCTGGTGCTCCCGGAACAGCTGCACCTTTGCTACACGGCTGAATTCAGCCAAGACTGTTGTGAGGTTATTTTTCAAGTCAATTACATGACTGATGCCATGTCTAGGCCCTACCAACAATGTAGTGGCTGTATGCTTTTCATCCTTTGAGAGAGAGAGAGAGAGAGAAAGAAAGAAAGAAAGAAAGAAAGAGAGAAATGTAAATGTAAGAAGTTAAGAAGAAGCAATTCTTATTCAGCCCAATCCATTCTTACCAGTCCAACTGTATGAAACAACAAGCCTCCAAATGGCGGAAGGTCATTTAGCACACGTATGTACTGTAACTTTCCTTGAAGAGCAGGCACCTGCAGAAAAAAAAGAAACCAGAGTTTAACCAGCAGGGGGCAATGTGTTCCTACTCTGCGACCGATCAATTAATGACTCAAGAAGCATGTGCGCTTTCCTTTACACTGCTATCTTTGACAGTTACATGTGCTTTTGGACTATTTGAAATGACAGCAAAATCTCAAAATTTTAAAGGGCTGAAAGGTCGTTCGATGTGAAAATTGCAAAGTAAATACAACTTTGATCTGAACAGCTTAATTTGAACAGGCACTGTGGCTACAGAAAGACCTTTGAGAGCAGGAATTTTCTCAAGGCTGTATTTATGATGAACTTTTCAACATCGCTAAGGAAGGTCACTTAAAGAGTGAAATGTATTTTTGAACGTAAGAGAGGGACTTTGAATCACATTGGCGGGTCTTGTGGTCAAAACATGAGTTCTGTCTGCTTGCAGTTGTTCCTTCTCAAGTGGTGCATGTAAAATTTTGCTATTACTGCTTTTCAGATATAAACCTGGTTTATCTTATCTCTGTGTAGGACATTTTGGTTTTAACAGGACAAATATCATATTTTCAGGAGTGATAAACATGATTAAAGATTAATGGGTAACCATGTTTTCACATTAGGTCTGCACCTTGTTGCCAGCAGGTGGAGGGTGCTGATATGTCTTCAGAAGCTGGGAAAGGGTCTTGCAGACGTTCTTCTCCTTGACAGTTGGCAACAAGGTAAGAGGAAGGAAAGGGTCCAGACCCCATTCTTTCCTATAAAAGGTAAGGCAGTTCAGTTCAGGACTTTTATTAACTTGCTGCATTTTAAGAAATACTATGTTTTTTAATGCCTTGTGGCATTTGATACTACTTGATACTTATGTACTTATGCATGAAGGAAAAAAATAATAATCTGAGAACTGTCTGACTGTGGTCATACAATTTATAATGCACATAATTTAATTATTTGATATTATTTCATTATTCATGAGAAATAGTTTCATTTGACTAGAGCTTAACATCGCTACAAAACCTCAGGACTTACTCCACGTGCTTCAGGGAGATCTTCTGATTGGGTCTCGCTACTGACACTGTGATGTAAATGTGGAGGGCTGCCAGCTTAAGTGTGACATCAGACTTCCAGTCCATTCCAAAGCGTTCTTTGATGACATCATTGCGGTTCTGTTCAATATTATATGCGAGATGTAGTACGGTTAGTTTAGTTTTCAGACACACAGACAAGCAAGGTATTTCTTGCAAACTGGCACAAAGTATAAGTATTTCTTGGTAAGTAGCGAAGGGCTCCAACCTGTATATACAGGTACTCAAATGCAGCAGGGTCCCTCCTCAGTAAGTCAGCAGGGTCTTTGGGGAAGAAAGAGATCCGGAATAGACATTTCATCCCCTGGAAGTAGGTTCTATGTACCACCTGAAGTGATAAAACAAAATGGATTGTCCAGAACATTAACACTTTCTTAGGATAATGTATTTTAATCTAGGGTTATAATATCTTTATTGACAGTACAGAGTCCAAGACCACCACTTAACTTTACAATAGTTATCAAATGGTCAAACGGTTATTTTCTTAATGTTTTTTAAAACTGGGATGTAAAATTATTTAACTTGTGAATGCAGAGAATTACAGATAAACTGAAAAGAAATGTGGTACTTTGTATGACTTTTGCATCACAAAAGCAGACTCACATGAGAGAGAGGTTGGCTTTCCTGTAGCAGGTGCAGTCTCTGGTTGTGTTCGAGTCCTCCAGACTCCAGAACCAGAGCAAAATGCTCGATGTAGCGTAGGGAGAGACGGTCTTGTAGTGAGGACATCACATCCTGTCCCAAGGACAGGGAGAAGGAAACAATCACCCGTTTGTTTCAAATTTACAAAGATCAGTCATTTTTAACACCTTTGTTTCACCATGTTACTCTCAGGTCAAAATGCCCTGAAAAATATCTAAAATGATGCTCTATGTTCATTAGAGCAATTAAGCCAAGCATGTCAAGTTTCATGCTGGGGAAAAAAAATATTTTAAGTATTGCCCAACGTTTAGTAAAACTCATTTTGACCCAAATGGAACATACAGACGGGTGACAAATGAAAAGAAAAACCAACAGAAAGTGTCTTAGTAAGGTGTTAGGCCACCCCAAGCCGTCATAACAGCTTTAATGCACCTTGGCATAGATTCTACAAATCTCTGGAGGGATGGAACATTCTACCAAAAGATATTCCCTCAATTGGTGTTTTGATGATGGTGGTGGAGAGCACTGTCTAACACGTCAGTCCAAAATCTCCCATAGGTGTTCAGTTGGGTTAAGATCTGGTGACTGCGAAGGCCGCCATGGTCACTGTGATGTGACCATGTGACTGCGAGTGTCATACTCAGTAATATGATTTACATCATTTTCATACTCAATAAACCATTCAGTTACCCCTCGTGCCCTGTGGATGCTCTCATTTATTCAGGTTTTTCCCTTTAATTTTTCACCTGTCTGTAAGTGTTTTATAAGTTTTGCTCATGCCAGTAAATGCCCACATGTCACCTACTGCATAAAGAACCCGATCATGCAGGAGCTTATAAGACTTTGTTAATGATATGTAGTGTAAAAATCTGGCGACAGAAATGTGTGTGCGCCTAGTAAACACATTTGACATTTGCTCCACTAATGCAACAGTGAAATCAATTGAATTAAGTTTGCCCTGAGCATTCATCTCTAGAAACAGATGTGTGGGGGTTTTCAGTGTCTCATGGCTATGCTTAGGAAAAGGTCTTGGAATATAAATGAGGGAACCATGTGTTGTATGCAAACACCCGTATTCTCAGTGGTCCAGCTCTTGTTCCTGCTGATGCTTAAGCAGAGTTACATGGCTCTTAGAGTGTATCATGGATCCATATTGATGTATGGATAGCCTCCACCTCGAATCACTGCGGTACTGGTACATACAGGTTTGCTGAAGCAGCCCCCCTGCCCTTCAAAACATGATAATCTGTTTTGGCACTATTGACGAAAGGCTAAATCAATGAAAATACTATTGGGTATACCCAGTGAAATAGAATTTTGCCTGGTAGAGTCTCGCATCCAAACATTTTCCTCTGTGTGTGTTCCTAAAGCCAAATAATTTGTCGCTTGTTAGCCATTGCATGATACAACATTTAGTTCAATACTAATTTTGTCACTTTGATCATAATTTTGTCTTGTCAGATATCCTCATCCCTGACTATTGTATTGGTTTTAGACTTATACTGGGACTTCTACTGTATCTGATTGTTCATCATCCTTTCTGCTGAATCCATTAAGATCATTCAAATCCATTCTATGAAAAATAAAGAGCTTTTTGGAGCAGATGTGATTGAATTAATGATTATGCATTGCCCATAGTGAAATTCATTTTGGCTGCTCGATGCCTTTTTTTTATTCACATTTAATTTGAATCTGATCTGAAGCAATTAGCCAAACAGATGTAAGGCTTTTTATCACTCTATAAGGAAGGTCTACATCCCATCTCTCTCTTTTAGTGTAAGAAAAGATTTTGAAAAATCTAATAATATAGCCTAATGAGTCTGCTATGAGATGTCGGTGTCCTCCTGGTGTGTCGGTTGAAAGACACTAATGGCCTTTCACATCTACTTTCACTCATGTATCATTGACGAGATTTGATTCCATTTAAATACTGATAATTAATTGCATTAGTGTGCCAGGCTCACAGCAAATTTAATGAGTTTGAGCTTTTAGTTCAGAAACTGGGATTTTATGAAATGTAATAATGTAAATGCTGTGTGTCATCTATGAAGCTTTGGGACATAGTAGCTGTTCTTACTTCTGCTTCCTGCACTCAGATCTTTGTGTAGATTGCCAGCCTGGTATGGTATTAATCATCAAACACACACTAAATGTCCTAATGGGTGGCAAAAAGCAGTTCTGATAACTGATGTATTCCAAACAACACACTTACCCTGACTGTAGTGCGACTGTCGAATGTGAAGGACTTGATTTGCCCATTCTCCAGGAACACCTTCAGCACATTGGGTATGAGTAGCAACGAGTCGTCCTTAAGCATGGTCTGACAGAGAGCAAGAAAAAGTAAAGAGTAAAGAGATGCCCGTAGTTAGTGTCTCCTGGACCAGAGGGGTTATTGGAGAAAGATTGAAACATCAGATGAAGTATTTTATAGGTCCATATTAAAAAATTGGAAGGGAAAGGTAGAATAAAAAGGGATGAGAATCATAACTTAGGAATGTGGAGGGGGAAGTAGGCGACATCCAATCTGACAACAGTTAAAAGGACAAGGTCTATTAAGGCTCATGAGGCAAATATGTTAATTAAAGCAGAGATGCCTGAGTAGGGACAAACTCTGCTTTTGGAGTCTGCAGGAGTACATTGTGGAGCGATCAAAGAGCAATTTATTCAATTTCTTCAGTGCAGCCTTTTAATATGCATGCACAATCAGACACCAGGGCTGGATTTATTTACGCTGCAGAGCATGAAGAGTTCTGGCTCACAGTTACCTCTGTTTCCATGACTTCCACCTTATATTATCATGATATGCCACATATCACTTTTTGCTATCACTGATTGTGGTTTTGCAGAGATATGGCCTCATGGCTTCAGCATCTTCAATATTTTGAGATTTTTCAATATAAATAGAACATTTCAATTTTAGTATTAATAAAAGAAGAACTGGGTAAAGAGTATTTTTAAGTAAGATCTTATGCTGTCTATATCAACGTTAACTAATTTGCTTTCACTCTAGCAAATAGAATGGGGTTAGTGCAATTCTTTTTTCCTGTGAGAAAAACAATACTTAATTTAACCTTGTGTAATGTGTAATGACACTGTGACAGTCTCTGTGTCTTGTACCAACTTGCAAATAAATGTTAATCATTTGCCCTCTAACCCAAAAGCCTACCATATCTCCCTACACTTTGGGGCTACAAGGTTCATATACACTTAAATACACGATGCAAATCTCTTCTGTAAAGGTTTTGGGTGTTTAATACTAAAGTACTAATGGTGAACCTTTTTCAGTGTCTACAAGCTTTGCACACTGGTAGACATGAACTGCTCATCAGACATCAAGTTACCATGACAGTTCTCATAGACATTCTCTTTTAAAAAAAATTTTAAACCACTGATATTAAGCTTTGGCCATGTGCTTCGGATTGCTGTCTTGCTGGAAAGTGACTTTTCCCCCCTGGCTTCATTTTTAAAGTTTTCTTCTTTTCGATCTGTTTCTCCTTGCTGCCTCCTTTTCATATTTAATTCTGTCAAGGTTCTTGTTCTTGGTCCCCTGTTGAGATGAAGTCCAATTACACTGTGTCACCATCATGCAGCAGATCTTTAGCAACACTGGGTCTTTGTAAGGGTCATCTGATGAATGCAGGTGATGTAAGCAGGTGAGCTGTTTCCAAATAATAACGTGATTCTTTTGGACTCGGAGAATATCAAAATGTACTGGTGAGTAAAGTGAGAATTGTAAGATGAAGTCATATGAATATGAAGCCTGACCAACTTCGTTGTCCTTCTTTTTTGTCCTAGGACTACTGGCAAGTCAGACGTTACAGCCCCCTAGACTGCCTTTTGCCAATCGCTCAAGATGGACTGAAATGATTAAGGGAGGCTCAGGTGAGGTGGTTTGATCTTTACCGATTTGGGCCCTCTAGGCCTGATCAGCAAGCTTCTTCTTCCAGGAGAGCTGCACGCCCCTCCCATTCTTCCTCTTTTTTAATATGGTGTGGGCAGCACCCGAGGGTGTTGTGTTCACTCTTCCTTGCTCGCAAGGCAGATATGAGACTGTATAGGACATAACCCATGGAAGGAAATGTTAACATGGGTGCTATCGACCCATGTCCATGTCCAGCTAGAGGGGATGGCAACTTTAGCGCAGATGAAAAGCTACAAATGAATGGACTGCTAGAAACAACATTAAGGGTTATTGGAAAGCTACAAGTCGTGGCTGGGTGCAGTGTTTCTCTGATCTTCATATAATTACACTTTATTAGGTTCAGGCTGTGAAACTGTAACCACACTGGGATTTTCTGGAGCATAGTCCATCAATTTGCATCTTTTGTTACATCTCAGCCTTCATCTTCTGCCACTTTGCCTTTATAATTCCATTATTCAATCAATACACTTTAAAAGCTGCTGCTCAATTTTGGTGTCAGGAACATTAAATGTGTGGTGGATGTTTTGTGTCAGTGTGGTCTAATTTTCCTTCTTGGACAACAGAACAAAGGTACTTGCATCTCATATGTTATTCATGAAGTATCAATATCTCCCTGTCTGGCTTCAGTCCTAATCTTCTAGGAGGTACTGAAGCTGAGCGACTCTGGAACCACACCCTAAGCCAAGCCATTTCCAAAGCCTCTGTTTTATTGTAACCTGGAGAAAATATGCTTTCTGTTTACTTCAAGCTGTGAACTGTGAAAGCTCACAGTCGAAGGAGCACTTAGGTGAGATGAGGGAATCAAAGCAGTTTCAAGGGATTGTAGATCATTTCCCTTAGCTCCTCAGTATGGTGGAATGGGTTTACACTGAGAGGTGGTTGTCTGAGAAGGATTTTAGGCTTGGCCCCCTGGATAATGGACCTACAATACGATGCAATGGGATGAGGAGGGAAGTTCTGTTTGAGGGTCTAAAATGACAGCAAAGTGGCACCATCAAAGTCGATGAAGGCCACCCTTGAGGAAAACATTAGTATTGTCATAAATCAATTTACAAAATTTATGGTCGCTTACTTGGTGTACTCTAGTACCCCAGTGCTGTGTTACTTGAAAATATGTTTTGCGGTTCTCATTTCAGACACTACCCCAAGCATGTTACCACTGAGATGAGTTGGGAAAAAGATGAGCGTGACAGGCAGCAGGACATACTGAGTCTGGGTCACTGATGGACACTTGCTCAGAAAAGCGCACTTTGGGGGGATTGGTTCGCAGGCGAGCTTTCTTGGCTGCACTTATGAAGGCAGATTTAGGTGACTAAAGGAACAAAACAGAGAAAAAGAGGAAGAAGTGAAACAAACAAACAGTCAGCATTATTTCTTCATCATCAAGTCTTTTTAGGGAACTCAGGAAAATTGGTAAGCAGTGTTTTTTGGTTTTAATTTGTAAGATTATGTGAACAGCTAAGGTGGGTAGTAACATGCTACATTTACTCATTGAATAAATTGTACTTGTAAAAGCAGTACTATGGTGCTTTTTCTTAAGTAAGAAAAAATTTAAAAATTTGGCTGCTCTACCCACCTCTGGTGAATCCTACTTTTTACTCTTACTCAAGTAAAATTGGATAGAGAAAAATTTATTTACTTCGTTACATTCGGCTGAATCCCAAATGCCTCAATATTCCCTCTATTAGGAATATAGTGCACTATGGAATTTGACCAGCCTTGTCTGTGATAATGCTAATCGTTAACATTAGCCATGTCATGTAGTTAGCTAGCAGAGAATGCTATGCATCATTTTCTTTCATAGACTAGAGGTGTACCTTCTGTATGATGTTATACATATGTTAATACATTTGTTCATTACATGTCTGCATTTATTTACTGTGAATAGTTTTGATCTCATCATCATCATCATCATCACAGCATGTTCTGAAATGTGAATCTGATCCTGTGTAACGAGTAACGCGCTTCTAGTGTTTTCACTAGATACTTTTGTACTCTTACTCTTATTTTTAAGTAATGCTACTTTTACTTAAGTAATATTTTTGACTGATCTACCCACCTCTGCTGATCAGTCACATTAAAAAAATGGGAGGGATAAAAGCTTTTATAATTGTGAAAGGTTTTTCAGTTATTCAGTTAAGTAATTCAGTCATTTTTCTACATAAATTCACATTAAAGTTGTATTACATGCATGAATGCTCAAGACTCAGTAATTAGGCAAAGTTGGCAGAAAAAGAATCATAGCATGTTATTGTACACAAAGCAATTTTTCCTAAATTACAGAGACAAAAAAAAAAAAAAAATTCCAAAAGTGAGTGTAGAGATGGCACAGTAGTGAAAAGTCCTGTTGTGTGAAAAACATATTGTAATATGTATAAAACAGATGATGCCATCACCTGTTGGGGCTGCAACACAGTGAGAACAATTGAATCGCTGCAGTTCCTACAGAGAGAGAGAGAAGGTCAGTGAGTTGCAGCAAATCAAAATGAACATATCTTACCTGAAATAAACTATCTTGTCTGATGTAGGCATGGAGAATAAGCAATACATAAAACATAGTCAGTTATGCGTCATGACAAGGCCCTTCTACCTTTGGTGACAATAAAGGATGTTACCTTACAAGGTCTATGACTCTCTCCCTGGGCGCATCACTGACGTTTTCTTCGTCGATGGCTAGGATCTGATCACCAGCAAAAAGCTTGCCTTCGGATGGTCCGTCTGGAAGTCAGGGACATACAAAAGGTGTGTACTTTTCGTAGAGTGGCTGTGGGAGTTCATTTGTTCTCAATACCTGCTCACGAAGCCACCAGTTGGGTCAGCTCTACTTTAATGGTATTCCAACTCAATTGTAATGATATGCTATTGAGTTAAAAGTGCAATGCACAGTGCACCTAAGAAATTAAAATACAAGTATACAATAAAACAAGCAGTCACTTTTATCGTAGATGAGATTGGGTGGCCTGGTGGAGCAGACGGCTGCTGTGTCCCAGTGGGCTGCAGACGTCTGGTCCCCAGGTCCTGCTAGAGACACGTGTCCTACCCGCAGAGACAGAGCGTACAATGACAGGCCGTTCGCTGCCGGCGATGAAGCCAAAGCCGTGGATCGGGTGGCGCTGGATGCAGACCAGTCGAGCTATGCCAGGTGTCAGGCTACCACTGTCCATGCCATCCTGACTCTCCTCTAACATTGCAGGACTAGGACAAAAAACAGCAAGAGTTAACTATCAATTAATGTCCCATTGACCCAGGATCTCTTTTGATTATAGCAACATAGTTGTAAAATTTGTAAATATCAAAATATCTTTTATTTATATATACAATATTTATGGGTATAGACACACAAAATCCCCACATGCTTGAGGATCCTCCTGAAGGTAATTTTTGTAACATAAATATTAAAAAATATAATAAAAAATTTCATGTTGTGGAAAAGCATTTTAGTATTGTTCTAAATTTAGTAATTTAAAATGTCCTTAATACGGATTAATAAAACAAATTTTGACACAAATCTTTTGTTCTAGTTTCAGATTATATAAAATAATGTATAAATATAATTTTGTATAAACTTCATTTTCTGCCATTGACTAAGCTTACCAGGTAGTGCTAATATGGCTAACATGAAATTAAAGTTAGTAGTGCAGTTCAGCCGAGATTAGCAGTATTCTAGTTAGCAGTACTAGCCTGCATTTAGTGTAAAGCTCGCTAGTGTTCTTTGTAATCTCACAAGCAAAGATGGTTAAAAAAAAATGTTAATGTGACTAAAAATGAATGAAAGCTATTAGTACCAGTGAAACCATTATATGAGAGCATTTGGTCCTACTTTATATTAAGTGTCTTTAATACCTGTGTAGTTACAGATAAACTATACATGTAACTACACTAGTGTTCAAAAGTTTGGAGTCGCTGATCAAAAGTTTGGAATCAGTGTTTTCAGTAATATAAAATCCATTTTGTTTCAGATACATCTATAGAATGATTATAATATGATTCTAGTGTTTATGCACTTTGGTTTCAAATCATTTGTAGAAAGCTGTAAAACATCATGTGTCCAGAATG
>JAOUQW010000047.1:2123404-2134076 GCA_028565825.1 Olivaichthys viedmensis | reverse complement strand
TACTGTAGAATAAGTCTGTAATGTAATGAAACGTGGAGAAGGTGAAAGGGGTGTGCAGACTTTCCGGCTCGACTGTAGTTACTATTTGTGCTAGATCTACCCTTTTTTACAGTCTAAAAGGCAAACAGAAATTTTATTTACTTACATGTTCAGTGTTGATAAATACCTGTGCATCCTTTCACTACTATTATGCTTATATTAGAGAGAGTAGAGTAGCATGATGTCACGGCCGAACCCGACCTCACGAGCACTTCCACCCCGCACCACCAGAGGTCCCGATCCCCAGAGTTCTAACAATTCCGGGTCACCGGATCACACAGCTGTTTTCAGTTATCCCTCATTACACACATAGCATAAATACACTCACTCCACCAGGATTCAGTGCGAAGTTTTGTCGTCTGTCATGAGAGTGAATTCTGAGCGTTTTCCGGTCTGGTCTTTTGATAACGAACTCTGCCTGTCTTTCGGTTGTTGGTTTTAGATTACCCCTTCGGACACTTCCGCTGTGGATTATGTGAACAACAAACTCTGCCTGTCTTTTGGTTTCTGGTTTTGGATTACCCCTTCGGACACTTTCACTGTGAATTACGCTACCCTGGTTACCGGACTTTCACGCCTGTTTAACGATTACGAGATTGAACGTTCCTTTTCTAACCGAATAAAGAGTTGCTGCAATTGGATCCGATCTGTTGTGTCCATGTTTTACATAACAGAAAACTTCGCCTTCCTAATGGATCCAGCAGCGATCGAGGCTCGCCTAGCTCAGCAGGAGAGGAGATTAGATGAAATGCTCCAAGCTCCTGCAGGCACACTTTCAGCTGTCCAACGAGCCACCAGCTTGCGCTGAGCAGCCGCCGCCAGTGCCTCTACCAGTGGCCGTACAAGCAGCGTACAACCAATGTCAGGGGTTCCTCATGCAGTGCTCCTTATACATCCAGCACCACCCCGAGATGTTCCAAGTGGAGACAGACTGACAGACAGATCCATTTTGTGATCTTGTTACTCACCGGAAAGGCACGGGATTGGGCAACCGCGCTGTGGTCTCAAAATAGCAGTATCCTCTCATCTGAGCGAAGAGGAGCGCCGTTGCCAGCTACGTGACAATTTGTGTCTCTACTGTAGTCAACCAGGGCACATGAGGAACGTGTGCCCCCGACGCCCCGGTGGCCCCAGGGCACCCCTGGTGAGTACAGATTTCCATTCTCTTTTGGGGCACCTCCCTGCGCCTCCCCAGGGGCGTATCTACCCCCTCTCCAGACCTGAACACACCGCTATGAAGAAGTATATCGAGGAGGCACTCCAACAGGGGTTCATCCGCCCGTCCACATTACCGGCAGCGGGCAGTTTTTTCTTCGTGGGGAAGAAAGGAGGGGGACTGAGGCCGTGTATTGATTACCGGGGGCTGAACGCTGTGACCGTAAAGAACCGCTATCCCCTACCCCTGATCCCGGCAGCAATCAAGCAGCTGCGTGGAGCTCGAATATTCACTTGTCTCGACATATGCAGCACCTATAACCTGGTCCGAATCAGGAAGGGGGACAAGTGGAAGTCTGCCTTCATGACCACCCGGGGTCACTATGAGTACCGGGTAAGGCTGTATGGACTGGCAAACGCACCCTAGGTCTTCCAGGCGTTTGTCAATGACGTACTCAAGCTCGCGTTTGAGGAATGGAGGCACTGGTTGGAGGGGGCAAACACCCTTTCCTAGTCCTGACGGATCACCGGAATCAAGAATATGTCAAGGCGGCCAAAAGGCTCAACCAGCGGCAGGCTCAATGGGCCCTGTATTTCACCCGGTTCGACTTCACCCTAACCTACAGACTGGGGTCCAAGAATGTCAAGGCCGACGCCCTGTCGTGACGCCACGAGGGGGAGGCCATACCCATAGCACCTGAGCCCATCCTAGGCCAGGTCCGCATCGTCCGCATGTTGTAGGAGATCCGACGGGCCAGCGCCGCAGAACCAGAACTTCCTGACTGCCCCACAGGGAAGACGTACGTTCCGGTTCCCCTCCGCCAGAAAGTAATTCAGTGGGTTCATACCTCCCTGGCCTCTGGTCATCCAGGGATTGGACGTACCACCACCCTAGTAAGCAACACCTTTTGGTGGCCCGCCATGCACTGGGACGTCAGGGAGTGTCACAGCCTGTTCTACATGCGCCCGTTCCAAGGCAGAGACAGCGCCCAGCGGGGCTTCTGGAGCCCTTGCCCGTTACCCAATGTCCCTGGTCACATATTGCAGTGGATTTCATCACGGACCTCCCAGCCTCCGGGGGCTATACCACCATCCTCGTAGTGGTTGACCGATTCTCCATGGCCTGCCAGCTCGTGCCGCTACCTAAACTCCCCACAACTCTCGAGACCGCTGAGCAGCTCTTTGAGACCGTGTTCCAGTTATACAGGCTCCCAGAGGATATTGTCACAGACAGGGGACCCCAGTTCACTTCCCGGGTATGGCTCTCCTTTTGGGATCTGCTCCACATCAACGTCAGCCTGACATCCGGATACCACCCTTAGGCGAACGGACAGGTGGAAAGACTGAACCAGGAAGTCGGGTGGTTCCTCCGGTCACATTGCCACAATTCTCAGGAGGACTGGAGCAGATATCTCCCGTGGGTCGGAATACACCCAGAACTCGCTCACTTCAGTCTCCACCGGACTTATGCCGTTCCATTGTGTGCTGGGGTTCCAGCCCCCCCTGGTCAGGCGAACCATCTGTGGTACTGGCGGTCGACGACTGAATTCCACGGAGCAAGCAGACCTGCAACAGGCCATCCGACACCAGTGGGATGCAGACCACCATCGACGTCCTGCCCCGCACTACCGCCCGAGACAGAGAGTGTGGCTCTCTACTCAGAACCTGAGACTCCGGCTTCCCTCATGAAAGTTAAGTCCCTGATTCATTGGTCCATTCCCCATTGTCAGACAGATCAACCCCGTTACCTACCGGCTAGAATTACCCACATCATATCGCATTCACCCCACTTTCCATGTCTCCCTTCTCAAACTTTGTTCCTCTCATCCTCAGGTCAGGAGTGCCAGGGAGGAACCCCCTCCTCCGCTCGAGATCGAGGGTCGACCGGCATACACCGTCCCGGTGTCGGGGTCATGGGCTGCAATACCTGGTAGACTGGGACGGGTACGGTCCGGAGGAACAGTCATGAGTCCCGGCGGCAGATATCCTGGACCCTGCTCTGATACGGGACTTCCATCAGACACATCCCGGTCGCCTCGCTCCCAGGCCCCGGGATAGGCCCCGGCGTCGTGGCCCATGGTCGTCTGTACCGGACTTTCACGCCTGTTTAACGATTACGAGATTGAACATTCCTTTTCTAACCAAATAAAGAGTTGCTGCAATTGGATTCGATCTGTTGTGTCCGTGTTTTACATAACACATAAAGTCAACAGTAAAGACAATATGACAATTAATTGTCAGCCAAAATGTCATAATCATGACAGGCCTAATAAACAGTATTCATGACAGTACACACAAAAAAACTCTTTATAATACTTAAGGGATCCTGCTGATGGTAGATGTGTGTGGACATCATAAAATTAGTGATCATAGAAGGATCATAATCTCTGAAATAGAATTATTTATTTCATATTCATTAGAGGCATTGAGTCTGGAACACAAAATGTTGAAAAGGTCATTTTAATATAGTTCCAGGTTTACAAAAAAATTTAAATGGGTCATTTTGACCAAAACTAATTTTAAAGGTTAAATGTGCATCCAGTAAGGTATACAATCTTGGTAATGTATTCTGATCTACCCTCCACTTTCATTATTTTTGAATTACTCCCAGATATGTAACTCGAGCATTAGCCGTTTTCCATCGAAATGCTTTACTCAAGTAATTAGCCAATTTTTCAGCAACTGACTAATTTGATTATTCTTATAATGAAAATTAAATGGATTATGTCTTTTATATAATTCTGATATATGTATTCCATTACCCCCTAAACCTGGACATGTCTACATTTTACAGTTGACCTATCATGACACATTTTATGTTGTATATTAAAGCAAAAGTACCATTGTATAGGGAATAATTAATGTTCTATTAGGATTTTCTGAAAGGCATTGACCTGTAATTTAAATACAAAATGTTGCATAACTGTCAGGAAACACACACGGGTTAAGATGCAAGAGCAGGTTTCTTAAACACAGGGCAGACAAAGCAGAAGAGATAGGCATAAATCAGAGTCGAGGTACAGGCAATGGTCAGGCGATAAGCAAACGGGGCTAAGGCAGATTCGGAAACAGGAAACAAAAACGAGTCAGAAAATCACAGTTCTGAGAATTTTCCGATTGCAATATTGCTGTCACTAGCAAACTAGGAGCAAGACTTCGCAATGTCTTTCAGAACTGTCCAGGTATATATAGGGCTGAGTGTAATGGGTAACTGAGTGACTGGGAACGAGGAAGTGGATCAGGTGATGGGTCATGTGATACGGGAGTGAGTGAGGGATTCTGGGAGATTCAGTTCGTGTTCCCGGCAGAGACGTGACAATAACATTATGTATTATATGTCTAACCTTAAGGCCGCGTTCACAAGAACTTTTTGGTATCCGTCAAAAAACACATTAATATGCGTTGCTGGTTTGTTGTAGGCGTGTTTATGGCTGGAGATTGTTTTGTTTTTTCCGTGCAAGCAGGATTCTCGTGACCGGGAAACTCAACATGGATACCTGTAAGCGAAAGCTGCTCACCACTGATGTTCTCCTTCATAGAAGAAAGCGAAGAAGTGTGTGAAGAATGAAGAATGCGAGCTGACAACCGCGATTACTTTCTCCTCTATCTTCCTCAACACTGACGTGAATGACTGAGCCCCTGCCCAGACTGTCTCCTATTGGCTGATGGATGTACGTTCCGTCAAAAGTGCAACTCTGGGGAACTTTTGTAACGTATGAAGGAGAGCAATTTTTACGCATCGGCATGCATTGGTGTGCGCTCTCTGTCAACGCATCGTTCTCGTTGAATTCATGGTGCCAAATAGTCCTTGTGAATGCGGCCTAAATGTACTTTTCGTACTTTTATTAATTTGCAGTCACAAGACCGTTTGGGTTCCTGAGGTGCCCTAAACCCCCCCAGGAAACAGCAGTCAAAGTAAGACATTCAACATAGTATAGATAGAGTGAAAGAAGGTGGGGGGAAGACAGTGGGGTGTGTTTTTGCTACGGGGTTAAGATACATGGCATGAATTAATATTACCTGTCCTGAGTGCTTACAAAATGTTGCAGAGTCTGAAGTCTGAATAGGTAACAGAAAAAGTTACATAAAATGCAGATAAAGGTATTCAAGCTTCCAGCTTTCTGTTTCATGTAGCATGGATGATTACACTAAAAGGCACAATTTGGTATGTTGTCAACATACCAGAGGATGTGTTTAGCAAAGGTCAACACTTAAAGAACAATCATAAGGTCCTCTAAAGTTTGCACTCACTTGGTAAAAACAGCGTACATACAGTGATAACACTCACCTCAGAGATATCAGCAATAGAACAAACTTGAACCTAAGAGAGTGGCCCGAAGAATGATTGAGGTCAGTTATTGGCCATGACTATGGTAAAGGTCACTGGCTATCATTCTGATGCAAGGGAACAGTGTTAGGAAAAGTTTCTCATCCATGTAAATATGTTGCACCATTCCCTTCCTACAAACAGTAAAACCAACATGATCTCATACTTGCAAATATGTATTCGCACAACTCAATTTGCATATAAAATTTAGACTTCATTCATATGAAATCAAACAAAACCCAACACTATGTCCTTGTTCAATAAAATGGAACACGTTTTGGCGTAGTGTAGCTCAGTCTGGACATCGATTCTTCCATTGCTCAATAAGCTAAATATTGACCCATGATATTGGCTAAACATTGCTGAATTCCTTTGTTCTTCTGTATATTTACATTCTCCACTTCATGAACTAAAAGGACATACTGTTTTAGCTTTGCTGGATATGTTCTCTATTATGTTTTCTTTGTATAATGTATTTGACAATGTGATATTTAGCTTTGAAAGAGTGACTTCCTGGTCTGTCCCTGTTGAAATGCTTGAGTCAGTAAAAATTTTGTTCACTCTTCCTAACCCAAGCAGCACATGAGCTAATGGTTCCTCTGAATCATGGAAAATATATGTAGTACCAGAGCCCAAAGTTTTCAGTTTCATTACAGTCCACTTTACACAGCAAGGAGGCAGCGTTTTATTGGGTTAGTAGTGCTTTAGCACTAATAAATTACATATATATGACAGATAGACATGGATTGCTTAATCACTCAAAATCAGGGTGTGGAGGTACAGTATAAGCACCTTATTAGAATAGTGATGAGAGAAGCATAGCTTATGGTAGTTTATGCCCACTGCCGAATCATGTCCAACTGATGAAACAGCAAATTAAATGCAGCGTCGACACCTATTAGCTGTCTGTTGCGTCTTTACAATTAAGGGCTGAACAAATGTTTCCAAGGAGCGAGCAAACGGGAGAAGCCACATAAGGATTCTGCATTTGTCACAGAGAACGAGTGGTTTTTCTGCCAAACGAGAGAGAAGTGATACCAGAACAAATGAAAGGTGGCAGAAGGGAAAAAAGGAGAAAAGGAGAAAGTACCAAGAGCAAATGAGAAAAGACCTGGGACAAATCCACCATCAGTGGCAGATGTAAAGATTTCCCCTGGCAGAATGCCCTCACTGTTGGCCCAGCTTGTTGAGCACATGATGGCTCTGCATTATAGGATTGTGAAGCATTGGTGTGGAACAGATTAAAAAGATGCACATTCTAAGAGCAAAATCGCAGTTTATAATGATAGTGAGAGCGAGCGTGACCCGAGCAGTCTGACTCAGTCTTTTCTAGTTCAGCCTTCAACTCATTTCATGGCTCTTCTCCTCCTTGGCAAAGGCACGACTGGCATTCTTCACAAAATGTAGCAGACTCCACGGTCAACCTTGGCCACACATGATTGGCAGACAGCCATCCACTGAGTGACATTGTGAGTGCAACTCATAATAGCTGAGGTTTGAGGTGACAGATTGAGTAGAGCTGAAGTTATATTGAACGTGCAGCAATGCTATTGAGATGCAAGAAACAATGGAATGATGGAAGATTTGTCACTGTGTCAGAACTGGAAAAATGGAGAGAATGTTTAAGGTCTAGTGGAGAAAAATCTAATCACGTAAAGTCATGCATGCAGTTCTGCAACATCAGCTATGTATAATTACAGATTTCATGCCTCAGTCAGAATGACTAGTTTACTGTGTCATATGTAGTGCCTTGTTTCATTTAATTTTATGTCAACACTGAGAGAATCAACATAGAGTTATATATTCACTACGAATCCATGCACCTGCATGGACCATTTGAATCTGGAATCTGGATAATTTTAGTTGGTAGATTTAAATGACAAATTGCTGCTTACTGCCAATTGTCTTCAGGATTGTATTATATTGATAAAATATAAAAGGCACTGTGATTTATATCCCCTCGTCCCTAGTAAACTACAAATATAGACGATATTCGGCATTTTAATCTCGCAGTCATCGTTTCATTTCAAATGCATTGCATGTTTGATTTTAGTTATATTTACTGCCTCTTCGAGGAAAAGTTATTAGATTGTTGGTGAGTTCTTGCCTTCATAGAACAGAAAGACCAAGATTACAAATGTGTTGTGCTGCCTGCAGTCAGACATGTACAGAATACAGAGGAAGAGGCTTTTTTTAAACTGTCTAAAAAAACAAAAACTTGTGAATAACACACTGGTGAGATGATAGCAAAGATACACTACCAATTAGTATTTGTTTTTTAAAAGCTGTGAAAGAGCTGCCCAGAGGTTGTTTGTCACAGCTCTAGCCCTTTGGCTACTGGTGATGTTCACGTCTTTATTCCCAAAGAATATTCCTAATAAAAGGTGTACAACTGAGCAATGGCAGTATCCTTACTGATGCCATGGCTAAAGAGTATCTGAGCAGATATAATGCATATGGCAAGCTATGATTCGACCTGCACCGCACCGTAATTTCAGGTCATCTCCCCAGTACATTCCAAAGCACTACATGAGTTGGGTGTCGTTCTCTAGGTCCAGGCAAACTCTCAGACTGTCTAGAGGAATGTTACAGCATACAGGGTGATGGATGGCCTTTTTCCAATGGCCTTATCTGGGCTGTGTGTTTTCTGCCTGTGTGCTGAGAATACCAAGTGCCTGGCCTGCCAGTGTGCAATTATCTGCCAGGCTGAGCAGACCGGCTTGCCCCAGCCTCAATCCATACACACACACACACACACACAACGCACACCCTCACACGTCCATGCGCGTGCTAACGTTAATGAGCACGTGTGCGAGGCACAGGAAACTCGGTACGCAGCCTCCCCCTGAAAATGGCACTGGCGCAGCATCTCATTAGCGCATTTAGCTCAGCAAACGGAGAAGTGTGAGGTAATTGGATTTGCACTGCCACCGTTGAGACCCAGGGACATATGATCTCTCTCTTTCCTTTCACAGAAGAGTGAGAGTTATCACACAGTGCAGTGTCCAGCATCGGGAGAAAAAGGGGGTAAAAATCAATCAAAAAAAGAAAAAAAAGAAGAAAATTCCGAAGTGGTGAATACCACCATTCATGTGGAGTTGTCCCATAAAAATGGTGAACACGACTGCATTTGAATGCAGCATACATTATAAAATGCAATCAAATTAATGACTCATTTGCATAGTTATCTGAAATCATATTTCTAATAGCTTGTTCTTGAGCTTAAATCCCTTCTTAATTTCAGAGGAACAAAACGACAGCTCTGTAACTGCCAGATGAGAAGAATGTAGAACTTGCTTTCTTGAAACCCTGAGTAAGAAAACCAGATGAAAAAAATGTAACTTACTTTTCTCATGTTCTGATCTAGTATTCCATTATTGGTAAACAGGGTGCATGCAAGAAGTGTTACATAACAAAATATGAAGCAATGCACCTTGATCCATACTCAGTTCTATTTTAATTCCAAGTCCATCTACACTGAGCAGTAGACACTGAAGAAGAGGAGGGAAAAGTGAAGAAAAAGAGAGTCTAACTGTTCATCAAATCTGTCTTTATACTCTCGTAATGATTGCAGAGGTGGTCTTGGGGCTTTGCTCTCTGAGGCTTCAGTGTAAGGGAAATGAATGAATGCTTGGCTGCGCTCATCAATTTAATTCATTTAATGCACCTAAAGAACAGAGGGTTGATGAGATCGTCAGTAGTAGTGTATATCTCCTCCATAGAACTAACACACCACAGTAGCCTGGGGTAGCATTTTACGCAGAATGATTATAATTTCTTTGGGCCTGCTTGATAATTTTGAACTACACCTATAATTTTTAAGCATTTCTATAGCCACATGGGTAGCCTTGCAAGTTTTCACTTAAATATTTGTTTAAACGCTAGTTGATAGTTGACAGTGGGCTAGCTTGATAGATCAAGAGAAAATCTTAACCAGTCTGAAGCATGACACATTGTAATTTTTGTGTCACTTTAGCCATTTCTGTAATTTTGACCCACAACTGTTTGGGTATCAAGATGGTAGCTTTCTGACTTGCTGATGGCATCATACAAGTTGCTAATTGACAGCGCAGCATTAGCATAGCTACATTAGCATGACTGGTCAAGAGAAAATTGTAACCGTTGTGTATAACACACTCAGGAAAGGTGCTCTGTGGTAATGTATTAGTGGTGGGTTAAATAATGGACAGACTTTTCAGCTTTTACACACCACGTTCAGTTTGAGCATAAATCTTGAGCATGCTCTCTGCCATGTTACAACAATGTTTCTACCCGCACATTATAGTGCTTTCTCCACATGGGCATAACACATGCAGCACAGTTAATGATCAAACCTTTCATGACCAAACTGTGCAAAGCTGCAGTTTTGGGAACTGAGAATGAGGAAATGTGTTGTAATCAGGGCTTGATTTTAGAGGGGAAGCCATACCCACGGCTAAAGAAAATTTTAATATAATCCGCTTGCAAACTGGCCTTCAAATTATTTTCCATCCCCTTTAGATTTATGCCATTATGTCATAATACTATTGTTGATATTTTAGATTTGCACAAGTTTTCATTGACATATTGAGAGCTCTTCATATCAGACCAAGAGGTTACGATCAGGACAAAACATGCATGTATCTGCTGAGGAGGTGGTTATGTGAAAATGCATACTCTTCAATGTGCAATCGACAGCGACAAGAGGCGGAGAGACTGTTAGCGATTTGAAGTGGGAGAACGACATGACAAAGTTGAGCAAAGTTTAACTTTATGCAAATGAGAAGCAAAATGATTTGGCAACTACCAATGGAAGTGAAGGACGGCGGTACACTTCTTTTTATCCCACTACAGTGAAACATTATCCGTGATTTTTTCTAGGGAAAAAAGCAGCTTCTGAACCAGCCGCTGAAACTCGCCGTGCTGCTACGGGCATGAAGCGTTTGATTTACCCAAAATAGAACGACGGCGATTGCAAAGAGCGATTTTTTTCAGGTCATTTCAACACTATAGACACCCTGCTGAAAAATCCAGCTTGGTCTGACCAGCTACCAGCTGTAGATGGAAATAGTTTATGAGTTTTCGCTACTAATGTTGTAACATTGTAGACACATTGTTTCAAGAAAATAACACAACAGTAAGGCAATTAGAAAATCTCAAACATTTACTGAT
>JAOUQW010000047.1:2089959-2106568 GCA_028565825.1 Olivaichthys viedmensis | reverse complement strand
AAACGACATTTCATTTCAATGTATACGTGGTATATGGAGAAATGACAATAAAAACCTACTTGAACTTGAACTTGATGATGATGTGGAACAGTATTGTAAAGTGAAACACATGGTAACTCATTACTAATGACTGAAGTGTTACTGTGTCATATTCAGGAGTTAATGATGATGTGGAACAGTATTGTAAAGTGAAACACTCATTACTAATGACTGAAGTGTTACTGTGCTGTTATTTAAATGTTAATTATTTACAACACTTTTAAAAGTAAATTAATGTATAATATGTCAATGTGTAATATTTGTTATTCATATATTATGAATATGCATAGGAAGAACTATTATAGAATAAACATTTGTAAGAATTTGCACAAGCCAACCTGTATCAATAGTTACGAATCGTTAAGGTAAGGATCAGGGGTGGTTAGCAGTTGTACCTTTACTTACGACTTTATTCACATGAATTCCAACAAGATCACTCTCATTTTTGAGAAATCCTACAAATTTAGCATCAGATCAGGTTGAGAGTACTGAAAGTCACTCTAAGATTATATTGCTGGAACTCATTATGTACAGTATTTGGACTGTGTTGTAATGTAATGTTTTTAAATGTAGTTTCCTCAGGTTTTTCAGGCATCGACAAACTAAAATCCTAAGAATGGAGGAAAAGCATTGTAGATGGCCAGGACTACAATTCAGACTCAGGAGGGTAAACGAAGAAATCCATTAAATTCTTCTGAAATATTAAACAGATAGGTCTATATGTTTTGCCAGATCTTTTTCTTTCTACCTTGTGCCGATTAAAGATTTAGCTGAAGCTGGATTTTAGTATTCTGAGAGTAGAGTGGCATAGAGTGGCCTTGAGTAGCCTAGATCACTCAGCCTCTTCCTGCTCTTTCCTTTTTTCACATTTAATATGTTGGTCTGTATTTTGGTCTTTTGTGGTTTTGGGAATAGAACCCCATGACATTGGCACTAATGATTCATTCTGAACCCTGTCTGTTATGCACCACACATAACATATGGTCTCACATGCATATTTATGCATGATTAGCGCTTAACAACGCTTTAAATTAGTTGAAGCAACGTGTGTTTAGATTATTAATTTAGCTCTAGGACGATAATCCATACAAACACGCCAACTGTGCATGAAAATGTGCAGAGGTGAGTCATTGTGCCTCAAGGGCTTTGCTTCGAACAGTCTTACAGTGAAAGTAATGGGGACTGAGAATGAGGTGCTATAGTTAGTAGTTTATTTAGCTTTAATGCTCTCTGCATTTTTGCACTTCCTCATGAGTGAAGAGATGCAATCCATTTGGCATTTGTGTAGCACCATATTCATATTAATAAGTACCAAACAAGGCTTGAGTGAGTTCTTGACACTGGCTGTCTTGTGAACTGTGTCGTTGGCAGCCAGTTCCTCAGGTCCTGGCAAATGCTGCTCAAGAGCACTTCCCCTCAAGCGAGTTTGAGTGTGAGCTTAAGTGCTTCTACAGTGTGGTTACCACTCGGTTTCTCTCAGCTTCTGAAGCTCACCTTGCTGAATGACAGCAAACCACAGAGAATAATGTGAGACCATATTAAGCACACATCATACTGAAAACAATTATTGTAATAATGAATACCTTCACGGTGTAATAAATTTATTTTGTTTAGACTACAATATTATCATGTAATCTGTTTCACACATTTTTAGGCTTAATAAAAATTACAGTAGTGAAGTCATAGTGTACCTAAAATCAAAGATCACTTATTGTACTGCACCACTGGATTTCAAATATCAACCTCACCTCACTCCAAATTAATAAAGAATTTGAGTAATTTTGTTGGCTTTCACATGAACCTTTGTTTGTAATTAAACACTTATATACACTACATTACATATGAGTTGGCTCAAATGAATTCTTCGTGACAATGTGGCCCCTATTTTTGTGATCTAGGTGCAAGCGCACAAATAAGGCATAAGATCACAGTGTTGTATATTCCTTGTATTTTCATGACCATCGGAGCAGGTGGTAACATGGCGCATCACAATTGTAAAAAGGGGTTGGGTTTGAATGAATAAATTAATAAGTGGTGTGGCAAGGCGTGCTGCTGTGATATTCAATCAAATCAGCTCCTCTCATTCCTTTTAAGAACCGAGTGAGCGCAGTGACATTTTCATAATGATATTGATTAGATTTCACTTATAGATTTCATGTCAATATTTCAGTGGTAGAAATAACCTGGCTGGCTGACAAAACTCTAATCAAATGCATTTTCTGTCTTCTGTGTCACTTACAGATTTAACATTGATATTTTTGTGGTAGGGTCAAAAATGTGAATACTTGTATAGCCTACAAGTGCAAGCGTTTTTATTTTGAAGGCCAACATTTCAAAATTCACAATCATAGTAAAAAAACAGGCAATAGATCAAATATACCTATATCAGACTAATACAGAGATCCAAATTAGGATATAAATGAGAAATACAGGCAAAAGCCTTACAAACACAACCCCATCTGTCCTGTTGTGTCTTGTGTCTATTTCTTTTTCACTTGCGCGTGTGAGTAAAACGTAAACCCCAAAGAGATTCATTTAAATCACACACTCCTACTTTCTATACGCTGTGAATCTTATTCAAAATCATAATTTTTCTTTTTGCTTAAGAACGTAAAATGACAGGTAGAAATGAGAGGCTGGCTGATACAACTACAACGAATGCTTTTTTATCTTGTGCACTTTTGTGGGTGTTCACTCATGTGTGAGTCTCTAGGACGTAGCGTTTATATCAGCTAATTCCTCATTTCTATGATGGCAATAAATTTGGCAAGTCTGGTATTTAATTTGTTTTGTTAGACATTTTATTGATTCTATTAATTATAAGATGAAGCATCAACTGAGTTGTTTGTTCTTATTTGTGAGGGATAAAATAAGTGGCGGAGTTAAGCAAGCGCAATTTTGGACTAAAGTGGGTTTAAAAATAGCACTGCACTAGTGGATTTTAAATGTCACACCCATTGTTGTGCCACTACACCCATGTCAGCACAGGCACCTTCATTTCTTACCATGAAAGTAGCAACTGAGCACCAACGGGGAAAATTACACCCAACCAAATTAACTATCCGCCGGAGTCATATCAGCTAATTATCCTTGTGCTGGCATGAATGTTGAGCCCCGTATTACATTAATAGACCTTTACCTCCACATTTACCATTCACAATATTCCAACGTGCTATTCTCCTTTGAGGAAAAGTGCTTCATTCAAATAGGAACTCAATTAGCATATGCAGCTGTAAATATTTACACAGCATTATTTACAACTTGTTACACTCTACCTTAAAACATTTGGACTTCCTTTTGTAAACCTCTTTATAGTTTCATTCCGTGAGATAAGTAGCCCCCAGGAGGAGGTGACCCTTCTGTCAGAGTTAGAGATCTGGAAGATGGTGAAAAGAGCGCAGGCAAGTGTGGATTTGAGTGAGTAAGCAGCTAAGCTGCATCGAACAAGAGAAGGGAACGTATAGCAGTGTGTTGTGAGTGACTACTCTTTGCCCACGGTAAGAGCTCCTAGTGTTCTAGCTCTGAGTAGGTGGACTCTCATCGTTGGCTTTATCTAGGAGCAGCATATCTGTGTTTTCATCTATCCTGTTATGAGTTACGAAAGGTTTCCATGGGAACTAAATGGAAATCACTCAAAAAAAGAGAAGTGTGATGTGGTCAAGGCCGTGGATGGTCCATAATAAGATGAAAGCCAGAGGGTTTGCTAACAGATGAGTCCGTTATAAGCAGCTTACACTGGAACGGCAGCATGTAATCAAAATCCGCATGACAATATAACAAACATGATTTTAATTAATGATGGGAACGAGTAGTCAACAAAAACTTTACTCTACGTTTACACTACAAGAGACTATCATTTAGCGAGGCAGTATCTATGCGTGGCACATGAATCTCAAATGGTGATCTATTGGACATAGTGCACTATGTGGGTTCTATAATGCCATAATTTTATAGCCTATGTAGTAAGCACATAAATTGAATAGGAAGCCATTTGGGATTTGGCCTAACTATGTGTTAGAAGGGCTTTAATGTCGGGTCAGCAATTTTTTAAATATTACTGTGTGTAAATAAATACAAATCTGAAACATTAAAGTCTGTGGCAATATTAAAGTTTAAGTTTATAAATATTCAAATTATATTCAAATTACTTAAATGTATTTAATCAACTGCATAGTTTTTCCCACTTAGCCTAAAAAAATTTTTTTTATGTTTGTTATTAAATTTCTGAAATAATTTCATGAAAACCTCCGACTGTTTATTTTAAATATTGGGTAAATCAACCTGTTGTTTTGTGTTCGAGTGCTTGAAGAAAAAACAAAACAACACAAAATGCCACTAATTTTAATTTGAGTCCTACCAAAATTTTGTCTTCTCTTTAAGTTCTGGCTTTACGTTATGAAACCTTGCTTAAGTTATTTATTCCATCGCCCACAAATGCCTCAATCAATGGCTTGGTTAATCAGTTTCTAATCAGTTTTCAGTCTGGCAGTATTGAAAAATCAAGTAAATTTTTGAAGTCCTCCCATCCCTATACACATAGACAGTGGGATAAAATATTATGCCTCCAGGACCATAGAGCAACATAAGACGACACAGGGGAATTAGTACATGACTCAAGAATCCTTCTTGCCCAGGAAAAGCATCTTCTTCAAGTGCAATGTTCTGCTAAAATGCCTTCAGGTTAGGTAAACCATTTTCTGTATGTAAGAATTGTACTGAGAGAGAAAGCAGTAAACAGAGCAGTAAGGCATGGCAGTGGTTAAACACCAGGCTGTGAAGTATCCTTCATTGAATAACATGGGCTTGTTTGCCTTGTTTAAATGTCCTCCACCATAATTGGTGTAATTGGTGAGTTTTATCTTGTGTGGGTGTGCTTGGTAATGGGGTTTTATATGGCACTGCAGTACTGCTTGCCTGTGCCAACTGCTTCCACTGCATTTGCATCCGCCTGCAATCGGCAGGAGCACAATGACATTGCACTGTGTAAAAATTGCCTGCCTCTTATTGATATGACTGTCCCTTTGTAACCTACTAGAGAAATGCTTTAAGGGTTTTCATGGCAATGCACAGAAAATATTACTCCTATTTTATTACGTCGCATTGTTTGATGATGGTACCATCCCAGTGTTGATTCAGTCTTATAAACAGTCAGGAAAATTTGTGTTTCTTTGTAGCTATTGACCAGCCCATTTGAAGTACATGGACATTGATCATGGACATATTAATGTCAGATATCTCTAGGAATGAAAGCACACTTCATCCAGAGTATAATTTGCAGTTGTTCTTCTAGCATTTGAGATGACAATTATTAGGTGCCAGAGTGCCTGCTATTGTGTACTATGTATTTAGTTTATTTTGTCTCCTCCATTTCAGCTAGCTTGTAAAAATTCATATCAGTTACTGGCTACACCAGCTGATGTCCTGGGGCCAATCAGTTGCCTGGATGCCCACCATTGGTTACTACTGTTGAACTCCACTCTCAAATCATCACCCTGGATCCCTGTGCAGTAGGAGGAGCATCTCCCTTAAACACCAGTACCTGCTTGTCAGGGGGCCACATTTTCTGCTTGACTTTATGGGGTGGTATTGCTTCTTTTTTTTGTGTACATCTTTGTGCAAGACTGTCCTGTTTATCAAATATAGCACATTGCTTTCTGTACAATATTAGAAAAAGGGAACAGTAGGGATGGTGTAAATGGAGCTTTCAAGAAATTGATTCTGAAAAACGTATTTTATCTTTTAAAACATTCTGGCCAGTGGGGCCACTGGCGGGCAGATAATGCGCAATAAAAAGCCAGCTTGTCATGAATGCAAATTAAGCATTATAATAAATAATATGAAAATATATGGAAAAAATATTTTTGTTTTGGATTTTTGAGGGATGTCAGGTAGCCCACTATCATAGATCATAGACCTTTAATTTAAGTGTGTTTTGAGTTAGAATGTGCTGATCCCAGATCATCAGCTTAATCTCTATTGTGCTGAAATGTGACAAAACATAAAGCCACGTTTAATGAAGACGTAAAACTTTTTAAATATAAGCACTATCCTTCACATGAATTAAAATTGTTTTGAATAATTGTTTCAAGTCTAACTTCTCTAGTAAACAGCCCACACCTGCATTTTCTCATTGTTAGGGCAGGTGGCACCACTTATGCTTTAAGTTAAGCTAGGTCGTTTCCAAACCTATTAGTCCGTTCGCTGAGTCCGAATCAGAGTAAAATTGATACTTTTGGTTCATTTCCTATTTGGTTTGGTTTGGTTTGGTTTCACACTGACCATAATTACACAAATCAAAAAGCAAAAAACATTGAACAGGGCTGAAAATGTTCTCGTAATACTCTTCTATTCATGGTCAGAAATACGGCAATGGAAAAAGGTGAACAAACCTTTGGGAAGAGCATGTAGAACATGAAACCAGTGCTAAATAAATTATTAGATAATTATATAAATAACTAGTTTAAAAAAATTTGTGTACCGTATCCAGCGTTTATTATTCTTTTTTTTTCTCTCCAGATATCCAGAACACATCGTATTTCTGCAGTGCTACAGCCCTGTTCTTTGGCTCAGTTTGCGGGTTAGTTTAGCAGCTCCATTCCCTATGCCCAGTTCTGTTTAACACTTCTCTCAATTCCAGTAATATTACATCACAACAGTTTATTCGACTTTACCTGTATTTGTGTATTTATGATAACCTTTGTGCTTTGTGTTTTGGTAAATCAGTCCAGCGGTCTCTCTAGTTGTTTCTGTGGGGGATGCACAGGACACGCCCCCTCACTTTCAAAGATATGCAATTTAGCCAAACACAATTTTCACTGTAGCTAGGTCAGGTGTTCTTTAACCACATCAGTATCTAGTTAAAGCTATAAATCAATACATTAACATATAGCTCCTTTATAGCTCCATGATAACTTAAGCTATATGTACTGTATATCAACCTCACCCTTATTACTGGTCTTTTGCTTCTGCTGTAATCCTAATTTTTTACACTTCTTATTACTCTGACTCTTTGGGCATCTACCTGATACCTGAGTCATGATGCTATTTTTAGCCTAGCTTTTGACCTCCCTTAGGCCATGTGGTGCCTGATCAGCATGGCGTATGTGTCCAGTCTGATAACTATCTCTCTCAGGCCAAAACTCCTGAATGACCAGGAAACAGCATTGCGATGGAGAGCCAAACGCATTGTGTCTCCTCATGACTCTCACCAGAATACAGAAAGTACAGAAGTCTGGCCAGGTTTAAGGACTGACAGCTACCCAGAACCCCCCAGTGTGTATTCATTTCAGTAATGGTTTTCCTGCTGAGGGCATCACCAGGGCCTCAGCAGCCACATGCCCCCCTTCAAAGCAGGTAAAATGGATGGACCCTGCTCCATACTGAAGTGATGTATGTTCTGGACAACAATGGTGGACAGCTAATCTCTTACAAAGGTGCCTCCACCTCTGGATAAACACATCTGCACAATTTCAGTCTCAAAAAAAGCCCTTTGGTACTGATTTTTGCTACCCTACACATCCTCTTTAGAGAATTATTGTGATCTTATGTGGATAAACGGCATTGGTTTAGATTGAACAATGAGTCTGGAAGTACAATGACCAATCGCCACTATACTGGGTGTTATTCATCCTGGTAACCAGTTAAATGTTTAATGGAAGCTGAGATATGTTTCATAAAACAAAATTGACCATTTCAAATTGTTCATAGAAGGCATCTTCTATGAACAATTCGACATGGACTTAAATATTTCATGTCCAAATCCAAGGTAATAGGGGGAAAATTAGAATTCCTAGGTGCTCTATTCCACCAATAAACAAATGTGCATATCACCTCTTCACTAAGTGCATTAATCAATAATACACATGTGGTACAGCTGAATTCCCCTAATTTTACCTGACAAAATTCTACCATTTGTTACTGTTCTATATAATGTGCATATATTCTTATATGATCTCAAATCTCAACATTCAGTGACTAAAACAACCGCTCTGCTTTCATACCAATATGAAAACAAAAATGTCATTTTATCTTGACACACGTTGTTTATTAGCCAATAATTTATAAGTCAATAATGTCATGAATTGTATTGGTATTTATTTTTAAACTAAATTAGGCTGAACACATTTCTGAAAAACAGTAAGGGATGCCCAGCTATTGCAGATGATCAATTATTTTATTTCTCCCATAATCTATATGAAGCTAGTTTTGACAGACATAAGCAGAAAAGTGACTTGAGAGTGATTTGAGAGAACAAAATGCAGACACATGTTTTATCTCTCATATACACCATATGTTGCCTCTTGGTGAAGCTTTGAAAAGTGCTCATAAAAACATTTTAAAGCACTCACTTGCTATTTACTGCTAGCGACCAAGTTTTGAATTTGTATAGAGAGTTAGCTGTGAAAGCTAGCTAAACAGGCTACAGTTGCAGGGAACTAGAGAACAACAACAACAACAACAACAATAATAATAATTATTATTATTATCTTAATTTATATAGCACTTTTCATTTTGAGTTTAAGATTTAAAAAGGCTTTACAAATCACATATTAAAAGGTTAAACAATGTATTTGTGAAAAAGCACATTAATAAAATAATCTATATATATTAATGAATTAACAATTTATCTATGGGGATTACTACACATCCTGAATAGTATATTTACTAACATAAAGACCCATGAATAAGCCAAGTTAAAAGAAGTAAATGTATAATCTGGATTTAAAAACACGTATTAAGTACTAAGGATGGGCTATACTGCTTTAGGAGATCAGCAGGATATGCTGGAGCAAAACCATTTACGTCTTTAAACGTTGTAAGCAAGGCATTGCACTCAATGCAGAACTTAATTGGCAGCCAATGTAGATTAAATTAGACTGAGATAATATTCAATGACTCTTTTCCTGTTAAGGACGCAGGCCAATAGACAGCAGGGTAAACAGCTAGCAACATAATTTTGCTTAGGGCTCCAGGAAGGACAGGCGTTGTTCAATACATCGCCTGTGTCTGTCTCCAATTTATTTATTTATTCCCTACTAAACCTGTAGATGAGATCTGCATTTATACCTGCTTCCAACTTAAAATCCCCCAACCTTCTCTGGAACTCCTTATCCATTTTAGATTCAAGTCACATCAGTGATATAAGGCACAACACAAGACCAAATCCCTCTATAGAGATAGGGAAGGGTATTTGGTTGATAGTTTTGTAGGTGCCGTTTTATTAACAAGCTATGCTGCCTGTCATAATCATGAATTTGACTGAGAGTGAGTAAGAGTTCTCTCTCCGCACTACGCTTGCTGATCTCCCTGTCTGGGCACCCTCTCAGAATGCATAACAAATATCTCTCCAAGTGTGTCAAAATACATTTAGCAAGAGTTAACTTGCCACATCACTGCAGAAACAAACTGACACCTTCACTCGGCTGAAATCTAAAGACGAGGTACACTGAAGCAAAAAAACAAAAACCCAGCCTTAAAGCAGTTGAACCAGAAGGCAGCAGTGAAGTCTTACCTGTTCTGTGATTGCATCTGTATCCATCAGACAGTTAGAGTGAAGGCAGTCATGCTCTTTGTAGAGCCAGCTAGCGATTCAGAAGCAAGGCAGGTACGTGTGTGTGTTGGGGGGGATCACAGACGGCTCTTAGTGAGCAGCCCACAGAGGGTTTCCAGTGCACTCCTGTTCACCCAAGTCATTCCAGCTCCCCTCAGCGGACGCTACGGCTTACAGGTCGGACCTCCTACATCTCCGTCTGGAGCATGTCAGTGTGCACCTGTGCTCATCCGTTGGCTAGAACTTTCCCTCCTTTTCCTCCTCTCTCTTTTCCTTTTCCCTCTTTTTTCGGTGTCTGCATATGTTTCCTTCCGTTCTTCAATGAGACCCAGCGAGTGTGGCTGCGACACAGAGACGGAGAGAGCGAGAGCGCAAGGGGAGGGGGTTAGAGGGAGGTAGTGAGGGGTGGATGGGGGGAGGGAGGGACAGCAAGAGGGAGGGAGTAAAAGGGAGAAGGAATGCTTCTTCCATCGGCATCAATCAGAGAAGAAGTGAAGTGAAGGGGAGGGTTGGTGGATAGACTGAGCGTCACATGAAGAGAAGTAGAGCTGTGTGTGTGTGTCTCTCAGTGCGTGTGTGTCTTTGTCTTAAGGCATCTATAAGTATAGTGGATATATTGGAGTATAGCTTATATTGCTTTCATATAACTGTACACTGGTGTTCCCAGACTGTTGTCTGTCCTTGCGCACTTTTCACACACATGTGCATAGGACAATTGTCTCAAACACAGAGGAATTACAGGGTCAAACAGGCTGTCAGCATTTCCACTGAATTCTGGGAATGCTTACATTCCGGCAGGAAAACAACTGTATGGTGGACAGAATTTTTTTCAAATTCAAAAAACAAACATTGCATGTTCAGTCAAATAACCAAGCAAAGACTGCTCCATTAAACACACTGAGAGCTAGTTCCATCATTTGCCTATGGAGCAATGTTTTTTCTCCATCTATAGGATAATGGCATCCAGACTCTGCACAGCAATCTACTGTCATCCAATTGCCTCAGACCAGAACTTAATAACAGGGAAAGCGAGAGAGAGATATGAAGGGAGAAATAGAGAGAGATGGAGACTGAGCCAAATACAGACACACAGCTTATGTCACCCAGGCTGATGAAGGAATGGGGATATTTACTGAGAGCAAGGGGCCGCATACTAAACAGCTCCCCCGACTCTATGAGTGAACAAAACGAAACCACTGTCCTGTCAATCCAATAATTTGCCTTCTCTGCTTGGATGAATTGTTACCAAGGTAACTTATTCTAAAGAACCTAGTTTATAGGTTGGGTGAATGTGCCCGTGAGTTTGTGTTTTGAAATGTTATCTCATTAAATCAAAGGATGAGCAACCAACCAACAGTTCTGGTTCCACCTTTGGCGACAATGGATTTTTACCACAAAACAACCCAAGAAAATGAATAGTGCAGCAAAAAAAAAAAAAAAAAACATTCAGAAAATAAACCCTTTGAAAATGCTATGACGTTATACAAGCAGCAGTATGAAAATATGCGGTGACTGGCTACACGTGTCTCGGAGGAAGTGCTTAGCCTTGAAGCCTGTTGTGCGATAAGGGAGAACTATCTAGTGGATGGGAATTGGCACTACTGAATTGGGAGGGAAAAAAGTTCAGAACAACATCAGCAGCACATAATTAAAATTCGAACCAAAACAACAGTGATTAACTTTATAAATTTGCATTGGGAAAAGAAAGCTGCCAGACTTTTGATAGGCTCATCCTTTTTTATCTCTCTGTAATAACCTGTGTGTTTTTGAGAAGGGGCTGATGTCATGATGCAGAGTCTCCTTGTCATAACTTTAGTAAGTCATGGGTAGACTGAGGCCTTGCTCTCCCACTAGCTCAGAGAGTCTCCTTAGAAGAAGGGGCTCTTACAAATATGATGGTACCGCTAATGTGGCATCTGCTGAAGGATTCCTTCTTGCAGCATCTTTTCATCAAACAGCCTTCAAATGGCAGACGTTTGTGGCTCCACTGTTTTTGCCCCTGATCCCTCTTCTCCCTTTTGGCTGAGCTGGCTGGCTGCTGGAGCTGCCTCTAGCTGCATGCTGCAATTATTTGTGGAGCCTCATCAAAAGCTCTTGTATCATTAAAGGCTAGCTTCTCAAACCTCTGCTCAAGAGCTATGGTTTCTGAGAGAACATGATAGTATTCCACTCTGGGGAACTTGCTTTCTATAGATGCACACAGAGTGTATGCCAACTCTGTCATTTGTCCTGTGGTTGCTGTTGCGTCTATCTGGTGGCAGACAGTGATTCTCTGCAGACCTTTTTCCCAGGGCTAGCATTTTTGAGGCTGTTACATGGATACAAAGAGAGAGAACAAGAACTTAAAAAACCATGGTCTTCTTTTAGGTAATTCATGACCATCTTGTTAAGTTCAATATTTTTTTATTATTTATTCATACTATTACCCACCTCTACTATGCTATTATATACTAATGGATGAACCAATTATGTCGTAAGAATTGTATGTCTATACTGTACCTCTCTGTATTGATCTCCACAGTGACCTTGTCAAGCATCTGCACCACCTCAAATTTCTCTTGGGTCAGAGCTTTAACAGGTGCATTGACAATGGTCAGGGTAGAGATGATTGCATCCTTGAATTTCAAAAATTGTTTCAACATATAAAATGATGAGTTTCAATCTTTTTCAGGCCTCAACTCTGGAATCCCCATCTGGTATTTGATAGATTTAAGCTTTTCTACTTTGCCCTTGTGCTTACTTTCCTGGCATTTCATACTATCAGGTTGATTGTACGAGTTGGACATTTTAAGGATTTAATTGCTTTGGTTAAGTCAATTGGTACATTGTCAATAATGCAACAAACTGCATTGTCTTTAACTTACTATTCTCTTGCCACTCTTAGCAATTCCCCTGCCAAATTCTCTGAAGTGTGTCTGTCACTGAACTCAAAACAGTCCAGACAGAAGGCCATTTTATAGTTTTTAATTAAGTGGCAAGTAATAGACATGATGTTTATTTTAGTGAACTTTGTCAGGAACTATTTACAGAAACAATAATCTCAAGTGAGATGAGGTGTTTGCACCAATGTTAGCAACTAGCTAATTTCCATCCGCAGTCCCTGTGCAGCTAAACCAAAGATAAATAATTAAAAGCTATAGAAAATACCATAAAATTACACAATCTCGATTTTAATTTGAATTCTAACCCTGAGCAATCAACTCTTACCCCCAACATTTAGCCCCCCCCCAGCACTGATGCACAGTACACTCATACAGACACACACCAACAGTCACCTTTCCCATACACACAGCCACCCATTAATTATCATCAATATGCAACATGAGGATAGAGTACAAATGGTTATTATGTTTATTAAGTTAATGCAGACCGATTACTTAAGATCAATTTTTTTACTTGATGGGAAAAAATATAAAAATTGAGATCAGTGGGGAGCTTATTTCACTGCTTAATGGCTATAAATAAAAATGCAGGTTGTAGAAATGCAGTACCCCCTCAAGGCTGACCTTCTGGTCCTGTACATGTTCTCAGAGCCAAGCTAAACAAAACTCATCAGGCATGATGCACCAAGCAGACATCTGAATACATAATTAGATTTCCAAAGTTTAACATGTTATATCAAGAAAGCATTCAGGAGTGGTGATGCGATGGTTTATAAAGAGACCCAAGTGACTTCAGGACTGCCTTGCTTGCCTGAGACTGATACAGTGAAATAAATGAGAAATGAGAAATGGTGGCTTTGGATGTCCTTTTAAGCTATTTATTGCAGTGAAGACTCTGTCATACAGTTTTGAAATGAGTGTTCTTATTTTTCTTCTTGGAACAACATACACTGGATTGAGAACATGGCTGTACTTTCCCCTGTCATCCACAACTGAGAATGGATGGGGTGTGTTCTGTCTTGCTGGGGTCATGGCCTTTGATAGAAACTGGTTTATAGTTGCCATAGGTCGTTCTGTACTTGATTTTTGAGAAGTGGATACAGTAGTAGTAGCCACTGCTAAAGTAGTCATAGACAGTACCTGTCAGTAGTAGTACCTGTCCGGTAGCAGGCTGACTAGCTTTTCTTTCCTCTGCTCTGTTGGATGCACAGTAATGATGTGCCTGTTCTAAGTTCACCCTGCTTGGTATGAAATTTTTATTTTGCTAAATTCATTCACGTTGTCAATGTTAATATAATGCATCCAAATGCACCTCCATTGCAACGTTCAACTCATCTTTTCGGCTTTCTTCTGCTTTTCCTCTACTCTTGCATCTCTCATCAGAATCTGCAAGAATGTTTGGTGTGTATACAATGTATATTGTGTCATAATTTAATATCTATATTCATTATTTAATTATATACAGTATATTTGATATTATTTATTGCAATTACATTGCATGACATAACATGAAATGAGGATTGTTGTTGCTGCTCGGTTAAAACAATTGATTTGTTGATTTGTTGAAAAAGTATTATGTCATGGATCGCTCTTTCAGGATTTAAATGTGAGCACTGACCTACTGACTAATTAATTAATTTCTTAATCGATTTGGAAACTCTTGTGCATCATATAGTTTTCAGATGAGAAACGTAACACAACAAAACCTTAATGCAGTTTATCAGTCTATATTCCATTCTAGATGCAAAAGGCTCAAAAGGTGTTCATTTTCTTAATCACAGAGCACGGGTCTGCCGTGGCCACAGCAATCCTCAGAGTGACTAGTCAAGCAGGCAGGCAGAATGTTGTTCAGAGGACTCAAAATATTGCAGTTTCTTTGCCTTTCATTCCATATGTGTTTGTGACAAGAGCAACTTACAAACGCCTACCTTGATAGCATTTACAGCATAGCTAACATTTCATATTTATGGAAAGCCAAAGTCTTTATTTTGCTATTTTCTCAAATACGCCTACGTATTTTAGGCTCTGACTGTTTATTTTGTGTACAGTTATTCAGGTAGCTAGTGCTGCATTTGTCCCTGAGGCAACAGTGTAGGCTTATTAATCACTATTAGTAGGCTATTACCTAGAATGTAAAATGCCATTCATTACAATTGCAATTCATTACAATGACAATTTAAAGGTGATTTCAAATGTAGTAATAATAATAAAGTGTTGTGAGAAAAGGTAAGTTTTAAGATGAGTTTTACAAATGTAGAAAGAAGAACAATCATAAAGGTCCTGGGGGATGGCATTCCAAAGTCTGGGGGCTATGGCACTAAAAGACCTGCCCCATGACATTGATGTCAGTCTGGCCTTAGGCACCACCAGAAGACCAGTATTGGTGGACCTGAGAGTGTGAGCTGGGGTGTAGGGCTGTCGGAGCTCACAGAGATAAAGTGGGGCGAGGTCATGTATTGCTTTGTATGTGAGAGGTAGAAGTTTGATTCGTTGTAAAACGGGTAGGCAGTGTAACTGTTAAGAGTATGGGTGTAATGTGTGCTGAATGCTTGGTATGAGTAAATTTGCTGAATTTAGTATACTTTTATGTCTATTTAGGGTTTTACCAGAAATTCTAATGAAGACGGAATTACAATAATCTAAGCATGGGGTTATGAAAGCATACACCATGGTTTCAGTGTCTTTCAAACTAAATATGGGGCAAAGTCAGGCAGTGTTGTGGAGCTGCTAAAAAGCGCTTTTAGAAAATTACCTGATATGGGGTTAAAAAAAGAGTGGGTTATCAAAAATTATGCCAGGATTGTAAAGATTTGTAGAAGGTTTAACAGTGAGTGTCACGGCTGCGTAGCGGCGGGAACAGGACACAAGCACGAAGCCACTTCAAACATATAACATTTATTTAAACACAGACATCTAACACTGACCGGGACACAACACATCTGACATGTAGACAAACAATCAAGGACAAACTAAACGGAAACAAGGAGGGCTTAAATAGGGACACTGATTACATACAAACGACACACAGGTGGACAGGATAACATCACGGGACAAGGGCCACTTAAACAGACAAAACAAAAGCGCGTGGTCGTGCGCGTGACAGTGAGGCCATCCATGTCAACTGGAAATCCTGGAGTTTTAAAGAGCAGAGTTTTGGGAGTAACAAGTAAAATTTCTGTTTTGTCATATTAATTTAAGAAAGTTGGAGTCCATCTATGATTTTCGATTATAGATACATTCAGTTAATGAGTTTGGAGGGATAGCTGTGGTGGACATATTACTGATATAAATAATCTGCGTAATAGTGGAAGCTAAGACCATGTTGCCGTATGATCTGGCAGAGGGACAGCATACTGTATATATGGTGGAAAGGAGGGGATCAAGATCTGATCCTTGAGGAATACCTTGACAAGGGCAGTAGAGATTTATTTTTACCGAAAGTTATGAAGTGGGATCTATCTGAAAGATAATGAACCAAACATAAGCCATGCCAGAAATACCAATAGAGAAGAGGCATGAGAGAAGAATGTCATGATTTACTCTATCAAAAGAATGATCAAACAGAATAAGAAGAATGAATGCCATTACATTGAACGAATGCCACTAGTATGAATGCCACTACATTGAACAAATTTTTTTTCTTTCTTTGTTTTAGAGACCACACTCCTATACATTCTCCCACACATACAGTATGTGTTCATGTATTGATATTATTATGTATGCTGCATTGTGCTTAGCTTTTATTTAAGAAGAAATTAATGAAGATCCTTGCCTCTGTGTTCTGACCTGATGCTGATACCCGTTTGTCTGCCCCAATACACTACACATCATAACATGTGTAGTGTTATATCAAATAACAAGTAGCAGTGCAATCAGACCCTCATGCTCATACTGCCTAGGCTACACACAGGTGAGAGTCAAACAAATGTCTCACTAAATTTGGTTCTAAATCATTTTGCTATACTGAGCAAGTCAGATGTTGAGAAATTTCACGAGATGCGTTTTAATCAAAGTTGCACTGCATATCAAGTTCAAGTTCAAGTTAAAGTAGGTATTTATTTTCATTTCTCCATATACCTCGTATACATTGAAATGAAATGTCGTTTCTACAGGACCATGGTGCAACATGCAACGAAAC
>JAOUQW010000047.1:2046876-2064249 GCA_028565825.1 Olivaichthys viedmensis | reverse complement strand
AAGCCAACCAGTTTAACCTCATTAAAGGTGGAATGAGCTTCTGCATCAATAATAAATTATTATTAGTAGTAGTTGTGTTGTTGTTATTATTATTATTATTATTATTATTATTATTATTATTATTATTACTGTTGTTGTTGTTGTTGTTGTTGATCAATTATGTTGAAAATCTCCAAACACTCTGCAAACACTCCTCGTTCCCCCACGCCCACAACAGATTCAAAGCCTATATAAAAGAATAAATATATAAAAGAATAATAATATATTAAATAAATTATAGAACACAGAATCCAAGTTTTTTGGATGTGCATATGAATAACAGTGTGAAAATCTGTGGAAAATATGTACCAAATGGTCTGTAGATGGCACTGCAGAATACCTGTCTGTTCAACCTCTCAGATTTTTTTGCAAGAGCTGCTGCACGCTTACCTGGTTCAGTGTACGTTGAACACTCCTTTGTATTCTATCCTTTGTAAGTATTTCTTTACAGGAAATTAGCTTGAAAGGTTTCTCACCTCACGTGATTTTCCACCCCATGACTCCACCTCAAATGTATGTAAAATGAGTTCATTTCTCATTCTGGTTAAAAATAGACAGCCATTCATGAATGGAGTCAAAGTGATGTCTTAATCAAGGAAAATCCTGATTATCTCACAACTATATAAGAGTGAGCATTTCTGCAGCCGACAGCAAGTTTCAGCTGAGACATCAAGCCAGTCCAACACTGACCAGGTAGTAAAAGTTTTGTTTTCTTAATGTTACATTGATGGTGATAGGACTGAATGTATTATACTGTTTATTCTGTTTCTCTCATCTACATTGCTATTCAGTTTCTTTTTTTTTTTTTTGTCTTTCTTTTCTTGACTAAAATTCAACTTTGTGACCGATTTAGGATATATATCACCTACAATCATTCAGTGTGATGAATCCATTCTCTAGTAGGAGATGCCTCCCATTACAAGCAGGTGTAGCAATCTTTTTGGGAACTATTTGTTTCTCTCAAATAACACAGTGCTATGGATGGTGCCAGTGTTTATGAGGGCCTGTAAGGGAGGTGGTCCTCCACCCATTTGCGCAATATTAAGGTGTTTTTCCCACTAAGCTGCTCATGCAGCACAGTTTTTGGCTACCATGGAACTCTGTACCGCTCCATAAACAGCCAAGAATAAATTTGCTCTGAACAAGTGAGAAGGGGGAAAAGGGGGGGAAGGAGAAAAACAGACACAGGGAGGTTTTCAGAAAGGAAATATCTCGGTCAGGGTGTCTGTTAAGAATTTAGACTCTCTCTCTCTTTCTCTCGCTCTTGATTTCTCTCTCGTTCTCACTCCAGAGGCCTACACTGAATAAAAACAGTCTTTTTCCTTATCTAATCGACGCAGGTGTATCTACAGCAGTCTTCGGGCCCTTAAGGAGCAAAAAGAAATTAAAGACATCCATACAGACGAGTGTCAACAGCCCCTGAACAACAGAGGAAGTTTTCCATCATCTACAGACATGGGAATAGAGAGGACAGAGGTTCAGACCCTTTATGAGAAGCAGGGCTATCTAACCAGCATTCCCATCCTCAGCGCCGAGGAGCTGCAGCAGGCGAGAAATGCCTTCGCTGAGCTAGAGAGAAAGTTTGGTGAGTCCGTAATTGCAAACACACCTATTGTACTTCAATGGATGAACAATGCTGATTTTTACTTTTAGCTTAATATAATAAAATATATCCTCTTAAAACCCAGAGATATCCTGTTTTCTGCATTTTTAATTTCTACTTGGTATTACCTAATAATTATGCAAACTAAGCAATGTCTTTGAACAGGAAGTAATTTGTGAAAGAAAAAAAACATGTCCAAGGACAGCGAGTTTATTCTCCAAATTCCAATGAAAACACTGGGTCTCACAAGGATATTGAATGTGTTGGTCTCTATTTGTTACATAGACATTGTATACATTGCTACATATAGCTACACATTTCATTTTTTTAACCAAAATATCTGCTCAACCTATTATTCCAGGTGAGGACTACACCTCCTACAGCCTGCACAATGTCCATATGAAGTACGATTGGGTAATGGAGCTAACAAAACACCACAGAATTCTTGAGGTGATCACAGCAGTCCTGGGGCCTGACGTTATCCTGCTGGATTCCCGCTTTATCTGCAAATATCCAGTGTCAAAACAAAGCATAACTCAGGGGAATAATGACATAATTCAACAGAGTCAAGAGAATAAAGGCCAGAAGAACGAGTCAGATCAGAAAAATGATCCCGGGCTTCCATACGTGGCTTGGCATCAGGACATGAAGTAGGTGAAATGTGACGTGTTAAAGTAGAATTGGATTAGAGATATAGACATCAGCAAGCTGTAGAATAGATTTTGGAGCCATATACTGAATATAGGTCTTATTGACTTGGTCATAGGTATTGGGGACTTGATGGAGGGCCTGTTGTTTCTGTCTGGCTTGCCTTGGATAACTCTCAGGAAGAAAACGGTGCCTTGCAGGTCATTGCAGGTACAACAGTTCCCCCAACCACTTTAATACACACCTCCATTCCTTTTATCTCAGCCAAACTACTCTGAATGTACCCTACACAAGGTCTTCCACCACAGAAACCTTGAGCTGTAGCTAATTCAGTGTGGAAATGTTGCCTTAATTATGGTTTTGTAGCTTCTGTGTACCTTTAAAATAAAGGCTCCTTTCAGCTTGTCCAAACATAATCTTGGAGAACAAGTTTCCAAATAAAAAACACTTTGGATTAGGTTTGAATTGTAAGCTTTGTCCTTTTTCTAACAGGAAGTCACTGCTCTGGCCTTTTGCCCCATCGGCAAGCGCAGCGTGCAGGCAACATGCTGTCTGTTAATCAAGAGATCCCAGAGGAGCTGGTACAGAAAGAGAATTCTGTGCTCTGCCCCCTTCTCGCAGGGCAGATGTCCGTAAGTATGCACCTGCATGAATTCTGCTGCATTCCTTTATATTATGGGTGAGATAACACAAAGCAAAATAAAATGTATAACTGTAACTATAGGCATGGTCTGAGAAAGAATCTATTTTGTGTCAGTATAATGCTCATCAAAGTTAAATTTCAAGATATCAAGATGTTCCTATGATACTGTCATGTGTAGATCCATGATGGACTCCTGGTGCATGCTAGTGATTCCAACATGTCAGGAAAAAGGCGTTGTGGTCTTGTGATCCGTTATGTCCCCACTGCAGCTTATCCAATTCAGGTGAGAATTCCAGCAAACTCTTGTTCAGTAGAGATTGGTAACACATTCCTAAATTGAATCAAATGAATTGAATATGGCAACATCTTTCTTGCTCTCTTGACAGGATCCTGAACGGCCGAGGCATTTCCATGCCACAGTAGTGGTTAGTGGACACGACAAGTACAACCACTTCCAAAGCCCAAATCCTGAAATGTAATTGAAATGTGATTGAAATGTGATTAAGTGCGTTGCTAGGCTGTAGCATGCAACTGTCAGTACATATATCTGAAATAACTTGTTTATTTAAAACTCTCTCATTTTCATTATTTTACTGATGAAATCCTAATTATTAATTACAGAAGTGGTTGGTAATTGTTAACTACTATATGTTGTACTGTATGGTTTGATGTTGAATGTAAGTGGTTCACTGCAGTTTCTTCCTTTGTATTACTTGAAATTCTTAATAAACACAAATTCACTATACTATTTCAAGAAATGTGAAGTTTGTATGGAATGAAAGAAAAGTAAGCATAGATAAATATCATACCACATTGTACCTCAAACTAAGTATTTTAAGGGGACAAATATATATATTAGTCAGAAATCAGAAAATTGATTCTGATTATATGATCATTTCTGCTGAAATGTTGAGTTTCAGAGTGTTAGGGTCAATTCCTATTAATACCTTGATAATATACTAAGTGCGTCATAACATGTTGACTTACATACTGTATATCGTTAATCACTTATATACATAGTTATATAAATGTACTAACATATTGTAAGATGGTTAAATGAAGGCTTCCTAAACACAAAAAGTTTAGCATTTTGAATTAAAATCGCAACGCAATACAATTGGATTTTTTGATAAATACCCAAAATATTTTGTCTTTATCTTGATTATCACCATTATAGACAATATTTTAAAAATTAGACACTCAAAAGCCCTTCACATACTTAAGAATCCTCCTAATGGAAGGTGTGTGTGTGTAAATAATATATGGAGTAAATATGACATTCTTAAAATCAATCTTTTGTTTCATTAAGGAGGACCATTATTAACAGTCATTATTAACTCCTCGGTTAAAAATTTAAAAATTAACATTTTAACGCTATACTGGGGTACATAATCACATTAGAAAATGCGTTATGTCGGTTTGTCACATCTTGTTATGGTATATATATAGATATTATCCTGGTGTCTGAAACATCAAGACAGGTGGTCATGCTGGACCTGACTGTCCCATGGGAAGAACGGATAGAGGAGGCCAACGAGCGGAAGAGAGCGAAGTACACAGACTTGGTTCTCGAGTGCTGCAGACAGGGTTGGAGTGCTTAATGCATGCCCATTGAAGTAGGTTGTAGAGGGTTTGTAGCTCACTCCCTCTGCAAGGCCTATAGTCAGCAGGGCATCAGCGGTGTCACAAAAAGGAAGGCCATCAAGGACATCACAGAGGCAGCTGAAAAGGCCTCTAGATGCCTGTGGATCAGGAGGGGCGAACCGTGGTGTGCGAGTGTTACTTGGACACAAGTCGGGGCCTGATCAACCCCGGCTGGGTCGCTGATGATGTGTCCAAGTGCATCAGAAGATGTATGTACTAACTAAAAAATAATAATCGGGTGATTGTCGAAAATATTATAATTTTTTCTTGATTCATCTCTACAGATCGTCGCATGAATGTATTTAATATGTGAATGAGGTGCCGGATCCAATCTGGGAGGTTCTGGTACAAATTAAGTGCAGGAGATACTACAGCCTAATGTCACCAAAAATCTCTCACTTGACATAGGTGTTATGTCAACTTGACATCAAAGTTGACAAAAGCAGCCTTTATGACAACTGATGCCGATTGGAATAAGAGTTTATAAATGTTTATGTCGGTTTATGTCAGTTGTCATGAAGGGCTTATGTAGGTGCCATGTAACCTTCTGAAATCTGCCCTACAGTAAAGTGTTACACAAATATCTAACATTATCAGCTAGGTTAACCACATCGGGAAAGACTAACTACCATTAGGGGATTAGCTAAACATGCCAAAAATTGGTTTGAACTGAGAGGGCGATATCTGAAGTGTAGTTAACTCGGAAATACTGAATCGTTATCTAAACATTAATGACATTACAGGAACATTAGTACTTCTGGTATAATCGAAATATCCCTCCAATTTAATAATGCGAACTTACGTTTCACTCACACATACTTCTGTTGTAAATGAGAACGCGAGAAAGAAAGTAGCGGTTACCTGAGAGTCTCTCATTGCTAGGCAACCAACACAGGAAGGGAGGGGGAGCACTAATACAAAAGAGTGGGAATTTAGTACAGTTACTGTGTTATTCTTCAGGAGTTAATGATGATCTGGAACAGTATTGTAAAGTGAAACACATGATAACTCATTACTAATGACTGAAATGTTAGTGTTGTTACTTATTTACAGGGTGGGTTCTACAGGTGGTTCTACAGGTGGTTCTACAGGGTGAGCCAGGGTGGACCCCCCTTAAAACGGGATTGGCCACCCCCCACTTCCTGGTACCATTTTTAAGTCGGCTGAAGGGGCTGAGCGGTTTCTCATTAAGAGGCAAGCTGTATTTTTGTCTGATTAATCCATTTTAAAGTACTCATATTGTTTACCAGTGGATACATTGGCAAGCCAAGACACTACAGTTTCTGACAATTTTGGTTTCGCTTTATTTATGATAAAATCTCACGAACATAAAAAACGGAAAAGACGACAAAGTTAATCTGATTTAAGGTTAAAGGCAACGGAAAAAAAGTAACAGAATAAATGTTCTGAGTGACTCAGAATGAAGGAGCTGTTGGCCATTCAAGCTGAGGACGAACTTTTTCATGAATGGTACAGTCCGGCCGGGACGCATTATTCATGAGCGAATCAGCAGCAGACTCCGAGAACGCGGCAAACAGAGAGAAGATACAGATGATAAACTTTCAAGCTTTCAAAACAGCTTTGATATACACTAGCGTTCAAAAGTTTGGAATCAATGTTTTCAGTAATATAAACTCAATTTTGTTTCAGATACATCTATAATATGATTCTAGTGTTATGCACTTAGGTTTCAAATAATTTGTAGAAAGCTGTAAAACATGATATGTCCTGAATCATGACTCCAAAATGACTCTGAAAGTTTGATAGCATAAAGAGTGATGTAAATATAAAAATTAATGTCCAGAATCCCTCTTTTTTTGCAAAGCGGTGATCAAATCTTGAAGTGGATACTTAAATAGGGTGAATTCAGGTATATTGGGACATCAGGTTAATTGGGACAGTATAACTTAGCAGCGTTTGTTTTCTGGCCTGACTAAGCCCTTGCCAATTCATGTGACATCATATAAGGGGGGTAGTGGTAAGCATCAAACATAAAGTTGACCCCACAAAACATGAGATATGAAAATAGCACATGCTTTAGGTGTTTATTTTTATTTTTATAAGGTTATAAAATTGTCATGACTAATATATTAGAATAGAATAGGAACGCCTTTATTGTCACATGTACAAGTACAGTGAAATTGATTCTTCATATCCCAGCATGTTGATAAGCTGGGGTCAGAGCGCAGGGTCAGCCATGATACAGCGCCCCTGGAGCAGGGAGGGTTAAGGGCCTTGCTCAAGGGCACAACAGTGGCAGCTTGGCGGAGCTGAGGTTTGAACCCACGACCTTCTGGTCAGTAGCCCAGGGCCCTAACCACTGAGCCACCACTGCCCACAAGACAAATCCCAGACCCGACATATTGCCACTAGTCACTTTCAGAATCTAACCTGAGTCTGGCTTAAGGATGTGTAAGGGTCTGGTCAAAGGGTCACAAGAAGCCACGCAGCTCTATGCATCTCTTTAGAAATACCAAAAAATAGGTAGAGAAAGAGGAAAGTTTCTTTTAGCCTTTTCAAATGCTCCTGAAGATGGGGGCGAGTGTCTCTGTGGGCATTGTGTGCACAGGAAGCAGGGAACTGTGGGAGTTCTCTCCCCATCAATAGTTTCTTTCCACTGAGGCTTGGATGGCAGCCAGCCTCCCAAGCCTTTGGACAACGGAGAGCGGGTGAGAGAAGTTGCTGCCTCTTTTTCGGGGGAAGCCGTGGTTTCCTGGCCGACACTTTATGAATAATGATTTATGACAAACCTGCCTGAGTGTCGAGTGCCCACGCTTATTTTGTGAAATAAACTAAATACAGTCCCCTTAGAAAGCAACGCATAATAGAACTCTTGAATTGCCTTTGTGGGTTTGTTTTTTATTCTTTTAGCATGGGTATTTGGGGGAAATACTAATAAAAGACAAGCAGAGACACTCTTACACTCAGAAGCTGATGGCTAATCAATCCATCTACTTACCAAACTCTACCAAAATCACGACACACTCCAAGCCTATTTACCACAGAAATAAAAAAAAAAAAAAAAACACTTTTGATAAATAACTGTGGATCAGATTGGGGCTCCAAAGAGTGAAGTTAACTGCAATCATTCATTCAGAACTTTTCATGAGCTTTAACTTTTAAATGATTTGGTATGCCAGCACACCTGCTGCACAACACTTGTGTGGCACCTCATAATCAATTCTCTTAAATTGAGCTGTCGGTCAAAACACCCATACAGCATCCCTCTGGAGGAGAAGGCAGCCATGGGTTCTTTCATGAAACACTTAATTTCTACTTCTTCTGTCTCTATTTTTCCTCCTGCTCAGAGATCGAGAAAGGAAAAGAGGGTGAGATGGTCATTTTCCTCTCTTCTTATTTCATCTGTGAAGAAAAAAATCCACAATAAATGCCATGCCAGTAGTGCTTTAAACCCTGACAATTTACTACACGAATGCCCTTCAGCTTTACAAAAACCAACAGAGGACAATCACAAGCTGTTGGTCACTACATACATCTTGCATGCCCGAGCTACAAATCTTTTTTCCCTTTGCTTCAAATCATGGCACAAGCATGAGTGTGTATTAATTCTGTCACCTTATGGCAGGTATCAAAGAGTGTCTCAGACTTGCTGTAATTAATCTTGAGGGCTCACTTGGCATAATAATGATTAATTAGTAATAAAGTTCAACTATTAATTGGGTCCTTTAGAGAAGTCCTCTGCTGTTACTTAACAATGCTTTATTTCCCTGCTCTCATCAGAATTTGTGGGTGTCTCTGATTCCTGGCAGAGAGTATTTTTCTTCTGTGAGAGATGAATATCTTTTTCTGAGGTTCAATAGCCCAGAATGACCAATAGCTCATGCTGTAGCAGTGACACTTGACTGCCGAGGGTCTCTCCTCTCCAGAGAAATGGGTCAGCTGAAATGGCCCAGAATTCTGTTCTTGACAAGGACTCTGTCCTCATCTCCTCCATAGCTGAGATCCACTGAGTTCTCTATCTAAGAGATTTTATTATTTTATTGGATTTGGCTTTAGATAAGATACTTTACTACTCCCACCCAGCCACACTACTTTTGCTGAAAGCGTTCATTTTTGGCCAGTTACAGTCTCTGAAGACATGTGGTGGTATCTCAAAAGGGCACCTCCTTTTCTGCCTGGCTGAAACAGTATGCTGTGCTGCATAGCAAATGAGGCATGCAGCAGAACACATTAGGGTTGGCATAATTAACAAGTTCTGGGAAAAGTTGGAACTGAAGTGTGTAAGGGCACAAATGAGCACTGCTAAAAACTCATGCTCGCGGCATTTTGCGGAGTGTTTCCTTTCCCTCTGCTCTCTCATAAGGTCCCCTGTTTCTGAAGCGAGATGTCGCCGTCCTCTCGACTCACATCAGTGTGGAACGCGTCATTGCCGCTAGAGCCTCCATACTTGATGGGACTTAACTTTTCTTTCCCTTAGTCAAACACCGGTGTTAGATTTAAACATGGCCATGTGTCAGCTGCACTTAATGCAAAACGAAATAGAGTCAGCCGCAGCCTAACTGGCCGACGGCGCCACGCGCTTCTGCGAGGGCTGCTCCACGACGCCGTAAAAGCTATCAGAGGATAAAGCCAGAGAAGGAGGGAGACGGTTTAGCGAAGCCCATTGTCATGGTGACAAAAAGCGGTGAGGAGCTGAGCCACATGATCCAGGAGGAGCTTCTATGAATGGGCAAATACCTTGTCGCCGTCGGCACGTGGATCGGCGCGAGGGAGCAGCTCGCCCCCGTGATGAATGCAGCTATCCGGGACGAGTGGCACCATGAGTTCGAACAGCAACAACTGGAAGTGGAATCCCTCACCACCACCGTCCTGGGCCGGCTCTTTGCACACCGGTTTAACCCTCCTCCCGTCGCACTCACAAGCCTCCTGGGAGAGGAGGAAAAATTCCAACTGGACATTGTATGGGGGTTGCTAACGGCCACCGGCACTTCCCGAGACCAGCGCTGTGGTCGTTCCGGTACCAGCCAAGTTTTTCAAGCCTCCCAGGAGAGGAGGAAAAAAAAACCCTAGAAATTTTTTGGGGGGCTAACAGCCACCTATGTCATCCCTGCACGGAGACCAGCGCTGTGGTCGTGTCTCCGTCCTGATGGTCTTCCATTTTTTAATGTCATGCCTATGTGTCCTGTGTATGTACCCTGTAGTTACCTGTTTGTTGTTTAGAGATAAAGATATGTTATTCAGCGGCTTTGCACCGTCCCTCGCACCCCAACAAAATGGCATGTTTTAATGCTATATTTCAACATCCCATTCCACTTTATAAAAAAAACATTCTTTTTAGATCTCACAGTCACAAGACAGTTAAATTCCTCTATCCTTTTTAAATGAACTTTGCTAGAAAAATTGTGCAAGTGCAGCAGACATAATAAATTGGATGAGGCCTTTGTTGTCTGGCTAAATCTAGTTCTTTTGCAAGCAGGGAGCCCATGTGTTCTAGACTAACACAATATTTTAATAGCATCCAAAATATTTACCTTTTCTCCATTCCTCTATTGGCTACTGTCTCACTTGGCTCCCTTAGATTAAAATAACCACACTGATAACAATAGAGACCACAGAAGGCAGGTCCCCGAACATCTTCCCTGTGCATGCTAAGTTTGCTGTAGCATTCCAATGTATAGATTACTAAGTAAAGAAACAAAACATGCAAGCAATACTGTACACTTTCTGCTTTAAAGCTATGCATCCAAAGAGATGAGAAGAAAATGATAGGGTGATTTTTGAACATGTGTCACGCGTGCGGGATCTAACGTGGCAGTCGCCAATAAAGATGTTGTTTGCTTAAAGCGGCTTCGCGCTTGTGTCCGCGCTCCCGCGCACCCACACTGTGTCAGATCGGAAGACCGTAAATAAGGACGCAGCAAGCCGCAGCCCGACAGCCGCCAGCCAAGAGGAGCTGAAGGCTGAATTCCCCGAGCACGTCTGGTGGTTTGAGAGCATGGCCATCACCGTGGCGAAGATCACCAAGCCAGGGCGGCGCCTCACCAATACGGAGATGGCGTTCCTGGCCGAGGTCGACAAGGGGGGCAGAAGGCGGCGGGCTAGGCTCGACGTTTTGAAAGCCGGTGGAGTGTCGTTAAATGCGGTGCACCAGCTCTACCCTCCCGTTGCGCCTCCAAGCCAGCGGCAGCCACAGCCAGCCGCCCTGCAGATCGCGGCTCCGCGGCGAAAGATTGCGCCCCATGAAACCCCCCTGATCACGCTGCCTCCGGAGCCAGCCGAGGACGCAGCTCCCAGGAGCGGAGGGGGGTGGTTCGCCGGAATCTTTTGGGGGGGTCTATGGACGGCCACCAAAGCCATCCCGGATGCCGCATGGCCGAGCTCTCGGACGCCGCTGGAGGCGTGGCCGAGATTCCAGACCCCAGTGAGGACTTTGTTGCACCGCCCCCGGGCTTTGGGGAAGATTACGTTCCTCCGCCTCCCGAGCAAGGGGAGGACATCGTAGCTCCACCTCGGGCTTCGGGGACGACGACGTTCCTCCTCCTCCCGAGCAAGGGGAGGACGTCGTAGCGCCGCCCCCGGCCTTCGGGGAAGTCGATGTTCCTCCGCCTCCTGAGCAAGAGGAATATGTCTCAGCACCGTGGCAAGGCTTCGGGGACGTAGACCGGCTGGCGGAGCTCTTTCGGGGGCTCTCCTTAGCAGGCGGAGCGCCGACAGGAGCCCATGTTATGGGCGGCTCCGCACCGCCCCCAAGCTTCGGAGAAGGCGATGCTACTCGGCCTCCGGACACCGCGGTGGGAGGCCCCCGGGTGTCCACTGCCGAGGACGTCATCATGCCACCCTCAAGCGTTGGGAAAGGTGAGGCCACGCGGCCCCCAGACACCACGGTGGGAGGTCCCCGGGTGTCCGTCGCCACCGCCGAGGTCGTCATAGCTTCGCCCCCGAGCTTCGGGAAGGATGCCACCACCGAGGATGTCAGCGGCCCGCAGCGCAGGGCTGGAGGCCGTGCCGCCACCTGGACTGTGGCCCCACGGGCCCTGGGCCCCCCCCGGAAGGCCGGTTGAGGCGCTGCTCCACAGCGCCGTAGAGAGGGGGCTCTGTCATGCGCGCGGCTGAGCACGGGATATATAGCGTGGCGGTCACCGCTACGCGCTTGTGTTTTTGTTTCATTGTCTTTGTCACGTGAGTGCTGTTAAATGTCCCCAGCTGTTCCTTGTTCGTCTCTTAATTATTAAATGTTTAAATACCCGCTTGTTTCCGTCGTGTATTGTCATCCGATTTTTGTGTGTTCACCACGCCTGTCACGGCGTGTTTGTTTCTGTATCAACCCGGTTCAGTTCAAAATAAAGATGTTGTTTGCTCAATGCAGCTTCGCGCTTGTGTTCGCGCTTGTGTACGCGCTCCCGCGCACCCACACCGTGACAACATGATACTGGTATAATTTAACTAACGGATGTTAACAGAAAATGGTTGATTATATTTGTAGGCCGACTAAGCAGGGATGTAAAATGAAATGCTGAACAGAGCAGACAAAGGTGTATTTCTGGTGTTGCTGGCTATATAATGGTTTATACTGAAGAACCTGAATGCTATGTGGGTGGAGAAGAAAGTGATGCAGAGGAGGTTCCTCAGCTGCCAGAACTTCAGAAAGTCCTTTGGGAGCCCTCTATGGCATTTCAATTTCTATATTAGTTGTGTTTCATTATATACCAAGGCATACATTTACCTTACTGTCTAGTAAAAGTAAACAAAAACTAAATAACCAAGTCAAAACATTGGTATGCTAATGCTTGTACATATACTCCAGTACAAAAAACTCACAGAAAAATCCAGAATACAAGAGAGAGCATTTTCTACAGTTTGTCAAAGCCAATGTTGGCTTATTTGTGGTTCAGTGGAACCACTTGACCCTCATTTATGAGTGGACCTTTACCATGAACCATAAACAATTATGAATGGCACTGAATGATCAAGAGGAAATGCAGCAGGGCTCAATAGTGCACTGGAGCTGATGGAGTTGGACCTGACGTTCACTAGTTTGGAGTGCATCAGTGCAGTGAAAATAAAGAGGAGTTGAGCTTGCAAGAGCTCTCATATCCTAGAGGCAGCTGTGCTAGGAATGATGAGAGTGATTGTGAAAGATTAAGTGCACATAGCTAAAAGTTAAATTTATTTGTGTGAAATTTTGACCTCAGGGGCAGCCAGAAGCAACGTAGCACCAGCGGTAACACATTAGAGAGGGAGTTTAATATGTTTTTTTGGAATCTTTGGAGGGGGGGGGGAGCAAAAGTTGTGTCAAGGAGGGAAAACATGGTCAACATGGTCTCAGGAATATTAAAAAATACACTGAGTTGCTAGATCATTATCAATACACCCAATAAACTGGCAACTGCTTATGTATAGATTCAATTTCTAGTTCATTAGGTATACTAATCTAGTAACTTATAAGTTTGCAACTTAAGTTTAAAGATACAGAGTATCTTTTGTACTTTTGTACCGACAGCACCATAAAGCATGAAGCTTAGGGAGGTTTGAAAAAATACAGTATCTGCTGTTTGGAAACCACAAAAAGATTTCTTGTTGTTCTTATTATTAGTATTATTATTATAATTATTTTAATTTAGTTTTTTAATTTGGGGCGCCAATGTACCAAATTATGCACATTATATAGTTGAATTTGGCAATGAGATACTAAATCAAGTTGAGTTGTCGAATTAATAAATTGTGCCCATGTTTTGGTTAATTTGTGCTCTCCTCTAAAAAAATCTTGCCCACTGTGTACTGGATAAGCTGAGCAAGCACTCATCTGCTATAATTACATCTTAGTTTATTTAGGTGTAGTTCATAATTTTATCATAATATCATAATAATCATGTGACATAACATTCAAGGCCCAAAAGACTTCAGCCGTCGGCTACAACACATTTCTAATGATTCATGTTACAGTGCCCATTTACTTTCACCCTAAAACAAACTCAGAACTGGTAACTAAAGCTAACAACAAAAATTTTGATGATAGTAATTTTCTTGATTGTACTGTCTTCTTTTTTACCCTATTTTTCTCCCAATTTCAGTCATTGCCAATTCCCACCCACTAGCTAGTTCTCCACTATCGCATGACAGCTAACAACCAGGGAGGGTGTAGATAAACACTTGTTTCCTCCTTGTTACCTCTTCGAACTGCTGCTTACACAACGTGGTAGGGCAGCTGAATGTATTTAGAGGAGATTGCCCTAATTGCCCTCTTCGAAATATATAAGCTCACAGATGCTGACGACTGACTAGTGTTGCTCTAAACAATGGGGTAGATAGTAATGCCATCCTTTCCACCAAGAGAGCAGGACCAAATATGCTCTCTTGGACTCCAGGCCGCGGATGGCTATGGCATCGTTGGGATACGAGCTTGCAATCTCCCGACGATAGGGCGGTGTTTTACTTTTGTGACACTTTTTTTGGCACTTTTTTGTGCCATTCCATTTTCATTAAATTGTTGTTGCTGTCAAGCATGTTAATAACTCCCAGAAACGAACACTGTGACAATTTATTTTTGAAAAAAGAGCAAGTTTGGTCGTAGATGTTACTATCATCTATATTTTTGTCTGGAGCTTTAATTACTGAGTCTGATTTTGTTTTATGGTGTAATATTACTTTAAGGAGATGGCTCTTGCCTGGACAAGCCCTTCCAAATTGCAATGGAGATATTGTAGAACCAGAATTACAGTAAACATCACAATCAATGCAGATATTTCTCAGAATAAACAACACTGGCACAGATGGTATTCCCTCTGACTCAAATGCAATTTTCATCTAATTTGCTCAGGGGATGTCATACGCTCAGAATAAAACGAAACCTTGGCCTGCCCATCAAAAAAGCAACTGTTCTGAGCAGCAGACCAAAACAAAACAGGGCAAAAAGTTCCTAAACACTGAGATTTCACATGGGTATAAAAGACACAGAGAGGGGAAAAAATAAGTAAAAATCCCAAAAGCAAATTTAAAGCTTGAGTGGTATTTTATTGTTGAACAATGACTTACGCCTTTAATGCCTGATGTTGCCATATGGCAAAACATTTATTTTCACTTTTCCTGGTAGGCAGTAATACAAGGAATGCAATTTTCCCCCCTCTATTCAGTTGGGAAAAGAGAGGGTTTATGTGTTGCATAGTAAACAATTATTAGGTCACATGATGTTCTGCTGCTGTCTCTGCTTCTTTTTTCCATGGTCACATACCTGGTAGGTAAATGCCATATATATCATACCTATTATAATGATTCAGTCATTCATTATTCTTCAAGTAGTTTTGCTTAAATATTAAAGGATGTCTAAACCTACCTCAGGAGATCACTTTTACCATAAGTACACTTTTTCATAAGTAAAACAAATTTAGCTATTATTAGTTTTTTGTCAAAATGTATTTGGAATTGTCATAATCAAATCAAACCTTACTAAACCAGCGATTAATCATAACTCATAATCCCAACCAAACCCAGACAACCAAGCCAAGACAAACCAGCCAAACTAAAATGATCTACACCCAAACCAACCAAATCAACCTAATCCAATTTACCAAACACAAGCAAGCCAAATAAACCAAACCCAGAATAGACAAACCAACCAAACGCAGACCAAACTAATCAACCAAATTATATCATAGCACCCTTGTTGATATGGGAAAAAAATCAAAAATCAAAATACTAAAAATAAAACAAAATACACAAGTAATAAAAATAAAACAAATCTTTGGCTTGGCCATTCGATGAGAAATTGTCTCACAAAAGCATCATAAAGTTGTTCAATATGATGCCTGTTCAACCATTTAATGATAATCTTTGTGCTGCAAAGCTTTTGGGAAATTCAGCCCTGAGCCATAGAATAAACATAATAGGCAAAAACGATTCTAAACACTGAGTTCTCACATGGATAAAAAAAAGACACAGAGGAGAAATAGGAGAAAATCCCAGAAGCAATTTATATGTTCATCAGGTTAATTAAAAGCTGAAGTACTTGATGACACATTACCACAGCCATGCAGAGTGATTACATTTTGTGTAAACAGATTGATTTTTTTTATGGGACGTTTTTCACTTTTTTCCTCCATCATGCAGTTTTAATGCAAATGAGGGCTTTGGTGTTGATTACTTTGGCATGTAATTGTCAATGTGACCAGAGCTTTGTTAAGACATGACCTTATGAAACACACAAGATTAGAACTAATTTGAATTTCACCCACTTGCAAATTAACAATTCACACGACTCGGGGCGGGGCTAACTTTCGTGCCGTTTCTTACGGCTTTATTTGTATGAAATCAAACAAAATCCAACCACCTCACTCACTCACTCCTTTTAGGAGGAGTTTATTCGTTGCCCAATTTAGTCATTGCCAATTCCCACCAACTAGCTAGCTAATGAGATCAGGTTCATTTCTGCAAAAGTTAAAATTATTTGCCAGCTTTTATCGGAACAAAAATACAGATGCAATTTAAAACCCAAAGAAAGAACAAATTTCATGACTGTTTTGAAGTACAGCCATAAGCTTGCAAAAAAATTAATTGTTGTTTTATTGTTAAGCAATGACTTAAAAATGACCATGTAGTTTCAATAAGATGCGAAGAAGATGAAAAGTCTCCCTTGCAGTTACAATAATTACATTTCTCTAAATCTCTGTACTACTCATTTGTTTGTATTCTTTTGTAAACAAATTTGTAATATTCTTTTGCATAACGGAGAGAGGAAACCTGTATAAACAATATTGTGTGTGTGTATTACCACAGGCTTAATGTGACCTACTTTCAGCAGGATAGGAAGACAACTCGCCCTAATATATGGCTGCATCAAAGAACAGTCCAGCAGGTCCGATGGTTATGGATTTGTGCAAACAACTTCTCAGTGCCTTCCTCACCACTCTGCAGCAAAATAGGAAATCAATGATGCAACTAAGTTTCTTTCTTTTTGGATATATTTGGAACAATATATAAAATATGATTACGGTTTATGGTTAGTTATGGCTTTCTGAAATTGGAAAAAAAATTGAGCAATAAAGCAATAAAAACAAAGGCGGCCATGCTAATAAGTGGTTATTGCTGTTGTGTGCTATTAATATTTAATTATGTATTTCATAAATGAATGAGCCACTGTGAAACTGTAAAATACAATTGTTTATTTGTGCAGCGAGTGTTGCAGGTTTCAGCATCTCATAACCTCTGTCAGGTAATGAAGATAAGGGGCAGAACAAAGAGACAACTTTTCTTTATTATGTTGTATGTTTTAATTGCTTCACCTAGTGTTCTTCTCCTCTACACCCAAGAACATTATTTTCCATCTGTCCCTAATTATCTAAATTAGGGGTGTGAAAATATACCAGTGAGACCACATGACATAATAATACCACTATTTTGAACCAGTATCGATAACTTTATTACAAAAACATTGTGTGAAGTGTGTCCCTTGAAATATATTACAAAATGTAAAAAATTTGGTAGCCAAATTAAATAAATAAATAAATAAATAAATGGCATGAAAAAAGGGGTATATCTCGACATTTTTGATAAACTACTGAAGGCTAAAAAATATAATAAATTCTATTCTATCAATTTCATCAGTCATTCATTCATTATAAAATATAAAGTTGTAAGAAAAAACCATGATCTGCTAAATGCTGTACATGTAAAAGTAAAATGATTTCCTGAAAACGGATATTGAGATGTGCGCTTATCATAATTCCATACCCTTTCACCTCTAGTAATATATACACTCACCGAGTACTTTATTAGGTGCTAATATACTAATACTGGGTAGGGCCTCCCTTTGTAGCCCATCCGCCTCAAAGTTCGACGTGTT
>JAOUQW010000047.1:2031534-2046776 GCA_028565825.1 Olivaichthys viedmensis | reverse complement strand
GACCTGAACCCAATAGAGCATCTCTGGAGAGACCTGAAAATGGCTGTGCACCGACGCTCCCCATCCAACCTGGCTGAACTTGAACGATTCTGCCAAGAAGAAAGGGAGAAACTTTCAGTAGAACTTCCAAGCTTGTAGAATCATTCACAAGAAGACTTGATGCTGTCATTGCTGCCAAATGTGCTTTAACCAAGTACTAAGTGAAGGGTCTGAATACTTATGTAAAGGAATATTTCAGTTTTTTTATTTTTAATACATTTACAAAACATCCCAAAAACCTGTTTTTGCTTTGTCATTGTGGAGTGTTGTGTGTAGATTGATGAGAAAAATGAGTTGAATCCATTTTAAGATGAGTCTGAAACAAAATGTGAAAATGTGAAAAACTTGAAAGGGTCTGGAAACTTTTCCGTATGCACTGTATATATATATACAATGTGGTACTAATTATTATATTTTTCTCATGGATCAATTTTTTAGATGGATATATACTGTAGACATATACATTTCTTGTCCTTTGTGCATTAAGTAAATGAGTGATCAAAAAGGAAAATGCGCATTCTTCAATCCAAATAAGGGGGGGTCATATAGAAATTATTTTTATCTGTGGTTTTTATCACTCACTCCTATTAAGAGCATAATCAGGTTTCTTCAGTATATGTTCTGTATCAGTAGATCCACATTACATATATGATCATTTTGTTCATTGATATATCATTGGTATCTCTACCTTGCACCTAAACTGGCATCAAAATACACAGGAAATCACAGTCATGAATTCAAGAGTCCAATCATAGCACACAGAGGCCCCATCAGAGGCCCTATGCAGTCAAAGATAGAGACGCAGTAAAATAGAGCAGAATTTGACTTTGGAGCTCATTGTTCATAGGTATGGAAAAATACATGATGATTCGCTTCTCAACACAAGGCTTTACTCTGGAAAAGTTACAACTTGGCAAAAGCAGTTTGTTTAGGATAGTGATGGATTATTCATCGAACGATTAAAAAAAATGCTGTTTGTGATCTAATTATACTGTCTACTGCATTGATTTACAACACAGTGCTGTTGAATTCTCAATTCTGATTAGTCAGAAGGTGTTGAATAATTTTCTGTAACTGCACAGCTCTGACAGTAGTGCCGGTTGCAAGGCAAATCACAGGTATTTATTAATGGTCTCATTCTGTTTTGCTTCTATAGTAACAACTAATTCACAGGGACTTCACATATCAATAATTTAAGCCTAACAATAAATGGATTAAAACCAAGTGTTGTTATTTAACAAAGAAAAATGTATAATCATTGCTGTGGTGAAGCTTTCTGTAAAGAAAATGTTTATATAACATTTATGGAAGGAGACTCCAGTGTCAGCGCTTTGTAGCAGTCAGAGGTAAAGCTGTACCTCTACGTTTTCCGCTGGAAGAAAGTATTCAGGGCAGAGGAGTTTGTGCTTTGCGGTTTATCAGTAACATGACAAGCATGCTTGTCTTATTTGCTTAAAGAGAGAAAGAAAAACGAGAGGCTGGTGAGGGAATGACTGTTTATATCTGTTATAACATAAATGATAACAGGAACTAACTTGTTCCGCAGACGTTCCACAACATTAAATGTAACTATAAACAGATAAAAAGTATGACATCCTTCTTTAATAAATATAAAAGTGTGTAATCATTGGCAAATTGCTATGGTATAAACGGAATAAAACACTTCGGGACGTGCTGTTATTGGAAAATAATCAACTCCGAGGTGACATCACACTACCCCGTCGTTGATTATTTTCCTATAACTGCATGCACCGTCGTGTTTTATTCCTTACTTAATTTGGGGTAAAATACAAATAATAAGCTATTAGAAGAGAAAAAAAAAAAGACAATATTTAATCCCAAATTGATTATCACACAAACATAGACTTTATTGAGAAGTTTTATCACAAAAACTTTTACACACAGATGTCCATAATGTAAGAATTACATCCAGTAATTATTGCTTGATGTGATTCTCCAGTAAAAGTAAAAACCACACCAAATAAATACCATCTTTGCAATAAGAAAAGTGGGGACTTAAATGTGAATAATGGATGCTGTAGGAGATTTGAATAACCAAATCAGGCCAGTTTAAGAACCTCCGTTACCATGACCCCCAGTCCATCAAAAATCTCATGTATGGGGGCATTGCACATAAAGGCGCTAGTAGTCACCAGTTTATTCTTCTTATCCACGTGCACTTCTTCCACATTCTTATTAACGTGCTTACAGCCCAGCTCCACCATTGTCTTAGCTACGCTGGCGTATGGCCACCTACAAAGGTCATGGAGAGAAAGAAGGTCAGTACCACAGATGATCCATTGAGAAGGAATCTTTTGCATTAAGCAGGCTGCCGTAGTACTAGTACGTAGTAAATAAAAAATATTGTTGACATCAAAAAAAATTACGTTTAGACATAATTTAGATATGATACATATATGAGAACATGTTGTAGTGAAATGCTTTTAGCAGTGTGGTATTTATGCAAGATAACCATTGGTTATGAGAAGCCGATGACCTGCCTTCCGGTTCTATGGTTGTACGTCTCTCTAATTGTTCATTATACAGTGTATATCATGCTTACTTCTCACACTCTGTGTCATGGCCTACAGTAAGTTCACAGCCAGGAATAGCCTTTGCTGCAAGCACTGGAGAGATGCAGCACATGCCCAGAGGCTTTCCTGCCTGGTGGAAACTCTTGATGACCTTCTCAACCAGAGGCTTCACTGAGTATTCCTTCCCCTTGGTGGCCCAGTCACTGAGATTCTTAGCTGCCCCAAAGCCGCCTGAAAAAAGCGGTTAAAAGCAGCCATAAACGTTTTTTTACTTTAGATGGACTTTCATGACCTGGATTTCCAGACACCAATTAAGTATAGTTTAGGGCTGGAATGACTTTGTGAATGGGGATTCTCAAGATCCTTTTAAGTCTAGAGCTTGGAATAATCTGTTTCCAGAAAATTAATGATGTAAGAAATAGGCTATGGTAAAACCACTAAAATGCATCATGTTTTTGACATAATTATTCTCTCTCCAGGTTGATGAACTGACCTGGAATGATGAGAGCATCGTGGTTAGTTACATCCAGCTTAGCCAGGTCAGTGATGTCTCCTCGAGCAATGCGGGCGCTTTCCTGCATCACGTTGCGCTTGTCCGCCACAGGCTTTCCCTCGCAGTGGTTCACGACATGCATCATCTCAGCATTGGGGGCAAACATCTGGACCTGAATTGAAAATGTTAGAAATATTAGCTACATGTTAGATAATAGGAAACTTGGCTTGGCAAATCCCACAACATTACAGTAACATGGTACCTAAAGTATCTTGCCAAGAGTTGAATTTATACTCTATTTGGACATTTATACGTTTTGTGTTTGTGTGTGTGTATCCCGCTTTACCTTGGCACCGGCCCGACTAAGGTGAACTAGTATGGCAGAAGCCTCGTGGATCTCAGTCCCATCATTAACTCCACAGCCAGCAAGGATCACTGCTACACGCTTTGCCATCGCACCTGAGAAACACATAGAAGCTGAAAACTGGGGACATGCCGCCTGTTGCAAGTATCATCCAAAATACAGGTTGATACATAGTGCAAGCGTACTGCTTATGTGCTACAACAAAACTCTTTGGCTATCTGCATAATGCACGGACGAGGCAAAGAAATGAGATACGGTGATAAAGGTGAACAACAGGTGTCTGACACAGCATCGCACGGTATTAAATATTCACATAAACCTGGAAGTCCTTGGGGAACTTTTTCCATGTTAAGTGTAATCACTACCGTCTCCAGGCAGGTAACATACACGAGAAGAGAGACACACACGAGAGACAGAGAAAAAAAAGCAGCTGTGCAGGCGGTCGACCAAAACTACAGCTCATCATCAGGTCAGCCATAAACGGAATGATCCTCTCCAACACAAACCCTTTCCAACTTCTTGAGACATGCTGGTGTCATACACCAGCCATCAAAACATTTTATAACTGTACAACCTTTCTGTAGTTTCCACAGCCTCTCTCTATTACACTCTACGTTAGGAACATGACTCACCTTGTTAATGGGAGATGATTATTTTATTTTTTATTTTTTTTATTTAATTTTAAAAACCTGCTGCCACCCTTCGAAGTGTTCAGGTTACCACGATCACACGAAGGCGCGCGCTCGGTTGCTTTATATACGCTCAGGTGTCGCCCCGCCCACCGCGCGAGGTGGACCGGTGGAACCACGCCTTTTCTTCGGAGCCGCGAGCTCGGTACGAGAGCTGCCAGGCAGGAAGTAAAGCACGATTTGCATCCGTTTACCCAGTGAAATCATGCTGAGTCACTGGTTAAAAACAAGCCCGCGCTTCTTCTTCTTCTTGTCGTCAAGTTTTCTCATGCTAAAAGTTCATGGAACGCTCAAGACAAGTCGAACGCACATCCCTCTGTTGACTGATTCCGAGTTTAACGCTAGTAAATAATAGTAATAACAGAATAGAATGGCACTCATATAAATCCAACATATACAATATATAGACATTATAACGTCCTGCTGCAGTTTCACCGTTTAATCCGCAGGACTTTTGCTCGAACGGACCGTAAAATGAACGTCCTTAATGTGTGGGAAATGTTCCAAGTGGCTAAGGAAGCTCGGGAAACATACCTGCGCCGGAAGGGTAGGAGAATGACGTAGGGTAGGAGAATGACGTAGGGTAGGAGAATGACGTAGGCCAGCAGAAGGTTTATAAGATGCAGCGCGAGAGGCGACGTGCGACGTGCAGCGCCGGTAACGATGGCAGAGTCGTGCGACCCCGAATCACTGCATTACTCCATCGGTATTTTGGGCATATCTGGTGGTATGTTGCACATTTTTGCAGTAGGTTATAGACTTGTGAATACAAAAGCAGTGTTCAATGGGCTAGATATTAAAACGATTGCTTTAATATTGATCTTTAGACATTAAGTAAAAATCTACCTGGAAGAAAAATGATCAACATCGTCTTTTTTTTTGTTTGTTTGTTTTCTTAAGGCTTAGTTGTGTGATGTTTGTCAATCATTAGAAATCTGCTTAATGCCTGCTTGTTCGAGTTCATTCACATAGCAATGATGCTGTTAATGCTGTTTCATTAGGCTAAATCAATGTCTCCAGTAGAGGGCACAATAAACAAACAGTAGTAGTTCAATATAGCTTAAAGTTTTGGGGTCCCAAATAAATAGACTTTTTTTTTTCTCTCTCTCTCTCTCTCTCTCTCTCTCTTTTAAAAGCTTTGATTGTTTTTGTTTTTGCCGGTTAATACAATAGAATGCTCCCATAAAGAAATCCAAAAAAAAAAAAAAAAAGCAAGCAAAATGATGATGTGTGATCACATGTCTACTCGATTACCTATCGTGATTTTTTTATTTTTTTCTCCCATCAAGGTTCTTTGCTGCTTCTGGTAAACTACTATGCCAGCTCTCCTGATAAGGCTTTCATTCCTGCCTCAGCGCTGGGGATTGAGCTGATTATTATTGCCACCCTGCTGGCTTATGCAGGTGGGTGTCTGAAGCTACCTGTCACTAAAATGATGGGAGATGACCCCCCTTAAGAACAATGTTATTGCAAAACTAATGTATGACATATAATATGTGATAATATGGAAAATAAATTGTAATAGTAACCCATTTTGTTATTTAAAAGGGCCGTCTTGTCTCTTACAGAATGTACAGTTTATATGTTGAATAGGTTTTAATAATTGCATTTAAAAGACAACAAAACTGACCTTTCTTACTTTGGTAGTTTATGTCCTAGGTCATATTGTACACAATTGTCCTTCACCTAGGACACACTTTTACCAGCCTTCTAATTACTGACTACATCACCATGCAAAATAATAATAATATTAACCAATAATATGACATGTTTCACCCTATCATCAAATGAAAATGCTGAGCCTGTTCCACTAGGAAATATGTCATGTTATAAAATAATTTTTTCATGATTTCCGTTTCACATTGTCTTTAAAAAATATTACATTAAATGTCCTATTTGAAATGACAGCTTCTTGTTCATTCAGTAATGCAATATTTTAAATGTTTGGTTTTTCTATACTAGAATTCAATAATTTTTGTTTTCAACTAATTTTGATCATTTATGAGTTCATGAATTGCTATTATGACAAGCATATTAAAGATACACTTTTATATCTTATCTGCCTTTTTAAATCCTAATCAGCACTTTCAATGTCTTGTGTTTTAGGAGTGTGTCGAAGTTTGTCCCACAGCTCTCTCTTTGCCACACTGTGTCTGACTGTGTCGGCTCTGTGGTGTGGCTCAGGGCTTGTTCAAATACTTGCAGGGGAAGGTATAATCAGTGAAGGAAATGAGCTGAGAAATGCCATGATACCAGGGCTTGCCGCTTTTACTTTGGCATTGCTTGTCATTAGTGTAGTGGCCATTCTACATAAGGAGGTTGTCCTCTGCTTCATTTCCCTCACCATATGTTTGGCATGTGCCCATGAAATTGCTGGTCTGGCAAATGTAAACTTTGGCCAGTCAGCCACCGCTGCCTGTTACCTCTTGGTCTGTTTTGTTTGTGCCTACTTTGGTAGCGGGCGCCTGATGTTCTACATCACACATGGCAAGATTAACCTACCAGGGATGGGTCTGCTGAATAAAAGCAGTCGGCAGTCAGCACTGGGTCAAGAACCTAACAACGTATTTGCTGTGGGTTTGGCAATGAACTTGTTGTCGGCTACCGTGCTAGCTTGTCCGCTGCTTGGTGTAGTCCCTAGGCTCTTCTCCGGCCATGTTCCATGGCTGTGGACAGCTGGTGTCTTCCAACTGGGTGTGTGTGTTCTCTCCTACAGAGCCATGGATACCCTAGCGGCAACCTTTTATGGCTTCACAGCTATACTGAAGTTTTCTGAGGGGTATAGTGCACTAGTCAGGGACTTAACAAGCCAGATGCCCTATTCCCCAGTACCTTTCCCCACTGTTTTTGCAGTGCTATTTTTTGTCCTGGCTCTGTTTAGCTGCATCAGAAGTTTAGTTGATGGCTTGTACCTGCTCTTCTTTGTGGCTTATTGTATAGCAATTGCTGCCCAACCCAAAGGCTTTTTCCAGGGGGGCACACAAGGTGTGCAAGCAGCTATATTTGTGGCATCTGCCCTCATGCTCCTGGTAACTCTCTATAACCAAGTGTCTCAAAAGAAGATACCCACAGGTGAAGGTCTACTCAAGAATCTTCTGGCTCGCAGCAATAAATTTACACTACAGACCCAGGACAAAGACCTGCATGCTCCCTATTTAGGCTACTCCAAATATGCAGATGCTGAGGTGTTGGGCCATGGCTGTAGTGTCCTGGCAGCTTTTGCCATCACTTCTAGTGTGGCTAATCAGGACCCCTTGGCAGTTCTGATTTTGCCATGGGCTGTGGTTTCAGGTGGTGTGCTGCAGTTGCTGTGTGGCTCAGTGGCCTTTGCTCGAGGTAAGACCCTAGAAAGCACTGCCTTCATATTCTATGGCATCATGTGGACAGTGTGGGGCCTGACACGTTTTGCTGGCCTTTATGGTGACGTTCGTGGCTTCCACATAGCAGTGGGAATAATCAGCTTCATGGTTTTCAATGCACTTGTGGCAGTAGGAGCCTTGTTCCTCAATACAGCATGGTTTGTCTATGCAGTTTCCTTTGAGCTCATTCTCATTAGTTTCCTGTTGGATACAGTGGGAGCACTTCCCTATGGCTATGACATTGGTGTGACCATCATCTTTGGTCTGGTCAGCTTCTACTTTTTCTTGGCCAACATACTGAACTGCACCTTTCAGAGTCCGCAACTTCCATTTGGTGATCCTCTGATCAAGTTGAGCGGATTTGGTGGAGGCAGGGACAGCTGTCCACACCTTCCTGCCAGGAAGGTCTCATCGGTGAAGCAGATTGCAGGTGAGATGCTCATCTTTTAACCAGGAATTTAGATTAAATCAGGGTACACGGTTCATTGTAAAGACATTTTTATGTTTATAGAGATCATGAAGAGTGGAGGAATATGTGGAATGCCCACCGACACCGTCTATGTGCTTGTGGCAGCTTGCAATCGACCAGAGGCGGTTGAGAAAGCTTATAAGTAAAGCCTATTCTTATATTTTATGTTATTGCAATACTTGATACTAATAATGTTAATAGGAATGATATTAAACTGCAACAAATATTAAACTAATAAGGGACTGTTTTATGCAAATTAGAATGCAAATTCTCTAACTTTTAATGTTATGCACTTGTAGGGTGAAGAAACAGGCTCAAGAGCGTCCAATGTCATTATGGATCTCTTCCATTAAACAGTTGGAACCAGTCAGACAACAGATCAATCCACTTCTCTGGGACTTCATGGAGGTGGCCTGGCCATCATCAATCAGCCTGGTCATTCCTAGAGGTTGGTTACTTCACCACTGCCCATACTATACAGTTGTCAACACACTCAGTAAAACAAAATAAGACCCTATGTGTATACTCATATATGGGCCAACGTGTTCCCTGTTCCTTAGCCCCATGGATGGAATTATTTGGTCTGGGTGACTCATCAAAATACATTGGCACACCACAAAGCATAGCCATCAGAAACCCAGACTGCACTGTTGCAACACACCTAATTAGCCTGGTATGTCATTTTATTTTGTCAGCTTTTTATCTTCTATTAACTATGTAGTTAATTACCTATATTTGCCTTCATATATAACCTTTCTTTTAATTTGGAAGGTCAGTGCCCAAACAATGAAATCACTTGTGCTTCATCACACTGTATCATTTTAAATATTTAATAATGAGACTATTTTATTTTGTTGTAATTTTGTTTACTTGGTGTTTTTTGGTCTTTAATGTTAATGTTTTTTTGTCTTTTTATTTTTATAACTTGGCACCATTAACTTGGCATCCATTTCCCCTATAGGTGGGCCCTATTGCCGTTACATCGGCAAACCCGACAGGTGAAGCTGACACGACCCATCATAACCAGGTGTACGCCAAGCTGGGTGACAAGGTACATTCTAGACTTGTAGTAATGAATGAGTGTTCGTGAACTGAATAAAATTATTAAATATTGTATTTTAGATACAAACTAGGAATGTTATTTGTATGTGTAGGTCAATGGGGTGTTATGTGATGGGCCTTCACCAGAGAATATTGCCTCCACTGTCGTGGACTGTACTAAGATTGAGAGTGGCCAAATTGGCTTTTTCAGGGTTGGCCTTATTCCTAAGTCTAAGGTAACATTAATTTATTCCAGTACAAATATCGTCATATATACTACTTCAACTGCTAAGACAAGTAAAAAATTCATTCATACATCCTGTGATCTTTTCAAGGTCCTGCAGCTCTTCGAGGAAATTCAGAGAAGACATCAGCGTGGGCAGTTGAACGATGGCTTTGAGACAGACATCAGCAATCCTCAAAGAGACGGCTCAGAATCCCAAACAGAATTAACAGATCCTGAAACAGACTCAAGTTTAAGCCAGCCGACCCCTGCAGAATCACTGGGCTCTCTAGACCTCAGCCAACACGACAAGGAGGAGGATGGAGGAGGATGAGGATGAATCATAGTGCTAGTGTCACGTGCAGGACTGTGCATGTGACCCAGCGTGGCGGTCACCATGGCGATGGCCGCCACGTGCGCGATGATGTGTTTATGTTTATGTATTTGATTCCCTGTCTCGTGAAGTGATTCATCCCACCTGCGTCTCAGTTTGTCAGTGTAATTAGTAAGTGTGTAAGAAGCCCTCCTGTTCCCGTCCAGTTTGTCTTGAATGTTTTATGTCGCATGTGTATGTTCTGTAGTGCTCAGTGTTCATTTGTTAATAAATGTTTGAATGTCCATGGCTTGCACCTGTGTCCTGCCTTCCCGTGCAGACAGCATGACAGCTGGACACTAGCCATAATAATCTTTAATGTATCAACAGCTTGGAACTTTTAGACAATACACCTGTAAATAGCATAATTCATACTGTTAAATTATAGCAACAGGTTTAGAAATAAAGAAACGACAATGAAAGAAGCTGTGCACATAAGTACAATTATTTACATTATTATAATATTTAATAATAATATAATATTGAACAAAATATACTGTAAAATATTGTAATATGGATGTATATGTGATAGAACAGCTTTTATTTCTTATACAAACTTATTCAAATTTAATTTGCTAATTAAATTGCCAATGGAGTGTTGGTTTTTTCAAGGCTTTTGGAAAGTATGGTCTTCCCTGGACTGTTGGTAAAAATATGTACATTATTGCTGGCCTCAATATGAGTTTTGTTTGTTTGTTTTTGTTTTTTATCTGTTTTTATTTGATCTATGTATTGTATATTGTACTATTAATGAACAATGTCTATTTATTTTATTTTCTCAGTGAATGTAAACATTTATAAACATTCATAATTTTCCATTGAATACTATGAAATAATATAATGTATTAATACTGAATTAAATAAATCCTCAAGAGTAGATAGATAGATAGATAGATAGATAGATAGATAGATAGATAGATAGATAGATAGATAGATAGATTGATTGATTGATTGCTTTAGAGGTAATAAAGTAATAAATGTAGAGGCAGTCAAATGTTGTTGTCACTTATACAAAACAGTGTACAATGTATATTTGATAAATAGCCCTGGGCTCTTGATATACTGTATCTACAATAAATTGTGAAACAAATGACAAGTAAAGGAAGGGAGAAAATAGTTTTCACATCCACATGAGGCTGCACTTAGTTATGCAATTTTATGAAAATGTAAACCTTATCATGGAAAATAGTTGTGGACATATGGGAAAATCACTTTTAAATCTTAGGTTTATTAAAACTTAGGTCTATATTTAACTTCTCTGATTAAATCTTTAAGGAAATTGTATCATTCAATGTGATGTGCACACTCAAACAGAATAGCATGTTTCAGCCCCACACACTGCACTGTTTTAATTAAGAGAGTCATTCGTACTTGATACTTCATTCCTATTTCAGTTGTTTCATACAAAAATTAACCATGTAGCCATGTGATCTATACAGTTTGTGAAGGACTGTTTTACACAGGCCACATCCATAACACACAAATATCACATCCATAGTCATAGATTTTCTTCAAAAATGTAAATACCAAAATACACTTATTGTGTTCTTTCAAATCTTGTGTATATAAGATCTAAATTCACAGCATTTGTTAAAAATGTGGCGTGTCCAAAAATACTGTCATGTAATGTCACATCCATAACACTGATAAACTGCTGTATATCTGTAATGTGTACGTGAATATATTACATTTAATGTAATGATTAATGGTCAAGAATAATAATAATAATAATTATAATAATTATCCATGAAATATGACATGGCACTCCTCTTACTGATACTAAGCTCATGTAGGCCATGAAACATTTTGCAAGTCAATATGAGTTCAAATGTCACATCCCTAATGGTGGACTTGCCCATATCTGTTTCATCACTCCTCCCATCTATCATGAATAGATGAAAGACACAAAAACCAAGTTGTGGCAAGGTGAGGCCGTCAACTCTCACCTCAGATGTTTTGGATTGGATTTAATTGTGTAAAACAATATTAATATAGCTACTCATTTAAAACAATGATTTAGAATCAAATAAAAAATTATTTCAAGTCTGAAATTGTCTTATTCTATTGGCAGATCATTTTGTTTCTTTCTTTCTTTTCTTAAATGATAATTTAAATCTTGAAATTAGTAAAAAAAATGTCTAGAAATAGACATACCAATCTTATATTTATTTAATAATAATCTCATAATGAAAAATACATTTGGCTATATTCAAGATTTCTGTTGTGTGGTTGTCTGGTTTTACCTGCCTTGTCACGGTTTTACCTGCCCTGTCAGGCCATAAGCTGATAATTAAGGCTACACCTCAAAACTAGAACTAACATTAGAGTTTCCAGCTAATTAGGTCTACTTATCTAGTACCTAATAAACTGGCAACTTGTTGTGAACTGTTTGTTTGATATTTTCTGATAATTTAAAGCCTAATTAAAGTTAAGTAAAATTATATATGTACAGTATTATGTATGTTGTATGTTCATAAAATCTTAGTTGTCTTAACATTCTGTATACTCCCCTTGTCCTAAGGGTCAAAAATCACCCTAAGACAATCTTTATACCCTGGTGGTGTACAGCTTTCATAGAAATATAAACAATAAGGCAATGTTTCACTTTTTCTAATGTTAGGGTCGCTCTAGGAAGAGTCACCAAATTTCAAGTTAAAAAAATATCATTTAGGGGGTTTTCTCTGCTGTTAAACATAGTGGCAGGTCGTTTTTTACCCTTATGACAACACAAGGGTTAAATTTAGAAGTGAATTAAAGGTACAACAGTGGTCCTTAATGTCTAATTATGTACCTTTAATTAAGGTACACCATATTCACGTTTCCAGGTAAAAGATACACACTAAAGGTACGAAAGATGTTCCTTTTAGGGTACCACCCCAGTGACAAGAAAAGGTACGGTTTCATATCTTTTTTTCTGAGAGTGTAGTTGTATTTTTATGGTCCATGTATTTCTAGTCCTAGTTCTCGTAACGACTGCACTCTGCTTTTGACCTTAGCCTGTCTATTTGATTTAAAATGAGGGATTTGTGATCAACATGTCAACATGCCACTGATATGACCCCAGCTGTGGATTTTACCAAAAATCTGAAATTCCTAACTAAAGAGACTACAACAGTAGAACAATACAGTAGAACCTCACCTCTTCCCCAGTTATATGGTATATGGTGATGTTTGGCTACTATGAAATATCTGGCACGACATGAAGTACTGCATCTGCATATCTGTGCTGCCTTTCTCTGAGTTTTTGTGGTCTCTGGTTCCTCAAGTTGTGTTCTTCTAGTTCTTTCCATAGCCCTGCATGTTTTGAATAAGAGTCTGGATGTGCCTATGATAACTTTGTCTGCATGTGTTCTAACACTAGAGATAGATTATGACATTGAGGATTAGTGCCTAAATAAACAGACTGTGTGGACTAATATGTCCAATCTCCTTCAGATCACGTGTTACATTGCTCCCAACCATGGTAAAGGAAATATTTAAAATAAAATATATAAAATAAAATTTACACAGTTTTCTTACCTCAAATTTTGTAGATTAGCCAAGACATACAGTTCTGTGCAAATGTCAGAGAGCACTCTTTTGTTTATTCAGTTTTCAATCAAACGGCCATTCGGTACTTATTGTGAATGATTTGGTGGTAAACAATAATGATGGGAAAATGTATTTAACAGAAAATCACACAAAAGTCTTCAACACTAAGTGCAGTATGAAATCTGTAAATATTTCATGTGTAATATTGAACTTTTGTTTCACCCTGCCGCTAATTCCATTCATCCAATTTCATCAAACCAGTACGTTACAGCTGTTTCATGCGAGTGTAGTTCATTTACATAAATAATGTGTAATTGTATATTAAATTCACATTTACAGGATTATTGTATGAAACCAAAAAGGTAGTAATGTGTTACTGCATGGCCATTAGATGAATAAACAAAAGGGTGCTCTCTGACTAGCACAGAACATTAACCTGTAAGCTGGCACTGCCCTAATACATGTAATTGTATAATTCAAATTCAAATGCGGTATAACTGGTCTCAGCCTTTGTCACTTTTCAGTGGTTACACCAACAGAGCCATACACAGCCACAGATCTTTGGGGTTTACTAAATTTAAAGGAGCAATTTCTCATTTTTAGAGCCCTTTGCTGCATACAAGGCGAATTGCAATGAAAACCTTGACAAGGCTTCTCCTTTCCCACCCCTCTGCTGAAGCTCCGTGTGCCTGGTGAGTTGCTTTTTAAGGAAAAATGTCAGAGCTGAGCAGAGCAGAGCTGTTCCGGCTGGGGGCGAAGCTAATTTCATGGCCGGGAAAAATGTAAACAGAAGCCTGAAATGAAGAAACTAACAATATTGCGACACGGTTTTTTAAGGTATCTTTGAAATTTTATGATTATGACAGGCCTACAAACTATTTTAAACGTTACAAACTGCCCCTTTAATACCTTTTCAAAACCATTTGTTTCGAGTTCTTTATTTCAAGACTTTGCCAGGGGTTTCCAAATTGTAATAAGGATTTATAAAGATGACTTTCTACATTGGGATTAATCAAAAATCACAAAACTGATCCTGGATAAGACACTTGAGACATCATAGGTCTAGACACATTAATGTGCATAGAGGCAGTCTGCAGGCGCGTTCATTTGCAATGAATCACATTTTAAATCATGTGGTAATGCATGTAGTAGACTAGTCCACCACACACCACTCACACATTCATGTCTTCTGCAATCATTGCCAAAGGGCAGGTTGGGCCGGGTCTTGCCCCATACGCACATATGGATCTGATTGTAAAGCTTTCTTTGTGTGTGGTGTGTGTGAGAGGAGGGGCTCCAGTGCTATGTGGTTCAACAGCTATTTCTGCATTCTTTAACTGCTTCTTTCTCTCTCACTGCCAAGAATGGCATGAGCTCATGGGCTATCCCACATAACACACACACACACACACACATGTGCAAATAAGAGGCGTGAGCACGGTCGATTTTTAGTTAGCATCCAAACCCCAATAAAACATTAACATAAATGGTGAGTCAAAGTTTGCATTATATTATATTCATTTCCATTTCCGTCTCAACATCTCCTCCTTCACGCAGCTGAATATGATCACACCTCACTTCATACTCACAATCCAATATCGTAAATAAGTTAATTTGGAAATAATGGCCCTAGAAGTGTCCAATATAGGTCCAATAAATGTCCAATTATATATGTCTAATATATTTTTAAAAATTCATCTCTGCACTCAGAATGAAAATGGCACATGCAAACACTGTTGTGATTGGTAATGGTATTTTTTAACGACCAGTGCATGATATTATCCAAAATGTACCAGTTGGATCCTGTGCCCCCCCTGGGAATGGTGTTTCGATGGGGGAGGATTTCTGGAACCTTCTGATTGCTTCCTGGTAGGCAAAAAGAGGGGGGGGGAGTGCAAGTCTTTAGGATATCCATATGAATAGACAATAATTAGATCATTATATAATCATTATCATGATATATATATGATCCATCCATCAATTTATCCATGCATCCATTACCTTTTTATAGCTGGCATAAGAAATATTCGTAGTGTGTGTGTGTGTGTGCATGTGTGTGTGTGTGGATGGGGCTGTCAGTGTGCATATTTGTCGTCCTCCTGTGTTGTGGTCTGAGCTCCACTCCTC
>JAOUQW010000047.1:2017492-2028736 GCA_028565825.1 Olivaichthys viedmensis | reverse complement strand
AATATGCCAAAAGGCGCGGAGAACGAGGATCCATAAAGTGACCGAGAGTCGGCTGCGACTGAACGGATAATCATCATACATAGTTACTGTGTTGGAGGCTTAAGTGATCTCAGAGTTTGCCTAAAAAAGGAAGCAACAACTGAACCTGGTTTAACAGTGGGATCATTTTACTGGGTCCATAGTTTAGTTTGCTTACCTGTTTCCTTATTTAGAATCAGATTAGTATTTTGTTTTCCTCTTTAGATGGATGACGCATATGGTACCCACTTACCATGTGGGAACACTGATACAATACATAGATGAAAGGGAAGTGCAGTCAGGCTGTATTAGCTTACAACTTTACAATAGCACAGACCCCCAGTGCTTAGTGTTTTTTTCCTAGTCAATGGATGACTTGAGATTAAAGTAAAAGGAAATGCAGCTGCTGAGAAATTCATGTTCACACTTCTCTGCAGAGCGAGGCAGCTCTCCTAGGCCAAGTGCAGTTGGTGGAAGAAGGAGGCCTATTTGTTTGCTTTAGCCAGTCGTTTGAATTCTCAGACTGTGTGCTGATGTCTCTTACAGCTGCCAAGACTTCCATGTTCACATTCAGGTCTCAGAGTTTGTGCGTTCTACAGTGCAGCAACCTTCCTGTAAAGATTATATTCACTAGATATTGCAGTAAGGCTGATATTGTGAAAACCAGTGTTTCACTGTGTGAACTTTATCATTACCTGTTGTTTTTGAACCATTGCAAAAGACTGGCCAACATGGGGAGTCAGATTTCTGTCATTCTGAATGCTTTTTATTCTCAGTGTTTTGTTTTCAGTCATATTTTTTGTGGAATTTAGGTCTTTGCCTCTGGTAGACTACACTGCAGTTGCAGGGTATGTTTATGTGATGAGGCACACCTAACTGGAAACTCCAAACTGCCATACAACAATAGATACAGATTGTATGCTTTTGGAGTGACACTGAAAATAACATCTTCAATAGCTTTAACTGGCATATGTTAGTGACTAAAAGGTAACTGAAGCATATTTTCCCCATCGTGTTTTCCTGTCATTACAGCTAATTTTAGGTTTCTAGTGCATTACTATTGCATACTTCATTACTTTAATTAGATGAATTACCTTAATTACCTCATTACTTTAAAAGGTTCATTGGCTCTTGTGACTACAAAAATAAGTCAGTTTTAATTGTTAAAACAATTGGGCTAAAGATGATTTAGTGGCACGGGAATGAAAAACTTTTTTTGCATAATTTTCCAAAATTTAGTTTGAAAAACATACAGCATAGAGCTACAATTCATAGAGAATTTATTGAAATTGGGTTTTGTTCATATGCAATACTTTTTTTTGTACAGGTTAAGTGACACATCCTTCTTCTTTTTTTAACTGTTTGTACTTGAATAGCTCACTACTTTACCTAGATAAGTATCAATAGTAAGTACTCAACCTTTTAAGAGAACTTCAGAGGATAAACAAAATAACAAAAACATCAACCAGTTCAGTAGTTTATGAATTAAATCACACTTAGTATTCCCATTAAATTCTATTCAACATTTTTACCATACATGGGCTAGTGGGAGTCTGAATATTAGAAAACTCTGGCTCTTGTTATTACTGGGTCAATCGGCAAACTTCAGAGGTCACTTTTAGTGGTATATTTATTGCTGAATTCAGTGGTAATTCTTTTGGCCAATAGTTATTTGCTCTTGTTTAAGGTTCTGTCTTTCCTTCCACTGTTCCTTGTTCCTGAAGCAAATCATAATGGTTTTAATATTTAGCTGCTTTAAGTCACAGTAAATAAAAATATTAAATAATTTATGACATTGGTGTTAGTATTGCTGTTGACAACACGGGATAAAATGTGGTAAGTTTAATTGCAATGTATTCATTTCAAATATGAACATCTTTTATTTGGTGCTTTGTGTATCACTTATAATTGTCTTTGTGTATCACCACACTGTGTTTAAAATATTAATGCTGTATGATATACACTAATTCCATGATTTTATTAGAATGTAGATAGCAGGTTAATAAATTAGATACTATTACTACTACAACAACTACTACTACTACAACTACTACTACTACTACTAATAATACTAATAATAATAATAATACTAATAATAATAATATTAATAATGCTTTATATATATAGAATCTTTCTCACACTCAAGGTCACTTTTTTATTTTTAGAAAATACATATACTGGTGCTACATGTAACAGAAAAAAGCAATAATTGTATAGAACATTTACATTTTCACATTTATACAGTATACATAAATGTAAAACAAAGGACTGAATACAAAAACATAAAAATACAAAATTAAAGAAACAAAAATCAATAATAGATTGGCACATATAGACAAGTTCTTGAGAACAGTTCTTGTTCAGTTCTTGTAAACAGTTCTTGTTCAGCATTGTTAATATGACTGTAAAATTAAATCCAAATGCTTGTGTTCAACTAATGTCTCATTTATCATTCGCTGGATCAGACGAATACCTAAAGAAACCTTTCGAGTACTAATGGGCATGTTTACCCTACACTGTTGAAAAGTCTGTAAAAAAAAAAACATTTCTAATGCATTTCTAACATTTCTAATTTTAATATTGTTTTATTTACATCACACTTACCCTTAAAACATTTTTTAATGGTAATCTGCTGGAAACTGCAGCTGACAAACCTTTTGCCTTTATTACAAGAATTTTTTACAGTGTAGCTTAATTAACTGCTGCAGCTTCATTTTATTACAACATGCTGTTCTTCACCCTCTCGAAAATCTGCTGCACCTTTGCTGCAGGAACACAACCTTCGCGCAGAATATTTATGGTACCTGAAAACCAAGCTGTATTAGTAAGTACCTCTAAAAGATTAAAAATTACAAATGGCATATTTAGTTGTGGGTAAATTCAGTTTCAGATTACCTTCATCAATTTTTAGGCAGCTCACCACTGTTGATCCCACCAGCTCATTGGACTGTCCGTCACATAGTACTCCTTGAATTTTGTGTCCAAGGCGGCTGTCAAAAGATTAAAAGCGGTTCTGTTATGCCTTGATATCAATACCTTCAGTTACTGCCAAAAACGTTTGCTTGCACAATGGTTTTCTTTTTCATGTAAAATGACAGGAAATAGTAAGGGACACTTCCATGTCACTGTGTTATATAAGTGAACTTCAGTTGTGATTGACATAAACAATAACAAAAGTATCTTAGCGTCTCCACACTACTTATTAAGTGAATGGATCAGTAAGTGAGCTATAACCAAACTTGGCTATAAAAAAGGTTTGACAATAGTGTATTGTGTTTGGTTTAGGGTGTATTTGATGGCTCCCTAGACTATGTGATGATTAAGTATATTTAAAAAAAATATTTGTGTATATTACAAAACAAACAAAAAACAACAGTCATGAAAATGCAGCTTACTTAATAACCATGTCATGATGTGTGCTGTCAGGTTCACCACTAGGGTTTGCAGATGTGATAGCTAAAGGCCCAGTGATATCACACAGGTGGGCAGTGATCGTGTGATCAGGGACACGAATCATTATGCTGTTCTTGGTCCCCACACGTTCATATGCAGCCCCAACACCTTAAAGAAAAACAATTTTCAAGATCACCCAAGATAAGAACAAGAAAATTCGATGACTCCGTCTAATGCTGCACTCTTACCCAGTTTGAAGAGCCAGTCTCCTTTTGGGACAATACAGCTGATGCCTCCTGGATAGACATTTCTCATGAACTCCCAGAGCAAAGGACTAAATGGTGGTTTGGTTACCACAAGTTGCTCCACATTAGCGATGCAGACACAGATGGGCTTCTCTGCTGGACGTTCCTGTAGAGCATACGTTATTTTGAAGGCAATAACATGCAATAGTCATTTTTCTTTTAAACAAATATTTCAGTACATTATATGTAAAATAAGAATCCCACAGTATTCACTTTGATATTGTAGATCCTCTCTATTGCATTTGGGTTCTTGCAAGAAGCAGCCAGAGCATAGACAGTATCTGTTGGAATACCACACACTCCATTGTTTTCCAGCAATTTAGCAATCTGTAGCAGCCCACTGGTCCCTCGAGAGGATGGAACTGGACATGGAGCTGTGGCAGCAGCGTTTTTCTTATTATTATTCTTCAAAGAAAGAATAAGACAGAATAATCCAAATCTACTCAATTGCTCATTGTAACTGATTTATTTCAATTAGATAAATTGATGAAAGTTAAAAAAAAAAATAATAATAATAATAAAAGACCTTTATCAGTGCAGATCCAACTGGTATCAGGGTCTTGGAGAAGATGCAATTAACAAGTGATGCCAGAGTCCCATATAAACAAATTATGGCAAATATTGAAAGCATAGCAACTGAAAAAGAAAAGAAAAAATATATAATGTAATATAGAAATCAAAGTAAATCACAGTCGGTTGAATTTTTTTTTTGCTGTGAAACAGACTTTACCTTCCAACTGGTAGGGCAGTCTATTAAGAGTGGAGAGAAGAAAGCACACCACTATGACCTCCATGATAACGGTTAATGACAGCAGAATAAGATTGCCATAAGCAGCTGAAAATGAAAACGATGGGATGAAATCGAAAGTAGCATACTATTGTAAATACCATTTGGAAATGACCCGAATTATTATTTAAATTAATACTGAACTTACCAACTAGTATCAGGAAAGCATTAATTACCAAGAATGCTATTGCTCCTGCTGTAAATCCATTTGCTGATGCTGTGGAAATCTGCAGACGATGTCCTGTAAGGAAACAAACCCATATTATTCAACCATTTGATTTTATTCAACATAGTATGTAAATCTGACAATCAAAGGTTATTACAACTGGTATGTAATTCAAAAAACATTTCAACATTTTCTATATAACATAAACATACCTGCAAACCTGAACCAGGTCCAGGTGGCCCAAATGGCCACATAAAATGATGGGATTACCGATCCAAACCTCTGCCCTCCTTGAACCTGCAGTCGGCTTACATAGCCCTGGATGATGGTCCCTGGGATGAGCACCCAGGGTACTGTCAGGTCCAGAAAGCTCTGGTGGGGCTGGCTGTTGTGAATGGCTGAGAGAGCTGCCACTCCATTGGTAAGGTAAAACAGAGCATCAGGCAGTTGGGTCCCCTTTCCTTGGGGTTGCTCCTGTAGGGACTTCCTTAGACAGCTAAGGCCACTCTGCAGTTGATCGGTTGAGACAGGCTGGGGTCCAATTGGAATAAGAGATTTCTCAGCAATGGTGTTAATGAGACGTGCAAATGTGCCATATAATGAGAGAGCTGTGAAGAGGGAACAAGCCACTCCAAAAAAGATGTAGTACCCATCAAGTGGGATCTGGGAAATTGTTGCAATAGTCACCAGGAAGAAGATGGCATTGTGGGCCAGCTCCAGTGTGTCCATGTTCAGACTGGCAACACAAAGGACCAGAGCTGCTGCCAGGAAAAACCAGTCACCCACCATAGCTTGCCTTCCCATAGCTGCTTCACTTCTTCCAGTAAACACAGATATTACATACTCTTCCCAGGTCTTTACAAGCCAGAAGGTGCAGTGCAGACCAAATTTGGTTGCATGGTAGCAATCTTGGCGCAAGTAAGCATAGTAACTGGAGAGGAGCTGAGAAGCAGAATTTATGGATATCCAGATAGCAGATACTGTGATTGATGGGAAGTACCCAAAGGCATAGAAGGCAAATATGAATGGTGAGACTGTATCACAGAAGAAGCCCAAGGCCATGGGTTCAGCATATTTGGTGTTCTTCTTTTTCTCCTGACCTAAACTCTTGGAGCTGCTGGCATTGGTTGTCCCAAGAAGCAGCACATTAAAGAGTGGGTTACCAAAACCCTTGAGGACATAGCGTTGGGCCACTCCTTTGATGAGCAATGCTGCTGAGCCATAGATGGCGAAGAGCAGGATGAGAAGCTCTAGCACCCCTGATACCACAAGTGCCCAGTCAGCCACAAGTCCCACAGCTTCAAACACCAGCGTGAGGGTGATGGACCCAAACACAAAGGGCATAATGTAGTTAACTGTGGCTGAGCAGAATGCCAACAGTAGGGAGAGCAAGATGTAGGGCACCAGTCCAGCTATGGCAGACGCCTTGAAGTATGTAGGGATGAAGGTCTCATTGACAGAAGAAGAGCTTAAGTAAAGGTTTTCCAGTGTACTATTTATCATGGTTGAAATATTAATGATTGTGTTTGGATTGTGTTGATTTGCTCCAATAAATATTCTTGTTGCACCATAACTTCCCCAAAGAGCTGCATAGCCGATGAAAGCTGTGCCACTCAGGTGATCATATTTACGAAAGGACAACAAACCAGCAATCATTTGGCACACTCCACCAATTAGAATCAAATGAACACCTAAACAGAGATAATAATAAAAAATAGAGATATCAGCTACATTAAGTATATGAGAAGTTTTTTTTGGTCAGATTTTTTATGGTGGCACCTACTTTTCATATTTCTCAAAGCACAGTAGATAAATATGTTCGATACCATAATCAGCATAACCCAAGTTAAAGTTATGTATTTTATTAATATGGCATTGCATGATGTGATAGGGTAATATATGTGACAGGTTAAATTCAGAAAATAAAAAGACCTGCAAGGATGTTCTCTACTCCAAATGCCGAAATCCCAGTTTTGGCTCCATGGAAGTTCTGCAGAAGCACTAGGAATGCACTTATCCCATTGGACAAAAAGCCAAGCACACCAGGCTCACTGTAGAAACTTGCAGGAAACCCACTTGCTGATGCCATTAGGTCTGTTGACTTTAGATAATAAGGATATGGTAAGATGAAGGGAGGTAAGATAAGAAAAAAATAATTTTTAAATACATTGGGTAATGACTCAATATTCAGGTAATTTGATTGACAGAACTTTAACATTGTAATCAACCTTGTGGTTTTCTTTTAAAAGTTTAAGTTAAAGTATTCCCTACATTACTGAGTAATAAGCAAATGTAATATACAGGTTTGGCAAATAGTCACATGGTTAAATAATGTATCATATATTAATATATACATAAAAGTAAAGTTTTCAATTCCCGTTTTTGTTATGTGGTAGATTTATAAATAATCATATACACAGATTGTAATTAACCACATATTACAAGGTTAGTGAAATATAATTGATAAATCATTTGGGCAGTACAGGTTTTCTTCTAAAATACATTTGTTCTTTTCAAGTTCTTTTTCTGTCTCTAACTTTCCGCCCCCTTCCTCCACCCCAAACATGTAGAGTAGGCAGTTAAAAGTAATAGGCTATCCACAGGTGTATTTCATTTCATATCCTGCCTCTGCCCGTAGCTCACGCAGGTGCTCTGTTCAGCAACCAGAAGAGAGAAACCAGCAGCAGCTCTCTGGCAAAGCGGAGATACTGATACTTATACTGACCCTGTAGCTCCCCATAGAGGCAGAGTATAACACTGCTTCTTTGTTAAAAATGTTACTCTTATTTCCTCTCTATGAATTGACACTGCTGCAGGTCTAATGAAGAGACTCTACAGGTTCATCCAGGTTTGGCTCAGCACATGGAGATCAATGCAGACCCAAGTGGGCCTCTTGTTAAGACTGGTTTTTAATTTTTTTAGAAGTTTTAGAGACAATATTGGTGTGAATTTATTAAAACTTACTCATATGTACTGATGTCTAATAAGCTACATGGCAACCTTTCTCCATTCTGAAGTCAGACAAACTAATTCAAGAAGTCACTTACCTGATGAAGATCTTTGGTCTGAAGTATTGGATGGCAGTGGAAGGATGCTTTATGTTTATAAGAAACATGCTTAGGTGGAGCAGGAGGAGCTTCAAGGCTTCCAACCAACCCAGTTGCTCCATCTCGGAAGATGACATCATTAGCCCAATGCTACGACAATCAGTTTCCTGCTCGGATCATGAGAAATCCCACCCATGTTGCTAAAAAAAGTTTTGGAAATTCCATCCCTGCTTCCTATGGGGGCGTATTAGTAACCTTTTGAGAGTATTGCACTATATAAAGAGAAGATGAAGACTCACCTGAGCAGCAAGAGCATCACCTATCAAGACTACATCATTCCATCCTGCATAGAGACAGAATAAAGACATAGAACACTTCAATTTGACATCCAAAAAACTCCACAGAAATAATCTCAACCACACAGTGACGATATGCTCTCCACAATACAGGTAATTACACTTTGTTCTATCTCAGTGTGTGTGTTAATGGAAGATGCTGCGCAAAATTGTCTGTAATGAAATTCAGATGGTATTGTGTTCACAAAGCTGTGGTAGCCTAATTTCTATTCTGTTTACTTTTCCATTCTGTGTCATTTTACCTTACTCATGATGCTCTAAGTCCTGTTTATTCTACCACACTTCTATAATCTCTCACCATGCCTTAAGTACTTGCTCTCTTGGGGAATACTTGATATGCTTTATTAGATGTAATGATAAGTAATTCCTTGATGGCATGTTGATGCATCTAGTAAAATTTGATTAGCTAAACAATGGTTTATTCAGTATAAGGAAACAACTTTAAATAAAGATGAGTCAGCTTTACTCAACCATTTAGGCTTGGGCAAAGAGAAACATAGTCATGGCTCACGTCTTATGTTCATTTTAATGACCCACAATTCTACAGCACTGAAAAGTTTATTAATGAATTCACCACCATTGATCCACAGTAAAGTAGTAAACCATAATGGCATTTCATGTAGCATGAAAGCATCGTGTCATTTTAAACATTCATACTTTTTGCATTGTCCAGAGATCTATCAGACCACTGTTCACCCTGTCTGCGGTCAGAGGGCTCCATAAATCTGCGCTTGATGGTGAGCCAGTTCTACTTCATTGCACACACTTTTTTATTGGTCAGGTTAGACAAAGATTTTAATGCAACTGGTCGCACCGAGACATATTCATCAGACCACTTGGCTGCTAAGATAGCAATGATAGCAATAAATGTCTCATCCGTTCCATTCTTTCACCTGCGTTTTCAGTTGTGGAGCAACCTGCCCCTAAGGAGACTGTAACCAGCAGCTTTGGCCGGTTCATCCAGAGTGTGCAACCAAGGCATCTGTCTCCAACTGTGCTCCAGAGAAGTAAACGCATGGTGCTGGACAGCATTGGTGTAGGGTTGCTGGGTAGCACCACTGAAGTGTTTGAGCTGGCCCTCCAGCATTGCCAGGTAATGGCACAAGAAAACAGGAATATACTAAGTATACTAAATTTAATGGCAAATATGGTACATATTATTTGTCTGGCATGGCATATGGAGGACCTCATCCTCCCAGTAGACTTGTCTGTGCTTCGTCTAGACTCTCAAACTTTTGCAGTGCTGTATTCAATGCTTATACAAGGACTGTCCTCAGGCTGCTGTGTTGGCCCTGTCCAGTGTATGTAGTAGCAGGCAATCAAGTGACCCTTCTTTTCCCCTCTTCCCAAAGCACATGTACGCTCCTGATGACATCAGCTTTGTCTACGGGCGCAGTGGGACCAAGCTTTCCCCAACCCTGGCTGCCTTTGTCAACGGAGTAGCAGTAAGTCTAAATATTCATTCTGGATAGCATAAATAGATGAAAAACAAGGACTGTTCTTTCCAATGCAGTGGTTTGCTTTTCTGAGAAATAAGCAATCTGTGAGGGTGAGTGAACCAATCAGGGTGGGTAAACCAATGAATCACAGTGTTGTTATGGCACTTTCATTTTCACTACTGACCTTACTCAGACAGTAAAGAGTAACAGTGGAAAATAAACATAACAAGTCATGAGGACTCAGGCAGGTGCGGTTTGTTATGAGGGACTGGGGAAACATCCATGTTGTTGAAAAAATCTCTCCTATGGGCCCAATAAATTGGCTGCTGGACCAGGAAATATTAGAGGTGTCCTTCTGGGTTTTGTATTTGCCATTTCAAAGCCAGACAGGCCATGGAATTGTTATTAAGCCATACTCATATTTTACTGTCGATCAAATGCTAATTCACTCATGTGTTATTGTTAGACTAGGACAGACAGCTAAAAAACTACACATCTTAGCCCTTATAATGGAGTTGACACACCTCTGAATTATGAGTTGAAACATTTAAGAGACAACTGTCCTCAAATTGCATTGCCAAGGCTAAAGCAAAACATAAATTACCCACTAGGCACCCCATAATGAAAGCAATGTTCCAGCCTTTGTTTGATTTAGCTGGTCTTCCTCAGGCTCATTCAATGGACTTTGATGATACCTGGCACCCTGCAACTCACCCTTCTGGGGCAGTGCTTCCTGCTCTCCTTGCCATTTGTGACATGTTGCCCAAAAACAGCAAGCCAAGCGGTCTGGACCTCTTGATGGCCTTCAACATTGGCATTGAGGTCCAAGGTCGCCTGATGAGGTTCTCCAACGAGGCTCAAAACATTCCCAAGAGGTGAGATTTGTCTCTCTAGGACATGCAGTTCTCTATACAACCCACCATAACAAATGGGACCAGAAGCAACCATCATAACAGGATACTTCAGTGTTCTAATATAGTCCCAAAATGAGTAATCATACCACTAAATACAGTAATATTATGAGGACAGCCTCAACAGAACTGCCTCTGTGGGAAACAACATGGGCATTATCCAAGCTTGTACAGAGCTGGGAGAGGCTGCACCTACTGGATTTAGACAGAAAGGAACTTGCTATTAACTCATTCAGACAGGTGTTCATACAAACCACTTCTGTTTATGTTGTCCTTACTGCCCTTTTACTGATGTTTTGACTCCCAGAGTGGAATTAAATTACTAATAATTTGTTACTTCCCCTATTTGAATGATTCTTGTGGACATCTGAGGTTAATGACTCATAGGACTGTTATTATACAAAATGATACCCTCATGAGAATTCATATAAAGTCTATTGTCTTTGTCTTCCAAATGGCTTTAAAGGGTGCATCCTTATGATCTTTACCAACCTGATCTCATTAGTACAAATTCGAACAAGCGAGGGCAATGTAGATTTTGTTCAATTTCATAACGATGAAGCCCGAAGAAAAGGTATGAACGTTAACTCCACCGCTAACCCTAACCTTTGTAACTTTTTATACAAATTAAGTTATGAGAATTGATATGGATATGCAAGTATGCGACCATGTTGTTTTCTTACAGCATAAAACTTGAAAACCTCCGCAGTGAATAACGATTATTAACCATAAATATGATCTATACATACAGTCAAGCCGGAAAGTCTGCACACCCCTTTCACCTTCTCCACGTTTCATTATATTACAGACTTATTCTACAGT
>JAOUQW010000047.1:2006175-2017392 GCA_028565825.1 Olivaichthys viedmensis | reverse complement strand
CTGTAGAATAAGTCTGTAATGTAATGAAACATGGAGAAGGTGAAAGGGGTGTGCAGACTTTCCGGCTTGACTGTATGTGAATATAAGGCCTATAATTCCATACCACTTTTCAGGGTTATTTTTCTTCTTTTTTTTTAAAGCAATCCAAAGGCATGAATCTGATATCGTTGTCAATTTCTTTGCCAAGGTTTCACCCCCCTAGTGTCGTAGGCACATTGGGCAGTGCTGCTTCCTGCGCCCGGCTTCTTTCCCTCAACCGTTTTCAGTGCAGCAATGCCTTGGCCATCGCTGCCTCCTTAGCAGGCGCCCCCATGGCCAATGCTGCAACTCAATCCAAGCCCCTGCACATTGGCAATTCCTCCCGCCTGGGTCTCGAAGCCGCCCTGCTGGCCTCTCGTGGGCTGGAGGCAAGCCCCCTGGTCCTGGACGCAGTCCCTGGGGTTTCTGGCTTTAGCGCTTTCTACGAAGACTACACTCCGAGTCCACTGGCTTCCCCCGAAGAGGAGGAGCACAGATTTCTTCTAGAGACACAGGACATAGCCTTCAAGCGGTTCCCAGCCCACCTGGGCATGCACTGGGTGGCCGACGCTGCCGCCCATGTCCACAAGTCTCTGCTGGGTCTTTCTGGAGGAAGCATCTCGCCAAATTCAGTGCAGGAAATCCTGCTGAGGGTGCCACGCTCCAAGTACATCAACCGGCCCTTCCCAGAGTCGGAGCACCAGGCACGTCACTCCTTCCAGTTCAATGCTTGCGCCAGCCTGATGGACGGTGAGGTGACGGTGCGCTCCTTCCAGCCTGAAGCGCTTTTGCGGCCGGAGCTTCATGCCCTGCTCTCCTGCGTCCGAGTAGAGCACCCCCAGGACAATCCGGCCAACTTCGATCACATGTATGGTGAGGTGCAGGTCACACTGGTGAGTGGTGATGTGTTACGAGGCCGCTGCGACACATTCTACGGTCACTGGAGGAACCCACTGAGTGATGAAAGCCTACACAAGAAGTTCCGCAACAATGCAAGTGTAGTACTGCCTCCAGAGAGGGTGGATGGGCTCGTGGAGGCCGTGGAGGGGATGGAGTTTCTGGCTGACTGCAAACCCCTGCTTGCTCAGCTGCAGTAAACAGCTTATTCATGTCAGCCTCAAACAATTACTGTACTTTCTACTGAATGACATTTAGAAGGACTTCTTATTTATAAAATGTGTGACTTACATTTTGCACTTTCTGAGTCTAAAGGAGATTTATTTACAGAACTTCCTTTTATTCTCTTTTTATTTGTTGTCTATGAAGAAAAACTAGACTTGACAATGACCATGTAGCAAACTGCAGCTATCTCGCTCACATTATCACTATGAACAAATTATGGCAACTGAAACTAAACCGCAGTAGCCCTGAGACGTACAGTACTGTAATTTACTGGGAAGAGACAAAAAAATATTTGTAAATAAAAAGATTGTTGTAAACTGTAATACCTAGAGCTTTCTTTGGAAACTGTCTCTTTATTCTTTGTATAAAGTTGATATTATGACATTATTTTGTTTGACAACATACATATGAATAAAAAAAATATTTAAAACCATCCCTATTTTTTATTTTTTATTACTGAGCTATTATATGATGATATTGATGATATATAATAATAATATTTAAAGAATATTGTATTATTACTATGTGAACATACAAGATAAGCTATCAATGTATGCCTTATTCATTCCTGTAAACCCCTAAAGAATCTTTATCATGGCACTGAAGAAAGAAAAGGAACATAAACAACACGAACAATTCAATCTAATTCCATCACATAATGTGCACTTCATTTAGTTACATTTTAAAGTAATAATTCATATAAACAATATTTTACATTATATATAAATTTATATAAAATTTATATGTGGTATAGTTTATCAATATATGTTAAAATCAGGCAATATGAAACAGCTCTAATTTAAAAAAAAAAAACAAAAAAAAAACAATTCAAAGTACTTTTGCAACATCCTAACAGAATCCAGTCAAAACTGGTACAGCAAGCAATTTGTTCTCTGAGCCATGGAAGGTGGTTCTATATTGATTTATGACCTAAGAAACCAAAAAAGATTACTGCAGCTACATCTTAACAAATACTTATTTAGTATTTACCTTTGAATAAGAAGCTAGTGCAGTGACCAAAGAACAGAGAATGTCTAGAACAGACCTGACAACAGTGAGGCTGTGTTATTTTAGTGGGTTTATCATTCAATTTGAAAGTGCTGCCCTTTCTCCACAATGGAAATATTTTAAAAATTTCTCTGATAGTCAACCTGCTTCGTTAATTTAGTTTAACAGCTCCAGGAAGTCAACTCAGACATGCGTGGCACTATTGAGGGCATTGGAAGAGTGCTCATGTTTTGAAAGGGAAACACAAAAAGGGGAACATTCCTTGTTCCATCCTCACCATTTTATCCAGTGTTGTCAGAGGAATAGTATGTGGACAGGGGGAGAGGGGACACCTCCTGACACATCCACAAACATACACACACACACACACACACATACACAAAATAACTCCCATTCCCTCCAACCCATCAGGCCTCTCAATGTTGGAACAGGTGAATCAACAGAGGTGCTGTGCACATATTAATAAAGCCAGTCTTATGCTTTTACACACAACTTTGGGTGGCTCTTACAGCATTTCTCGGTTTATCTATTGAACAGCTGTTTAGCTAAGCTGACTGTTTTTATATTTGAGAGTCACTTTACAATACGTCTGATTGAATATTTTTCAAAAGCATCCAATACTATAGTCAGACTAATATAAAGCTCTAAAAAGTGCCACTTCTGAGAGTCAGCATTAGTGTGAAGGCTAATACTGAAACGTCTACTAGCAACAGCAATGATCCAAACCTCCTGATTATTTCCATTTGATTGCTGCTGGGCAGTGCATTAAGCTAGATCGAGCTCACCGATCCAAGCAACTTCCTAGACTGGTCTGTATAAAAAAAAATTATTCTGCCAATAACGCATTATAAATGCAGGCCGTTGCATTGGTTCTGGCCAAGATATGTATCCATGATCAACTGTGGGCCTCAGGTTCAGTCTTTACTCTCTATCTTATCCAGAGTGACTTACAAAACGTGCAAACAGTTGAAGGTGCAGTGATACAAAGTACCTAGATAATCTGCTAGGATTCATAACCTGAAAGACAAGAGAAAAATGCTCATTTGTAAAAATGCTAGAGTGGTCTAGTCTAGCTGATAAAAAAGTGCAAAAACAACAATATAAATAAGTAAAAAAAACTAAATAACAAATCAGTAACAAAAAGGACATTTTTCAAACATAAATGCATATATATAGTGGGGTTCAAAAGTCTGAGACCACATTGAAAATCCACCACCATGTTTCACTGTTGTTTGGATACACTGTGGTATCAATCTCTCTTATGTTTGTCTCCTTACATAAACCCTTCTGTTACTGCCATAAATCTCAAATTTGGATTCATCAGTAAATAGGACTTTTTCCAGTGATTCACTGTGAAATACAGGTATGTCTTAGCCCATGCCAAGCGTTTGGCCTTGAGACCACGACTAGCTAGCCTTCCAGTACTTTTGCTGATTGCAGCTCTCGTTCTTTATTTAGCACATTCTGTATCTGCACACTCAGAAAAAAAGGTACTAAACTCTACCTTTTCTTGTCACTGGGGTGGTACTTTTAAGGGAACATCTTTTGTACCAAGTTTGTTGCAAGTATCTTTTACCTGGAAATGTGAATATAGTGTACCTTTAATTCGCTTCTAGAGTAAAGCTTTAAAGGTACACTACATGCACCTTCCCAGGTAAAAGATACATAGTAAAGGTACAAAAGATGTTCCCTAGAGGGTACCACCTCAGTGACAAGAAAGGGTACCGTTTAGTAGCTTTTATCTGAGAGTGTGTGATGAAGTTTCTGTTCTCTCTCTCAGTGAACAAAGCTTTATGTATTGTTCTTCTGATGGTGTGGTCACTTTTGGTCTGCTTGATCGTGCTTTGGATACAACTGATCCAGTTTCAGCAAAACGTTTTAGAGTGCTATAGTGGCAATTTTAAAAAATCCCAGATTTTCAATGTGGTCTCAGACTTTTGAACCCCACTGTATGTGCACTTATATATAAATTATATTGTTTCAAGTATAAGCATTACCTTAAATTACCTGGGCCTCCTCACTAAAACGGCTGTTGTAAACACTAGTCGTTAATATTTGGAAGCATTAGGACATTATTTTAGACATAATTTAAAAAATGAGCAGTGACCAATCAATTCTCTTTGTTGGCATTTGATGCTAGAGGTGACAAAAACTATGAAGGAGGTAAGGACCTGGGTCTGGTAGACTTTCCTCTGACGTTAAGTTACTTTTGGGTCTTTTGCACCGTGATAATTTACTTTCTACATGATACCAACATATGATTATAAGATGATAAAGTTTTTAAATTTCTGTTTCTAAAATAGAATAAACCTAAAATAACTAAGTACACAAACCACTTTAAACAGAATACTGTCTCTAAAATTTAAATTTAAATGCATGTATTTTCAGGAAAAATCCACCATACTCACCTAATCAGATTTCTGCACTAAAACACCCACTGACAAGAGGCTCACTGTTATCTTCAATTATACACTAACAAATGCCTAAGATACCTAAGACACTTTGTTCTGGTGCTCAGTCAAAGGCCTGTTTTTTTTTGGGGGGGGGGATTGTCAAAATTCCTGCAAACAAGAATTGTTAGCAATGTTCCTAAGCAACATATTATCAGTTTACCATAGTTCCTTTAGACAGAGAACAATCCTATCTGTATGTCTTAAACCCTTTCTGAGTAGAATGTTTCCCCATAATTATTACCTTGAGTAAGTCAGTTTGTACTTTCAGTACTTTATTGAAATCACTTAATCATCCATTTTTTATACACAACCAAAGAGTGACATATTAAGCAATGAGTCATTCTCAAGACAGAGTGCTTCCCTCTCACTCTTGATTTCCAAGTTTCACAGAGATACTCTTAAAATAATTATTATAATAATCTTATTGAAATTTTCCTCATATTTTGCACATGCAGAATTGGCAGAAAATACTGATTTGGATAAAATAATCTAATTTCAATGGATAACTTCATTCACTGGATAATTGATTTTGGCAAAATTATGCCGATGTTTGTTTATTTGTATGAATTTAAATATATCTGTTGCTCTGATAAGATGCAAAATAATTCCTCACTCATCAAAATTTACCTATAAGTCAAAGAGTGATTACAGTGACCAAAATCCAGTTAGATGGTAAAGACTGTATTAATGAAAAGGAACTTTGTTCTCCTAAATTCTGATAAAACAGAAATAGTGATGTCTGTTTGAAAATACTGATTAAACAAACGTGACTGTTCTGTGAAACCAAAAGCCAATCATAGTTTCTGGGCCTTTTATTTTATTTTGTTATATTTTTCATTATTAGAAGCATTTGTTATTATTTTTTTAATTAACAAATGAATTTATTTATTGTTCATTAATTAACGAATGTAGAATGTTTCATTAATGTGCTTTATCACAAGCACGGGCCCAGGGCCCCCCTCGGATGCCTGTGTTGGCGCTGCAGGAGCATAGAGGGGGAGTTCTGTCATGGTCCCCAGGCCGTGGGACCTCCCAGCAGGCTGAGCGTGCCGGTTGCCATAACTACAGCTGCCATTAGCCATGTGTGTATGTTTGTATAGCCCCTCCCTGTCTAATCGTGACGTGTTTTCAGTTGTTCCCCGTTGGGTGTTCTATAAGTATCCCCGTGTTCCAGTCCTGTGTTGTCTTGCTTTGTTCTGTCATGTTGAATGTTAGGCCGTCTGTAGCTTCGTGTCTGGCCGATGTATGTAACCAGCGAATGTTTAGTGTTGAATAAAATGGTGTTAAGTGGCTGTGCGCTTGTGTCTCTCCCTCGCACCCGAACTCGGTATGACACTAAAACACATCCTTGATCCTTGTTCCTTATGATAACCCAAGGATTAGATAATGAAGTCAATGAAGTCTTTCAAAGAAGACTATTGTAATGTTTAATAAAGGGCTGTAAAATAACACAGAGGAGTTTCATGGACTTTGGACTTTTCAGTGACTTTGGTAAAGTGTAAATGGGAATGGGTGTAGGACTGAACCAATTCTATCAAAACACTTTCTCTGACAATGCGATACAAACTAAAGGATCATTAAAACTTTGGTTTTAAATATGCAGAGGTAATAAAATACAATTAAAATTTTAGTATCACAAGTCCAGAAAGTACAATAAAGAAAAAACTAAAGATTAATAAAGAAGTAGTGACATTGCTTACCCATCCTAAGGCCCTAACAACCATAGAAGGTATAACAAGGCAATTACAAAAAAGAGATTTAAGGGTTGGTATATGATACCGATACATAAATATAAACATTTTGGGACACAATTGGAGATGAAGAAAGTGATGAAGGATCGGGGCCTATGGCATGAACTTATCGCAAATTCGAATTATTTCAACTGATGATGATGATGATAGTTTGATACATTTTTACATTTATATTTAATATTTATTCACGTAAAAGAGGGGGAAAATACAATCTATGCATAGCTCTATTAAAGGAACCAACAGTACAAGAGCCACAAGAAAAAAGCTTTCTTCACACAACAAGGCAAGTATGATTTATTTCTTGAGTACATTTTAAGACTTGAGTGTCTGCATTGCAAATTACTTTACTACGTCGTTACTATACAGTGATGTGCAAAAGTCAGAGACCAGCCTTTTGTTTATTTAGTTTTCAATCAAATGGCCATTCAGTACGTATTGTTAATTATTTGGTGGCAAACAATAATGATGGGAAAATGTTACAGTACATTCGTTCCATTTTCAGTCAAACAGCCATGCAGTAACACATTATTACCTTTTTGGTGTGAGACAAATCCTGTAAATGTGAATTTAATATACACTTGCATGAAACAGCTGTAACATACTGGTTTGATGAAACTGGATGAATAAAATTAATGGAATGGATTTGCCACCAAACAATTAACACTGTACTGAATGGTCATTGGATGAAAACTGAATAAACAAAAGGGTGGTCTCTGATTTTCGCACAGTACTGTATGCATATATATAATATCATTCAAAAGTTTGGAATCCTTGCTCAAAAGTTTGGAATCAATGTTTTCAGTAAATATAAACATTTTAATTTTGTTTCAGATACATCTATAAAATGATTGTAAAATGATTCTAGTGTTATGCACTTAGGTTTCAAATCGTTTGTAGAAAGCTGTAAAACATTATATGTCCACAATGATGACTCCTACCTACTACGGTAGGTAGTGGTTACGGGTTGAGACGGCAAAGTTTGGCTTTGAACTTGAGTAACAAACATTAAACCAGTGAAATTGTATTAAAACTGTCTCTCTTGACATCCTTTTTAACCAAATAAGGTTATTTATTTATCAACATTTCTGACTACAAGCATATTTTACATCATATTTTTTAAAATTTCAAATGTATTTCCTTAAGATTCAATATTATTAAAGAATGCATAATGGTTATTTTTGATGATTACTAAAATCAACAGTCTTACAATTTGTAAGAATTTGCACAACTCAAGTTGTATGGAAAGTTATGAAGGTTAAGGTTAGGGTTAGGCATTTACATCATACATACTTAACCAGCACAGTCAGTGAAGATGTAACCTAAAAATAATTTTAAACAATAGGACCATGTACCAGCTATTGTCTTATGGCATCCTTAACCAGCACAGTGTGGGGTGTATTTCTCATAAGACATGTAAATTGAATTGTGTTAATTATCTGACACAGAACTATGCTATTAGTACTGCAATTGTACTCATTGCGAAGTTACAAAGGAATTGCCATACAATTGGACAATTGGTGTGATTTACTTATTATTTATGTACTTACTCAATTACAATTATCACACACTGGTAACAATTTGGCCCTTTAGCCACAAACGATGATTTGTCAGCATATAAAACTAGAGGTCATTAAGCCAACATGATATCTTGTGTTCTAATTTTTTTAATATAATGGTGGGCATCCATCAAGAGGAAATTGACCTGTAAAACTTGTAGGACATCTTACCCAAAAGAAAGTTTAACAAGATTAGTAAAAATAACACCATGCAAGTAAAATGTATTTAAAACTATTCCTGCCTATGATGGTGTGTGGTGTTGGCAATACATGCAAATTCATCTTGCAATTACAGTCAGGTGAGCAACGTTGGACTCAAACTCAGGGGGTTGATAAGGGACCTAAAGGAAACGATATAATTCATGATGTAACATGATTCAAGGAAAATGAGTTAAACAGAAAGACATGACGGCTAACACAAATATCCAGAAATCTTTCATGAATGACATCAGCAAAGTGCCAAATACAAAATGAATAAGGAAACCGTGCTGCTCGCTCTTACCCACATAAGCCCTGGACAGGATCTGGTTCTGGGCATTGGGGTGTGTTTGAGAGAGACATAACAGCATGGCAATGTGAAGCATGGGGCCTTACCAAGGGACTCACTGTTCTGGAAAAACTTCCTGCATTCTTGCCCGATGGGGACATACCACAGGACCTGAGCACAAACCCTGGAGCCTCTCCGACACACACAAAGACACACGTAACTGAAACGTAACTCCATTGACCAATCTGGAGTTTCTGTTGCACAACCTGATGATGATGACCGAGCACAATGCACACTCATATTTCAGAGTTAAAGATGTCACTCATTCTCATAAATGCTATAAACAGTTCCTGGTACTGAAATGGATAGATTTAATAAGCATATTTAGTAGTAATTTTTTCTTTCTAAATCAAAATTAAATAAATCAAAACCATAGCCATTCATTTGTAATCTTTGGGAAACAGGATTACCTGTATCTTCAGATTAAAAACATTTATGGTTGCCCAGAGGTGTCTTTTATTAAATTCACTTTTGCCCTAGATATACAAAATAAGGACTTTTTTGTGGACATAACTGCCTTCAGTGCACTATTTGAAATATACAAAGGTTGCTGAGTGAACCAGAGAGTCCCTACTCCTTGGTTCATGTGACTTATTCAATCTGCCATAATAATGTGGAAAAAAACTTTTTGAGCTTGAACCAAAGTTGCATGAGTAAAAAAACGAACCATCTAAATGCAGGGGTTGAGTATGGGGCAAAAAGTGAGCTAAACAGGAAGACATGACATGATGGCTAACAAATATCCAGGAATCTTTCATGAATGACATCAGCAAAATGCCAAATACACAATGAATACAGAAGCTGACAGTTTATCCAAATACTTCCTTTGACTAACCTTTTTTCATTTACAATTAAGGGTGTGTTTTTACGATTACGGGTCTGTGTGGCAGTGCAGATCACATTAAGAAAGCAAACAGCTTCCTCCTCAGGTTGTAATCACAATCAAGGAACACAACAATAAAAAGTACAATACAATAAAAAGTAATTTCCGAAGGTTTTATGGTTTCCTTGTGCCATCAGCTAGTGACACTTCCTACGCTGACTACATTGGTAACGCATAAGCACAAACTCTTCCTTCTGTAAAAGTAGTCCCATCTCTGAAAGGAGTTTAGAGCTTAATTTACAAACACCTTTGACTGAATAATTCATGAAAGCGTTCTACAAAAATATGTTTCACATAAACGTTTACTGACTGCCCCAACAATTGCCCTTAGGCTTCCATTATAAGTGAGCTTGAAGTAAACAGATTTTCTGTTCTTTTCTCAGTACAGGGAACCATGTCAAAATTCTTGTCTGTGGTAATCGCACATACGCTACATATGCAGTAGATAGAGATTAGGTTGAAAAACACTGCAGTGTTCCTTTAACATCAGTTCCTTTTTATTTATATAGCACCATACTCACACTCAAGGTCACTTTACAATACAACAAAGACAAAGACAGGAAAGATGGGACAAAGAGAGGTGATCATGTCGAGAGAAAAGGTATATTTTCAGTTGGGTCGTCAGAACAAATAGGACAGTCACAAAAAGCTGGTCCATAAAATTAAAAGATCTACGACAACTAATGTTTGTTTCAAAATGACAGCTGTCTGACTCAGGTGACGACTTGTGACTATGTTCTAGGGTACTTAGCTACTATATGGGTCACTTGGCAAGGAAAATAACAACACAAATTTTTTTAGACAGTGCCCTAATATGAGGTCCAAAGGAAAGTGTAAAATCAAAGGTTATCCCAAGATTGTGAACACTAGGAGAGGGTCTAACAACAATGCCTTTAAATGTTAATTAAAAATTTGGAAACTGTAGAAGGAGTTTGGGGATCAGTTATAGTTGGGGACCTCGATCAGGTTGTTGTCAGGGTCTTGGAAGCTAGTTGTACTATTAACTAAAAAAAAAAATTATAAAATTTTCAAAACTCAAAATCACAATACAGCCCTCATTTTACTACATTTGCCATAGGCCAGTGAATATTACATCTATCCGGCATGTACATTTTCATAACTTATAAAATCCCTTTAGGTGACTTTGGTCCAGTTCCTACTGTTGATAAGAACAGCTGTTTAGTGTTACAGAGAAAAGGCTGTTCCCTCCAGTCCACGGTTTCATATTCCATATAAACAATTACACCTTTGTGGTTCACGTCTTAGTTACTGTAGTTGGACACCTCGATCAGGTTGTTGTCAGGGTCTCGGAAGTAGACGGACTTGATGGGGCCTACAGCTCCTGTCCTCTCGATCGGCCCTTCCTCAATCTTCACACCACAATCCTGTCAATATGCATAAAGAATAAGAACGCCAAAGAGACAAGGCATATATAAAAATCTAAATCGGCATCATTATTGTATTTAATATATCATTACTTTCCAACGGCATTATATTCTAGTCTGAATACATCAGATATGTTCTTGTCTAATCTGAAAGGACCGGCTTGGTGTTGAATTAGATGCTCAACCTTCAGATGGGCAGTGACCGATTCCAGCGGGGTCTCCGTGATGAGACAAAGATCTGCAGAACCCGGCGTAGGGGTATTGGCTTTTGGCTCAAACTCTTTCCCGGCTTCGTGTAGGTTGAACTTTTGCTCCCCAAAGCTGAGCGCTTTACGATTTCCCTGAGAGAAGCGGACCGAGCTGATCAACATATTGCATTCGCTCACACTTGCATGCCACACACACACACACCCACCCACACACACACCCACCCACACACACACACACCCACACACCCACCCACACATACACACACCCACCCCCACAAACACCCA
>JAOUQW010000047.1:1977143-2001188 GCA_028565825.1 Olivaichthys viedmensis | reverse complement strand
GCGTGCGTTAAAGGGTTCCCGTGCGTTTGGGGTTCCCGTGCGTTTAAGGGTTCGCGTGCGTTTAAGGGTTCCCGTGCGTTTAGGGTTCGCGTGCGTTTAGGGTTCGCGTGCGTGCGTTTAAGGTTCCCGTGCGTTTAGGGTTCGCGTGCGTTTAGGGTTCGCGTGCGTTAAAGGTTCGCGTGCGTTTGAGGTTCCCGTGCGTGAGATAATAGGGAGATGATAATGAGCAAACTGCAGAGCCTACATCTCACCTACAGTTTGCACAGCCTAGCTATCGATAGTAGGTTGTAGCAAGTCGTTTGCACTTCCCAGCCACATTGCCATGATCTGATCTGCAGGCGGAGTTAAGGGGGAAAAAGCTTGGGATGTACTATTGCATGGCTGAGAATACAAGGTCTTCCCTAATTGCATTTCACTGTCTCTTCTTTCCCCAGCCATGGCTGTGAACGTGTTCTCCACTTCAGTAACTAGTGACAACCTCAGTCGCCATGAATTGCTCACCTGGATTAACAACTCCCTGCACATGAACCATGCCAAAATCGAACAGCTGTGTACAGGTCAGTGATGTGCACACTGCTCTATTTCACCCCACAGCCTGCTTGGACTTCACCTCATCTTGCACCAGCCAAGGGAGGTCACACGGAAAAATTCATGTCAAGCAATGTCCCTGCTTTGTGCTTTGATTATTAAGACGGTTGCGTAATGTATGGCGTGCAGGTTATCATCCTTTGGATGGGTTGCTTGGAAAAGGGCTAGAAAAACTGATCCGTTTGTCCGTCTAACTCTTAATTTCAGAGCGCACAGACGGTGCAGTGATCACATTTGATTTGGTCGGCTCCCCTATTCATTGGAGACTCTGTTGTGCTCCTAGGTGCTGCCTACTGTCAGTTCATGGATATGCTGTTCCCAGTATGTGTGCCCTTGAAGAGAATAAAATTCCAGGCCAAGCTGGAGCATGAGTATATCCACAACTTTAAAATACTTCAAGCGAGCTTTAAAAAGCTCGGGGTGAACAAAGTGAGTAAGGCCTAGCACCATTTCTCACTTGGCCTGCAAACCGTAAATCCAAGGTTTTTTCTTTAGGCAACACAGAAGTAACATGTTACCAACCTTTTTGGAAAAACCATAACCGACTCTGTTTGTTTGTTTGAAATGATTTATTTCGTTTATTTAACCTCTTCCATCTGTGCTCTTTACAGATTATCCCAGTGGACAAGCTTGTGAAAGGGAAATTCCAGGATAACTTTGAGTTTGTGCAGTGGTTTAAGAAGTTCTTTGATGCTAACTACGATGGGAAGGAGTATGATGCAGAAGCGGCTCGACAGGGGCAAGAGGTCGCGGCCTCGCAGTGTCCGGCTTCGGTTTTAGTTAATAAACCTCGGAAAGGCAGCTCGGGTGAGGAGAATTAACACTCAACCAAAACAGAATTCAGTACAGCACCTTATGGACTGGTTCTACTTGCATAGGGACCGTGTGTATTATATTTCTGTCTAATATACTGTGTATTGCTGATGTCTTGCCCCTGAATGCCGAAGCATGTCATTGTAACATATTCCTGAAATGGGCTTTTGCATGTACCAATTAATATATCTACTAATTTTGGATTTGTCAATGCCTAATTAACTCTCAGTCCAAATGGCTTTTTTCCCCTGCAATTGTTCTTCATCTCAGAGATGCGGCTCACTCCAGTGAAGCCCACAGCTCCAGTTGGTAAGATACTAAAAGTGTGTGTCGTTAAATTTTAAGTAAAGTTAATAGCAGCTTTATTCCCCTTTACTGTCGGAATGCTGCACCAATGATTATTCTCCCACTCTGACTATGATGCCTTATTACACATTTGAATCATTGTGCTGTGTACCATGATGTTCCCCAGCTCCACAGAGAATGACCACGGCTGCTCCCAAGACGGCCCCACCTGCAATGCGGAGAACAGAGTTAGGGGCCATGGATGAAAACAAAGAGCTCACTCAAATGGTTAAGTTTTGCTAAAAAGAACATTTGCCCACGCACATATTTTTATGCACACAGTAATGCGTACATCTCTAATATAATTGGTTGCCAGCTTCCACTTGTATCATACCCAGAGTTGCATTTATAGTTTCATTGGTATTTTCACTAGGTCAGTGATCTAAAATGCACCGTCATGGGTTTGGAGAAGGAGAGGGACTTTTATTTCTGCAAACTAAGGCACATTGAGCTCATTTGCCAGGAAAAAGAAGGGGAGGCCGATCCCACGCTGAAGAAGATACTTGATGTTCTGTATGCCACAGATGTAAGTGTTGCTTACTGTTTTAAGATGTATGTATGGAATCTCAGATGATATTCTTTTTAGCCAGGCATTCCATAAATTTATTTTCCCCCTTGATTTTTTTTTCAGCAGGAAGGCTTCGAGATCCCAGAGGATGGTGCGAGAGAACCGGATGAGTTTTGACCAATCCATAGGCAATTGCCCGGTTTAATGTTAAGTTCTTGGGCAAGTGTGTGCACTTTGCACATGCACACTGCCACCTTGCTTCCTTCAGTCAGGTGCCTTTGGTCCATTGCCTTTGCACATTGACATTTGAATGTTTTATATTTGTAAAGGTTCTATTTCTGTGCCTTCAAATATCTATTTTTGAAATAACCGATGATTTTGGTGTTATTATTAAAGCTGTTTCAGTGTTGCACTTTCTACAGAAGTGGCTTATTGGCTTTCTAATGCTTACTGCAACAGCAAGACGAGGCTGTTCAGAAGCCTGATCTCAGCGTTGTGCTTATAATAAAATCTTATTCGTTATATAGACCGTGACTACTGAAGCTCTTTCTTTGATAAGAGATGTACTATTTGAATAACGCTGCATCTGCTGACAGAAGATCTTCTATGAAACAAAACATGAAAATCTATTCATCTTGCAGAAAACCTGTTTTTGCTACATTATAAAGCTGCTGTTCTGGTATACAGCTTTTAGGTTTACTTCCTCTAACTTGGATGTGTAATGTGTGGTCAGCTTCAGTTTTGTGGTCTTGCCTCTGGCGACTTCCCTTTTGTCAGACACTAGTTAAACAGGAAATCAAGTATAAGGAGCCTGTCTGCTTTCAGAACATATGTGATTACTTGTTCAAGTGGGTTTTTAGGCTGTTTTTTTTTTTTTGTTTTTGTTTTTCTTAGCACACATGGTTCATAACTGAGTATGTAATTCCTTTCAAGTTTCTTTCTTTTCTTTTGGTGCAGTAGACCTTAATAATTGTATTTCATACAAAGCAATGATACGAACGAGACAAATAGGATCCGTTAAACAGGAAATCAGACTGAACACTTAAAACTACACTGGGCCAGAACACAACCCAAAAGACAGCTGCTTTAAAACATCACTAAATCATGAGGTGTTGTGCAACTTTTAGCCTTACAAGTATCCTCAACAGGAACACAAGTAAATAATATTCGGTGGGGGCGCGGAGCCGTACTAGGCAAGGCACACGACAAAACTGTCAGACGCCTGAAACCATGAACAGTTCGGTACAGAAGGGTTTCTGTACATAACCGTGTGAATGCACAGAGTTTTCAACAGAAGAACATGTTCACATGTAGTTTTGTGATGATGCAAAGAAACCTCAAGCGGTAGTGTTGCTCAATTGAAAACATTTTAGGTATTAAAATGTAAAATAATAAGCAAGATAACTTTTATCCCCAGCTCATTAAAGGTTTATTTGCTTTTCAAAATGTTGAACAGCTTCTACTAACCATAAATATGCTTGGCTTAAATGCAAGTATATTTAAAAAAAAAAATTATAAGTCTTTGTGCTGATGGTTCCGTCGCAATTGTGATCTCAGGACCTCAATCCTAAGATCTATTCATCCTGCTAAACTGGTGCTGCATGAGACCAAGCTACGTAAGAGAACCTCGCCAGAAACCAGGTACCTATGATGCCTTTGTTGATTTTTAGAAATTCTATTTACGAATTAGTTTATAATGTCTTAACACATTTGTTCTTTGTCTTTCTAGTGCCACCTCTGAAAGGCCGAAGCCAAAGCAAAATGCAGTTATGGTAAACTCACCCCCTGTCTTGCTGCAGAGTATTATCAGACATATTGTGATTTTATTAATTAGCATTCCTTTTCAATCTCCTGTCTTGTAGGGGCCAGGACAGAGTAAGCATCTGGAAAGGAGCAGTGAGCACAGAGATGAGGCAGGTCATGTGGAGGACCAGATCAATGAGCAACATCTTCGCGTCATTGAACGCATGTACAGATCAAAGTAGAGGTGCAGAAGATTTTTTTTGTTTTTTTGTCAAGGTTGATCAGGCGTCACCCTCACTTTCCCTTAATGTTAATCATAAAGGTTGCAGGAGAAAATATGAAACTTGTATCAGATGCTGAGATCTTCTAAAAGCACCTACCTCATCTGTATCTGTGTTACTTTTAGGTTATTTTTATTCTTTTTTTTATTTTTATATTTCATCTCAGGTTTAGACGTGAAGGCTTTCAGAACAATCATGAAGAAGATCATGGGCGATGTGGATGATGAGGAACTCGACGCCGTTTTCATGAAGGTGGACTCCAACTGCGATGGCATCCTGGACTGGCTAAATTAAGATCAGTCTTTCAGAGTACTGTGAGGATCCTTTTTCAGAAACCTTTGCATTCAGAATTTGTTAGATGTTCGTGTTCAGTTGGTCCGTCTATTTTCTTTTATTGAATATAAAGTCTACAGACACAGGTCTGTTCATCCTTATTATTTACTTCTTTTTAGCCAAGTAGTAGCTGTTGAAAACGCTGCCTGGGAGCCTCTTTGGGTGTAGAAAGTTCTTTTTCTAGTGTGCAAGTCTTTTATTATCTTGTTTCAATCAAAATCAAATCAGTTAAAAGTTTAGCTTTTTTCCTTTCGGTTTTAATTCTTCTTTGTGTGTTTGAATTCCTAGGATGATTATCTGACCCACATGCTTCTTGAGTACAAAGAGGAGAAAGACACCCTGCAGCAGAAGAATCGTCCCCTGTACGTTCCCAAACCACTGAGGAAGTGCAGGGTATCCTTTTAATGCTTTACACAAGATGTGGTACACATCTTTTCATATATCATTATTAGATTTTAAAATGCTTAATGCACTGGTATCGCTTGCATTCTCAGATAAAAAAAAACAAAAACTTGCATGTACCATATTTATATTTCATGGTATTTGTGCGTGTGTGTTTGTGTGAGTGCAGAAAGCACCAGAAGTTAATTGTGTGTCTTCAGTTCTGCACTTACCAACCCCCTGATGGGGAGAAAAGGCTGGATGTTGAAGAGCATGGTCTGCCTGCAGGCCGTGTTAGGGGACACGCCCACATTGACCGGTATCTGTCAATTAGCCATGATGGAATCCTAAACTTCTGGAGTGGGCGGTTCAGTTTTCCTCAGTAGGAACAGTTGCATTCAATCCCTCTGCTTTCAAGTTGTAAGTATAGAAGTCTGAGTAGTTATAGTACTTGTTTCTTTTTTACTGATTTAACATGCTTCCCAGGGTTCCTGTCCTGAAAATGTATAAAATAGCTTTTCAGTCATGATGAGCACTGCAACCGCTCTTCATTTGTAACTAATCGATAGACGAGCCAGGAGTCTGTATCATTCCCATTCATCATTACTACAGTCCTAATATTTTTATTTATTTATACATTTCTGGAGTTGCCAAATAAAGGTTTGCAATGTTTAGAGAAGCAGGAATCTGATATATTCTGTAGCACATAATTTACGTAACACAGTACAGCATCGATATATTACAATATATTTAAAATACATGGCAGAAAATGTAGCTATATTGACATATATTGGTAATTATACTGCATAGTATTTCCAATATATCACAATACATTTCTTTTCCATAAGGGAAGGTCCTGGAATAATTTTAATTTGGGCTGCCACTTGGATTGCATATTTTAGCATATTTTTTCCTCGGCGGACTTTGCATATATCTTATATTGCATAAATTATAAGATCAAGGGAAGTAAGGGGTCACTACCCAGATCGTATCACCCAGCAGAGTCTGCATATTTTTTGCAAAGTACACCTGGTAAAAAGGCTAGCATAATAGAAATTCTGAATTCAGAATTCTGGACCAGATATGGGATTTTATTTATGAGCTTAGGTGTCAAATTGTCCTTGTATCACATGCACCAAACTTCATATTGTATTGGTTCTCTGGTGTATTCTTTTGAGGGGTGGGATTTAAATTAACCATATTTATTAAACTTAACTAGCCACAGTGATTAAGCCTGTATACTTCTAATATTTCAGAATAAAAAATAAATAAGGAATGGTTTGTGTAAGTGTGTGTCTGTGTTTCAATCAGTCAGGGGTCATCGGGGTTGTATTGTTGACTTTAATGTTACGAATGTTGGCAGATATGATTCTAAGATGACCTTTCATGAGCAACAGTTATCAAAGTCATGTAAAATTTCCTGGAAAAGGATTTCCTAAAAAGATTGGGACCCCTATTATCAATTTGTCTTCATATGCAATGCCTGTCATATCTTTTATTATCCCATCCTCTTCTCGCTCCTTGCATAGACACCTCATAGTGACTGGATTTGTCAGATCCGCTACATCCCCAAGCTGAATGCCATTGCCATCTGCTGTACTGCAGACCGAATGACCATGGCCCTGACTACAGTGCCCTACTCGAGCAAATGCATAATCCAGTATGCCATGCAAAACTCACATCGTTCTTATTCCTCAATCTTAAATCAGAAATGTTTGACATCACTCAACACTCCATTGTTTTTTCTGTTACATTTTTACACAATCCATTCTTAGTTTTATTTAGTTATAGGTAAATGCGTATTCCTAAACAATTATTTTATGTTCATGTTTTACAGCACTACCAATTTCCACCTTCAGAAAGGAATCGACTGCTTTGATTTCTCACCAGAGCTCAATATCCTGGGTATGTACCCATTATACGTAATCATCTTTGATTGGCAGATGCTAAATGCATTCAGTTTCCCTAATATGTCACCTTTTGTCTTGCTTTCATTTTAATATGCTTGACCTGGCTTATTAGTTTCTGTGTGTTGCAGTTACAGGAGGTTTTGATGGAATCCCTATGTGACCAGTCAGGCAACATCTCAGATATCTGCCATCACTCACATAATGGTGAATGGCAAACATAACAAGGTGATGAGCATCTCCAAAGACAAGGTAAGTGGTGCCGGTGTTCGGTACTTTAAAAAATAAAAAAATTGGGATGATTATGTTTTAGGATTTTCAAAACCACACATTATTTCTCTGTGCTTTAGGCTTGCTTACTTCCCTCTTCCTCATTCTTCTTTCCAGGATTTTGCATTCATTTGTTTTCTTATGCTCAGTAAGTCTTGTGTGCATGTAGATTGTGTGCGTGTGGGACTTACAAGACTGCGTCTGCTTGCAAAACATCCACCCCAGGAACATCAGCATGGGTCGATTCCTCATCTCTACAACCTATTACAACTGTAACACCAACACTGTGGTTCTTGCTACATACAAGGTTAGTTTTGTTATTACTGCATGCATACAAGCCCAACAGGGTTCTTATGTGTGCAGATTGGAGTTCTTCAAGGGGTCGCAGATAACGTGGACAGCATCTTGGCCGAAGAAGTGACATCTCATGAGCAGCCTCTGTATGCAGCTCTGTACAACGCCAACTTTATGCAGGTCAGATGTGACTCAATAACATGACTCAATAGAGTCAGTTTGGCAACAGCTAGACAGTAGCCAGAAGGAGATTGAATCGGATAAAAGGAGATGAAGAGATTAAGACCGAGAGAGGTATAGAAAATGAAAGCGTTCCGGAAAGTGTTGAAATGATATAAATTGACTTTGGTGTGGTCAAAATTCAATTGCTAGAATATTTGTACATTTAGATGCCTACTTTTGACTTTTAAAGCCTTGCATGTATTATTATTATTATTAGTAGTAGTAGTAGTAATAGTAGTAATGGATAAAGAAGGTCCTTTGTGCCTTTATCTTCCCACTCAACACCTGCACTCTTTTTCATTCTTCTCTTAATTAATGCTGCTCTTGCAGGTGGTGAGTGCCTGCCATGCTGGTGTGGTAAACATGTGGGATGTGATGAACGAAGAGAAGGTAATGCAGTTCCAGATGAATGCCAAGCAGCCCGCAGAGGTGACTGCGATCGCCTTTGATGGTGCTAAAAGCCACCTCATCACCAGTTCTAAAGATGGCACGCTGCGCCTCTGGAACTTTAGCAACGGATCAAGAGCTTCAAGAGCTCCCTCTTGTGGATGACAGTGAGGTGGGACACTGTTCATTCTTAACTAGATGCTTTACTAGATGCGATAAAGGCAGATCAACAGCTAGGAAGCACAGAGCCTAACTCTACTACTGCATTGTTCTAACTGAACTGTTTGTTGGTAGATTACAGGGATCCTGTATATTAACAATAGGATCTATGTGTCAGGCTGGAGAAAACGTGTTGCATCCTATTTGTGAGTATTTCACAAAAATCAGTACAGAATGTCAGATAGATCCATCACTTGGGGAGTTAAAGGCTTATCTGTGCATTAAGCCTAAATCACCTGATTTGTAATTTATTGTACCTTACTGTTTTAAAAGATTGTATGTTTTGACTCTCATTCAACAAATCACTCATCTACTACTCTTGTACTCTGATATATCCACCCATTTTGATCATTTGTTGAGCTTTTGTTTTTTTTCTTCTTCTTGTTTTTTCTTTCCCTCCCCCTCTATTTTGCACTTTGTCTCTCTTTTTTTTTTCTTTTTTTTTAACCCTTGGATCATTGTGATTCCAAATATGTCAAGATAAAGATGGACTATTGTATATGGAATCAGTATCACAGTGAAGATATTTACTCCATGCATGCTCATGGCTCCAAGATTCTGGCAACAGCCTCCTATAACGGTGACATCATCTGGAGTGTCGACTCGGGCCGACCCTTCTGCCGTTTAAATGCTAATGAGAGCCCACGTTGTCTAGTACCACTTAGGGTATGAGTGAGAACATTTCTTTCTACTGGCACTGTATTTTTATTTTTTTTGTAATCTCTCTCTTTATAATTATAGAAAAGTCTGTTATGAGTTTGACATCCCTGTTCCCGTCACAACCATAAACAAATTTAATGCAGCACTTTTGTGAAGCATAACCAAAATTACAAGCAACTACAATAATAGAACCCTAACCAACAGTGAGAAATTTTAACTGATCCAAAAACTACATAGTATACACTCAGCCACTTTGCAACAGAAGAAAAAATCCACTGCAACAGCTCCAGCTTCAGGTTTATGTTGCATAAAGATGACATATTTGGCAATAGGTGGTAATGGTCAGTGTTTTCTTTCATTTGGTTTATAGATGGTATATACACTCAGTTGCCAGTTTATCTACATACGTAGCACCATAGGACCAACACTGACCGGATATTATTTGGGTGGGGGACCATTTTCAGCACAGCAGTGACAATGACACGGTAGTGAGCGTTGCACTGAGATGAGTGGATCAGGCAACGTTGTTGTTGTTTTTAAAAAACATTGTGCACACTTACTTGTTGCTGCACCTTGTAGGTGTGCAGTTAGAGACTGTAGCCCATCTTTGTCCATGTGCAGTGTGTGTTAATTGCCCTCCAGCCCTTCAGCAGTGTCAGTTTTTGACCACAGGACTGCTGTTGGCTGAATATTTTTGGTTGGTGGACTGATGCGCCTGATGCATCCATACCAACGCCACACATACTACCGTGTCAGTTTTACTGCTGTACTGAGAATGATATAGCCAGCCAAATAATATCTGTGGTTGCTTTCTATTGATAGATGGGATAGAGGGTGACTGATAAACTGTGCATTGCAACAGACGGGCTACAGTCAGTATATGGTAGGTGTACCTGATAAACGGGCCAATGAGTGTAGATGGTGACAGACCAAATTTATTGGTGTATAAGTAATTATGACCCTCGTGACCACCATCTTTCCATGTGATGTGTCAATACATTTATATTATGAAAAATACAATATATTATGAAAAATAATATATAATAAGGTATTATCTGTATGTTCTATTTTTGTATAAATTTCATTTTGTGGTCATTTCTGTGTGGTGAGCAGGCGATGGAGAGTGGCAACAAGGATTTGCACACTGCTCAAAGGAGTCTGGTGAAAGCTTGTCACTCTGAGGAGGATGGTTCTGAGGAAGATGAGCTAGATTTTGGATGGCAGTAGGGCAGGGGGGCATTTCCAAATTGCATTATTCATGTATATTCATCACTAATCTACGTAATCTATAGAGTCAATTCCAAGAGTCGATTCCACACAATTTTCTTACCACTAATTGGCCCCCCACGCCCCTAACAGCGACTGTGAAACCTCGCACTCCATAATCATCTGTGCTCAAACTGTGAAATCAACCTCAAAGCTTTGGAGTGGACTCGATTCACAGTGCCTGGGATCGGAAAGTCGACTCCTTTTGCGATCAACTCTGAGCCATACTAAAACGTTTTTAACGTGAGACGTGCTGTATCAAGCTGTATCACGGAAAAATAACGCTTCCATTTTAACCAACGTTTAATTCCACACCACCTTTTAAAACACTTAAGGCAGTCATGGAATGATGGAGGCTTTGTAAGTCTTTTAAAATTTAGTTGATATGGTTTACATCACCCACATAATGTCTTCACTGAGCCAGTTAGAATTTAAAAGAAAGAAAGTAAAGAGCGCGGTCCTGCAAGCTGATTAAATTGTCCATTATAATGATTATATTTGCATATGCCACAATATGATAGTTTTTTTAAAATAAATACATTCATGATAAATTACTGTGATCATATCGCCAAGTGTGACCCAAACATCCATGTTTGCAGGAAAAGAAACCTGCTAGAAACTGGCTCTTGCCGTGTTTATAGTTTATTTATAGTCATCCGAAAGCGAGTTTTATCATAGAGGAGACATTTTATTTCAGATGCTACCCTGAAAAACTAACATTGCGAATAGGGTTTAAGTGATATTTTTAGAAAGTGCTTGGTTCAGATCTTTATGCGAGCTAGCTGAATTTGACCATGTTTCTGAATTCCTCCTTCAAATAATATAATTATCAATGCTTTCTACAGTACAGTAAGGTTTAAGGATCCCACTTTCTTTCTGTAGTTGTGGGATATAAAGAGGTATTGTTATCAAATGCACGAACATGAGACGAGTGAGAAAAAGAGCTTCCATGAGGAGTCACTCAGGCTAAAGGAACACATCCCACACTACTGCAAAGTGGAAGGTGCTCGCAGAGTGAACATACAGCAGGAGAAAAGAGGTGGAGGAGCTTACAAACAGATGCATACATGGCCAAACTGTAAAAACCAAGAAAAGCATTGCTAGAAAGTAGTGTTAGCTGTTAATAGCAGCTTTGTGTTATGGCAGTCTTTTACACCATGGATATTTAGTAACATGCCCTCGCTTTGGCAGTTTGAGATCCAAATCAAGTGAACACATTGTATGAAATATAGCAACCTAAGCCTGGAAAATGAATGGATCAGTAACTGTATTTTGAAGTGAACATTTACGCATACTCCTTCAGGTGTCTGACGACCTTATTTTGGAACAGCCACATCAAGCAATTCATTATTAAACTCAGAAAGTAATTCTGGTATTTAAAAGTAGTTTTGAATGACTTCAGTAACACCAAATTATACATTCTTTCTTTTTTTCCAAGCAATATGAATCAAGGTTTATGTTCTGGGAATCTTATTTAACCTATTGGGCTTCATTTCCTCTCTGTTTTGGACTATACAAGTTGCCTTGGTCTGCAGAAAAGCTAATGAGTGTTAGAAGTCTGCCTGGTTATTCTCTAAATATATCATTTATCTTTACTGACGGGTATCAGTATGTCTTAAATGTCTTTCCTCTGATTTGTGAAGCTGTACCAAGAGGATCTTGGCAAAACTGGCATCTCCGAGAGAGCACCATTCTTCCATGGCTTCCTTCAGAGATTCAGTTAGTCAGCAGGGGGCGCTAGTAGCTGCAGCCCCAAGCAGTGCCACCTACAGCATTGCGCAGATTGAACAAACCTGGGAACTCTGGCAGAAGGGTAAGCAGGTGATGCCATTGCATGCAAACAATCATTTACATTTGCATACTTGGCAGACACCCTTATCTAAAGCGACTTACAGAAGTGCTTTGTAGTCTCCATCAAAAAACATGTTCTCACGCTCGTACAAATAGGCCAGAACATCTAAGAATATCATCAAGCTAAAACCCTGTTAGTATGAAGTTAGTACAGCAACAAAAACAGAGTACGAATAGAGGTTTCTTTTCCTCACTTTAAAATTAATGAATTTATTTTTTTAAATATGTAGTGCTCAGTGAAGAGTTGGGTCTTAAGTCTTGGTTTGTGACTTTGTTAGTTACTCAACTGTTGGGATAGCCAGGGGAAGTTCATTCCACCACCTGGGTGCCAGTACAGAAGAGTCTTATTGCATGTCTTCATCGTGTCTTGAGGGATGGCGTGCTTGTGGCTTGAAGGGAACATGGTGCAGAGCGGGCTTTGATCATTGTTTTCATGTAGGTGGGAGTCCGTTTTTGACTATTTAGGCCAGCATTAATGTTTTAAATCTGATGCATGCAGCTACAAGAAGCCAGTGGAGGGAACACTGCAATGAGGTGATGTGGGAGAACTTGGGGAGATTGAAAACAAGGCGTGCAGCTGCATTCTGGATCAGTTGCAGAGGTCTGATGGCACGCAGGAGAAGAGCTGCCAACAGCAAGTTGCAGTAGTCCAATCTCGAGATGACACGGGATTAAACAAGCACCTGAGCGGCCTCTGTAGAGAGAAATAGCCGGATATTGTAAAGGAGAAACCTGCATAACAGAGTCAGGTTAACAGCATGAGCAGAGAATGAAAGCTGGTTGTCAAGAACTACACCAAGGTTTCGAGCGTTGTCAGATGGTGTGATAATAGAACTCTGCAGGAAGATGACAAGATCTTGATATTAGGACGCATCTCCATGGATATATAGCAGCTCAGTCTTGCTAGGATTTAATTTCAAGTGATGAGCTGCCATCCATGATGAGATGTCTGGCAGACATGCTGAGATACAAGCTGAAACCTGAGTGTCTGAGGGAGGAAAGGAGAAGATGAGTTGGGTGTCATTAGCATAGCAGTGGTATGAAAAAACGTGAGGATATTACCTTACTAACAGAGCTGGTATAGAGGGGAAAGTAGAAGACAACCAAGGCCAGGCATATGAACCGAAACTGAGACCTCGCCTACCATCCTGTGCTCAAGATCTACAGAAAAGCTTTAACCTCCTGCTACTTCTAACAGCTACTTTATTATAGCATGTATACTGTACTTTTACATGCAGGCAGTAAATTGAACTTTAATGATTCAATTCTGCTATTGTATTCTGAGACATGCCATGGTAGTTACTGTTGGAAAAACAAAATGCTGTAGGAACACCCGACTTTATATGGCCTCTTAATGCAATTTGGACAAAACATCTCGGTTTGATTACAGTTTGGTGCAGGGGAGTATTAGCGGCTATTAGTTGGACATGCAGTACTACTGTTAATCTTTTCTATCTTAATACTGGCACTGATAATCAAATTTGAAGCAAGGATGACACTTGTGCATGCATGTTGCAAAATTATGGTACAAATACTGTGAGTAATTCTTTCCACTGTGTTGTGCTGATGCCATACATTGTTGACTCATTCTGTTGCGGTTCCCAACCCATAAATGAAACGTTGAGGGAAAGGGTACAACTTCAACCTGAAAGTGTCTCTCCATTTCTGTTCATGTGTTCTCTCTCTCCAGCTCAGGGTTAATATTGCGATGAACTACACCAATCTACTCCCCATCACCCAGCCCCCCATTTCTGAGGTTCTTAAAGACCACCAGCAGAAGCAGGAGACTTCTGAGACAGCTGCCAAGTAGAAAAAATCCTCTAATGCATGATACATGGCAAGCCTATTCTTATCCTTCCCTATGGAAAGCTTTGAAATCCACAAGAAATCTTGGGGAAAAGCTTAGAACCATTGCTGGGATGTGTTATGCATTTGTTAAGCATGTAACAAAATTCTGACAAGCATGGTCCTCAAAAACTAATTTGGATCAATGAACAGCCATACCATATGGATAAGTTATTATCTCTCAGGATATGTCTTGTTAATGGCTAGTTAAAGGGAAGTTTTAAAAAATGAACTTTTTATTACTTCATGTTCAAGCAAAAAACATTTTTCATTGCCAACATTTCACCACCCAGTTCATCATTCCATGATTCTATATTATAGCTACTTCTCCCAAGGTTTTAACCTCCTTGTCATTTGTGACACTGTGGGAAGTTGGTTACAAGGTTTGATGTCCAGCTTTTCGAGTCCGGGAATCTCCTCTCCCTCTTGAATCATGCGAAACACCTCTGCAAATGACAGTTGGACGTCCTGTGCCGACTCAGCCTCCATGTCTGTCTGTGGAAAAATCACTTTCCCAGAGTCACTTGTGCCACAGTCATCTTGAACACAGCTCGTCTCCTCAGTAACCCGATGTGATCTATCTGAGAGAGCACACCACTCCTGGTACCCACTCAGGTCAATCGGCTCCACGAACCTGGAATGGAAACGCAATCATTAGGTTAAAAAAAATGCAAGAGGCTTTTTGTTTCCTGCAAATAATTTTCAGTTCACTTTTTGTCCCTTATTTCCCAAACATTTTAACATTATCCATATTCTGGATAATGTTAAATGTCCATATATATCACATTATCCAAGCTGCCACTGTTGGGCCCTTAACCCTCCCTGCTCCAGGGGCGCTGTATCATGGCTGACCCTGCGCTCCGACCCCAGCTTACCAACATGCTGGGATATGCGAAGAATTACTGTACTTGTATATGTATGTGTGACAATAAAGTAGTATTCTATTCTATAAATGTTCCAAAAAAAACCTCTCCATAGGCCGATGAATATTAATGGTATAATCTTAAAAGGTATTAGGGGGTAATAAAACGCTTTCTTCTAAAAAGTAAAATAAAATAAAAACCAAGAACACAACATCCATTTCAAATTGGATCACATCACAATTACATAAGATTCAAAGTCCTGCTAGATTTGGATCAAGTTTATACCAGGAACGTGCTAATAAAAAAATTTTATTCGTCCGTAATTCCCCAAACCCTTATCACGATGCTGATTTTTTTTTTTATGACGATTTATACATCTGATAAAAAGACAGCCTTCCATTGTAAGATAATGCAGTCAGTTTCCTATGGATCACATTCCATATAAATAATTAGGCCCTCGTGGTTGAACATATCTTTATTGTAATTTATATACATGTATGTGTGTGTGTGTGTGTATATATATAAACATTGTGGCTTGGAGAAGCCCATATATACTAGTTTGTAGCTGATTCTCAGCTCAGACTGCAGAAAAATGCTTATGGAGAACACAGGGGCAAACAAGTATTGCCCAAAGAACACTAGTTCTTGAATGCAACAAAGCCATTGTAAAGCCAAACCCCCCACAAGTAACAACTTCATTAGGAACATCTATTATTGGTTAAAACAACCTATAAAACTTAAATGTTTTCCTGCTTGATTTAAGACAGAAATGCACACCCACACACTGTCTCCTGAAGTTCAGAAGCTCATACCATGACTCATTCAGGTTAATAATAGAGCAAACTTCATATAAGGTAAGAGAACATAAAAAAAAATAAAAAATACTGACAATGTGCAGAACTGGAATTAATTTTATGAGAAGTCCAAGGAGCCCCACATTCAAAATGATTAAATGTCACCACCACAGGCTCAGAAATTATGTCCAAGGAAAGACACACTCTGGGTTCAATTAGCACAACACACCGGTCTGGGGTGATTTTTTTTTTTTAATGTGGTCAGTTTGTCAGCATAATTGGAAACTTTGGAAACCTAAAATTAGTGGGTTAGCCATACAAGTGACTAACAAAATATTTCAACTGAAATACTAAACTGAAACTGAATATACTAAAAAGCAACAGCGCCACCCTATTAACTGGAATGCAACTTGCATTTATAAAACATTCTGAACTATATTTGAGCAATATTAAAGGACATCTGAGGTTGCATGCCAATAGTGCAAAAAAAAAAAAAAATGTATTCTGCTGTAACCAGTCAGACATAATACTTGGGGATGGGCTCCACTTTAGAAGCATTAAGAAGACTTTAAGGTTCTTCTGTTTTTACTTATTCTAGCAGCTCTTCAACCAGAAACTTTATTTACCAAATACATTAAAAACCTACTATTGGATAATATGACGGGGGGGAAAAAAACGAAAATAAAAATAAAAAAAACCCTTCTAAGTGTTTCAGTTCGGCACAACAGAGTAGTGCTATTGCAATTTACAGAAGCTGTAGAGAACTTTTGTTACCAGGACATAAATCTTCATTTTAAACTTGAATATTCACAGTCTACAACAAGTTTATACAGGTCAAATTCTTCTTTACAGTCTTCCCCATTTGTAAATATTGCACTAACATTTGTGATATGTAGGCAGGTCTTTTAAATTCTGCAGAAGGATGAAATGGTTCGAGTCAGTATCTTGGTAGACCACTGTTAAAGCTGAAAAGCCTTGAGAGTAAAATGGTAAAAATGCAACTAATGGCAACATAGGGTTTGTTTCTTACATTTGAATAATTTTCCACACCACAATACTCACAAATACTCATTCTTTACAAAAAGCTGATCTTCAATTGCTTAATAACAGTGAGATATTCCAGACACAGATTAAATAAAGTCTAAAATTGTATTTTTTTTTCTTTCAATCTATTGTAGTTCATTAGACTAGGCTTAATTTTTTGTGTGGGGAAATTTATGTTTGAGGAAACCCAATCCAAAGCTAAAGTAAAGGTTCTTGTTAGGCCAAACTGAAACTTAATTTACATAAGATCATTTAATAACATTACATTTTCTACAGTTATGTATACAGAGGGAATAATGTTGCTTATTAGGGTTTGCTGAGAACCAAAAATGGTGTCCAAATTGCAACCACAATGGATCAAAACAATGCTTTAGGTAATCCAAAACTTTTGTACATAAATATAACTTTCAACTACCAGAATGCCTGACTTTCAACCAATTTCCCTCCATCAAACTGCACGCAGTCTAATGTATAAGCACAAATGATTAGTTCTTAATTCTTGATGGTCACACGGTTGCAACGTAATCAAACTCGTCTTTTTTGGATAAATAACATTTACTATTAATTGGAACCTTGGTAAGAGTCTAGATTTGAGCATAAGTGAAGTATGTGACACTGCAAATGTACTCTGCACATCTGGTCAAACTGATGGCTCAAAATAGATTGGTTTTGAGTGTCTACAAGACACCTTACATTACAAGGTACCAAATGCTATAGTAAGGCGAAAGAACAGTATGAAATATGATAGGAGGCTAGACAATGCTCTCACGGTTGGCAGAAACAAGGACTGCCCTGCGGCAGATGGGGCAAGTTGAATTCTCTGAAAGCCAACGGTCAATACAATGCACGTGGTACTCATGTGAGCATGGCAGCTTACGAAGCTTGTTGCCTTCGGCGTACTCTGTGATGCAGACACTGCAGGTCTTAAGCGCATCGCTCTCACCGAAATTGCGCATGGAGAGGTTATCGATTTGCTCTTTGGTGAGGCCCCTGGGCTGGTCGTCATCATCATCGTTGAGCAAGAAGAAATGTGCAAGTCGCAGAAAGGGCAGAGAGCCGGACTCCTCTAAGCTGATAGGAGCTCTTTGCCTTGCCCTGCTCTCTCTTGGAGCTGTACCACTGTCCTCTCTCTCTTCAGTCTGTGCTTCTGAACCATCCTGGCTTGAGCCTCCTGCCCCAGGTGATGCCTCAGTCGCTGTAGAGGGACTTCCGGCATCTGGATTTCCCAGAGCCTCAGCGAGATCTGCGGCTGGGTTGGAGCCGCGGCTCGAGTCCGTAGAGTCCGAGTCGGAGTCCATGAAGTAGCTGAGTTCACCAAAGCCAGTCATGATCTGCCGGATCATGGACTGCAGGGCCATAGAGGTGGCCTCGCCAAGCCCAGCATCCGAGATCCTCCGGATGGGAATACGGATAGTGCTGACATACGTCCTCACACCTGCCCGCTCAGAGCGGGAAAAGGTCCTGCGGAAGCCTCCGCGCTCAGTTTCATACAAGAAAGCGTTGTTGGAGGTCTGTGATCGAGAACGGGTGCGGTTGGCAATGCTGTCTCTCTCGCGGTATTCACCTGGTCGCACCCTACGTACCTGTAAGTCCAGCATTATTGTTGGAGGGCGTCGAGCTGAAGCTCCTGCTTCTCCCGAAGGTGTTTCACTTTCCTGGCGGGCCTGGGGTGTTGGCAGTGGTTCTGTAGCTGCTACAGTCTCCTGGCTTTCCACCTGTATGTTCTGCCTAGACAGAACATGTAGTCGGGTCCTGGAGCTGCCGTCAACCTGAGCTTCCAGAACAGGCTCAGGACTTCGAGAGGGCAGGCCATGGGGAGCCTGAGGAAGCCCATCTAATTGATCAAGGTTGAGAGCTAAATGACTCCTAGCTGTACGGGCCCTGGTTCTGCGCTGTTCCGGGCTCGGGCTACGGGCTCGAACCTGGCCTCTACTTGGCCTCTCTACTTGAGGCAGACTTGGGGAAGTTGGTAGCTGAATCTGTGGGCTTGACGGTCTGGTTACAGCTGGGCTATTGACCGCAGGAAGCTCTGGTTCTACTATAACAGCCATATCCTCCACCACAGGTTCCTCAACCACCTCCGCTGCCTCCATGGGTGTCTCAGGCTCAGATACAGGTCCATCTGGACGGCTTTGGTCTGCCTCTAGCCGTTCGGCCTCGGTCTGCGTTTGCTGCTCGGCTATGTTGCGATTGATGTTGATCTCCAAGCTGAAGCGGAAGTCTCCGCTGCTTGGATTGGTTCGGCTCACCGCCCGCCATGACTGGTTGCCCCGGTGCCCGCTTCTTGTGGTGTTGCCAGTCTGACGCACAGTGTTGAGCCAGTCAAGGAGGTTGTCACCATTGGATGCTTCTTCTGTACCCTCCGACTCTGGGACTGAAGAGGACAACCTTTTAGATACAAGCCAGATTCTCCAAAGAGTTTTAAAACAGCAGTTACCCTACATAACCTAATAATTTACATTTGAATCAGAGAATAGAAGGTCAACATACCTCTGGGCTCCTCCCTACTGCCTTCAGGACTGTTGCTGCTGCTACTGCTGCTATTGCCATTGGGTGGCTGCTCAGGGCCATCCTTGATTTGATGAAGGCGGTTCAACAACTCTTCCTCAGTAATTTCACCTGATAAAAACATACATGAAAAGGTTAAAACAACGATAACAGACCAAATGTATGCTTGTATGGCTGTTGACGGACAGATACGCTGGCTGCCGAGGTAAACTGTTCACTTTGTTCGGCATCTCTTCAAATGACTTCTCATCAGGCGAGAACAAAGACGATTGAAAGTAAATAGAGAAATAAACTCGATCACCAGGAATACCAAGTCTTAATTTAGAAATTAATGACAATAAGGAGATGGAAATCTGATAGACATACTTTGGATCTAGGTCATACATATGACTGAATTATTTAAAAATTTAACAGTTCAAACAAAGGTTACTCTGTTAATGCCGCTGTAGTACTTGCTTGCTGCGGAAATAAAATAAGTGTTATTGTAAAATATGGATTTCATAGGCCAATAACAAAAGCTATAACCTCTATCATGTCAATAGATCCTAGCAGAAAAGCCAGATTTGAGGGTTAAAGGTTTTTGAAAATCACAGGTATACATAGGAATTCCATAGCCCATGCGCATGACCGAAGTCCAGTGCCCTATACAATACTCCTGATCAATAGTGTAATCATAGTAGGAATACATTACAGAACACAGCTGCTCATCTCAATTGTACAATTAAAAAGTTGATTATAATATTGCATTTTTCAAGATTTTCCTAGCTTCCTTTTTTCACTCCAGTTTTGTTTCCAGCAAATCAAACAACCAGAGTTCAGTAAAGGGTGAATTCACTGCCTTCAGTCAATAATTTTTTTAACCGATCACATTAAACTCAATTTCACAAAGCAATTATTCTGTATTGAAGCATGTCTGTTTAAATCGTTTCATACTATTAAGTCAGGAGCTAGACAAATACAAACTGGCTCTCCCGGTTTCTTACGATGTTTTCCCTATTTTGAGCCCATCAGTGACTATAAACCAAAGTTTCTCTTTGTTTAGTCAAGTATCGGGAGACCAATCCCAAATCAGTTCGTTCACAATGACAGTTTTTATATTTTGCAATCATTACACAGATACGAGATTCTAAAAGGATTATCCATATCCATATCTCCAGCTTCAGCAAACAGTTAACTACTAGACTTGGAAATAAAAGAATCTTTACACACCAGACCTGTGGGAAATTGAAAGGGGGAAACGACATTGCTGAGGTATACATGTTTAGTCAAGCAAGACATTTGTTGAAAACTTTACTTGTGATTATTCCCTTTAATCATGTTTACCAAAAGCATGTAGAAATATGCGAGTAACAACACTATCCTATCTGAAGTTGAATCTGTCAAGACAAAGTCGAATATGCAGAATTTCACCTATGAATATAAATGTTAGTCCCCCCCCCCCAACATAAGCAGCAGGCTTGTATACAGTACCGTTTATAACAGCTGCTCAAAGAAACTTGTGAACCAAGAACAGGACATTACTGAAAACCACCAGACTTACCAGGACAAGAACTGTCCATTCAATGCCATCTTCTGGCAGGGGCCTCAGCTAAAGGATGCTCCAAAATAACATTCCTTTCCACTGTCCTGGGGCAGAGATGGATTGGGCGTCTTCAGGTCCACAAATTGTTTTGGTGGTTTTGGTTTGAACACAAACAAAATTCAAACCATGAAAATAAAAACACAACCACACACGATCAAAACTACTCCGTTTTCTTTTCCGGCTTGAAACTATTTTCCAGTACTCTCTTCTTAGTGCAATATCAGACATAAACCAGTTCAAACCAAAGCACTGGCTTTGATTCATGTTCTTTGTATTCAGCATCTCTAATAACCTCAATATGGAAAGTTCTCCATCAATAAAACAAAGTAATCAATCTACACCTTCGGGTGCACAATTAGCCAGGCTGACTGCACAGCATCATACATTTATTTTTGTGCCATTAAATTCTATATAGTGGGAGGTAAGAGCATCCACTGTGTCTCCAGAGTCGCCATCATTCTCCAACCTACAAAGTATTCAAGGTCCTCTACTGAGGAAATGAGAAAAGGGGATATATTTTTTTTAACCATTTGCTCTTCAAGTGACCCCATAACCAAGAAACAAACCTTTTCAGTGGGGGGAAAAAGCGTAGTTACCTGGGGTGCCGAGGAGATTGTTGTCTCTCATCAGCCTGTAATCCTCCTCACTCAGATTGTTCACAAACTGGTAAAAAGCCTCCTCTCTGTGAAGGCGATCCTGCTGTTGCCTGCGTTGTGAATCGGCCTGTTCACTACTGCCTGGATCTGCATTATCTGTACTCTCCATTGCAGTCAAAGCCAGAAGGAATACGTCAACACCACCTGGAGAGAAAGAGAGAGATCAGCAAATGTGTTTGACACATTTACAGTACAGCAACCAGAGATTTGGCAGCAAACATCGATTACACGTTAGAACTACGGGCGCATCGAAGTACCGTTGAAACGATTCAAATACTCCGTCAACACTTTCAAGTCTTTATTTAAATAGGTTACCTAGGTTTACACTGTATTATGCCTGTAGACGAGTCAAACCGACTGGGTAAGAAATTCACATGTGCCCCCTTTGTAAAGCTTGCGCACCAACGCTTACAAATGAGTGAACTTCAGCGTGATTTTATTTTTGCCAACTCTTAAATAAGCCTGATAACACATTTGTGTTAAAGAACGAAATCTGGTGTTAAAACAGAGATTAGATACGCAACCTATAATTATGAACCGATGCCGTTTAAAGCAACGCGGTGGAGGAAATGCTACAAGAGCTCAGGTTCCTGCAAGCAAGCGACACGTACAAACACAGATACTGCTATAACTCATTTGCATTTGTTTTAAAACACATCGTGATGAATGCCAGACGAAGTGGTGGTGGTGGTGGTGCCACAATATCGCTTTGGTATCGGTCATTGTAATACTATAATCGGAATCGAAGTCAAATAAACGATATCGTCCACGAGCCTTCTTGAAAGACGATGAATCGACCGGCCTTTCTACATAAACCGCCGGTGAACCCCATCAGATCGCGTTAAAGGTCTAGCCTTAAACACGGGTTAATACGCGTCTTACGAGCCGGCGTTACAAAAATGGACACAGACTGAGGAAATGAAAACAAAATGGCATCACGAAAGAAGGCCAGCACGCCAACTAATCGAGAAAGCTGGACGACGACGACAACAGACCCCCCCCCCTCTCCCACCCAAACATTACTAATCGATACGACTTGTATTAAAAACGTCAAGCAAATAACAGACGAACCGATTACGCAGCAGTCTGGCTAATTAGCGTCAACGCCGGATGCCTTTTATTTACCTGGTTAGCTAGCTAGCTAGCGGTGCGTACGCTAGTTTCACAACAAGCAACCCAAAACTAGCCAGCTAACCGTTAGCACTGCAACACTTAAACATGACCACCGCCTTAATTACCCTGAACAAAAGTCACTCGTATCGTAGAGACAGACTTATCAACAACAACAACAACAACAACAACAACAAACCGCGGCTATTGTGTTTAGTGTTAGCCCAGGCATGCCAACCGCTTGGCTAGTAAACAAGCTTAGCCCCAAGTCCTCCACCGTAAAAGTGCGCGAGCGCGCACACGACACCTTAGCGGTCATGCTAATGTCAGTGAGCTAACGACAGTGCAACAAGCGAATGTTTAAAATGTAGAGCGGACGTGACCGTTGCTTGCTAAACCGACTTTTGTGCGATTGCTTCCCGCTTGCTTTGGGATTAGCGACGCGCTAGCTAGCAACCGAGCGGCCTTCTTCCTTCCGACAGTGTTTTTGCTAGCAAACGCGAAGGCTCCGTCGCGAGAGCGCGCGCGCGCGAGCGCATGTGTTTAACACTGTATGGGTTGCAAACGCCATTATTTCATACCTCTGGCTTACGGAGCGCACTAACGAAGGACGCACGGAGCGACTCTGACGTTCAGCCTAGCGAGCTAAGCTAGCAGTACCCATAAGAAAACTGAAATGCGTATCTAGCTAGCCAACGGCTCAGCTAGCTAGCTAGCTAGCTAGCACGCTTAGCACAAGCCCGAGCGACTGCGCCTCAACAGCTATCGATAACGCTCGACTAGCACGTATCCTACCTTTTGAAATCCGTCGATTGCGTCTAATAATTCTTCGAATCACTCCGTCTCTCTAGCTGCGTACTTCAAAAACTCCGGATCCTCTCCAGCATTAGGAATCTGTTTTCTCGAGCATCCGACCGTCCGTTACCTACACGCTCGTATCCGTTTCCGGTGTGTGGGAATTGTGGGAAAACGCACGACAAGACAAAAGTCGCTTGGACAAATACGCTGAACGCATCATCTGTGGCATTTCATTTCATTTCATTTCATTTCATTTCTACACATGCACGTCGTTACCAATGAAAACCACGAGTGACGTACCTTTCTAGTTACTACGATTTGGTGCGTGCACTTCATTAATGGCATTCATATTACAAACTTAGAAATCCAGTTCAGGAAATGGAAAAGTGGCAGTTGCACAAGGCTGATGATTCTGATGGCATTACCTTGTGTTCTTTCTTTCTCTCATTCATTTTTTATATATATATATATATATACACACACACACACACACACACACATAAAGACAGTCTTCATGGTCACATATACAAGTACAGTGAAAATCTTATCTTATCAGAGCACAGGGTCGGCCATGATACGGTGCTCCAGGGGCGCTGTATCATGGCTGACCCCCATGCTCTGACCCTGTGCTCTGACCCCCAGCTTACCGGGCAGTGGTGGCTCAGTGGTTAGTGCACTGGGCTACTGAGCAGAAGGTCGGGGGTTCAAGCCTCAGCTCTGCCAAGCTGCCACTGTTGGGCCCTTGAGCAAGTGCCCTTAACCCTCCCTGCTCCAGGG
>JAOUQW010000047.1:1961868-1974485 GCA_028565825.1 Olivaichthys viedmensis | reverse complement strand
CTCTTTGCATAAACTTAATGTAATTGTCAATAAAAGCCTTTGACACTTATGAAATGCTTGTAATTATACTTCAGTATGACATAGTAACATCTGACAAAGATCTAAAAACACTGAAGCAGCAAACTTTGTGAAAATCAATATTTGTGTCATTCTCAAACCTTTTGGCCACGACTGTACTTGTTCAATCCTTTGAAAGTTGTTTACTCTTTAAGTCTGAAAGACATAATCTGCTATTGTAATAATGATGCCAATAAACGCCTAGAATATGTTAATTTTTTAATTTTACATACAATTTTTTTTATACATAAACAAAAGTTTTTAAGTCGCAAACCAACTTTTTCTTTATTTTTGGTCGAGTTCAAATCACTTCTCCAATCATTAAATCTTACAAAAAACAATAAATGTAATAGATTATATAACCGTCTCCTTGAGGGTACTCAGACAGATGATTAATGGGCTTTCCTCTCTCTGTGTGTATGTCTATGTCTATGTCTATGTACTATTACCCAATTCTCAATACTGTCACTATGTTCTCGTAATTGAAACGTATTGAACTTTATGGTGCAAAGAATTTTATCCTGACTCAAGCTGTATATATGTATCTATCATTGTTCAATAAAAATAAATAAATAAATAAATAAAAGCTAGCAAGTTTTGATTGTTGTGGTATATTTTGGCAAGTTTGGCTACTGTTCGCTGAGAATATGACAATGAAAATTGAGACTCCATCCTGGTGGGATGTGATTTTGGAGTGAACATAGTGGTTCAGTGAACAGTTAATGCTAGCTAGCTAGTTTGTTTTTTGCAACTGTGAGTGACAAGTGACATTAAGAAAATTAAGGTCAAAGTAGTTCTTCTGTTCTGTTTTTTTTTTCTTTTCTAAGAGACGAGACCACAGATGACCACATCATCTAGCTTTCAGTTGGCTCACACATACACATCATAGATTAATTTGGCACAAAGCAAAATTAACCACTACTGGAAGGAATTCCCTTTTCGTGGTTCCATGTCCTTTCCCATTTTGCCAGGCAAATTGTATTCACATTCAATCTGACCGTTTATATAGACATCTGAACCACTTGGAGCCTTCAGACAGGGAACTGTAAATGTGCTCTTGTTGAGAGTTCAATGCTGTGAGAGTTCATATCACTGACTTGTTTTAAAGTTACATTATAAGTGGCTTATGTTTATGTTTATATTGATCTTTCGTTGTTGAGGTTGAGAAATTGGCAGTCATATCAGTGAAGCTCTGTTTCACTAAAACTATAGATGTCTGTTTAATTTCTAACACTATAAATTTATACCGGCCGATATTAGCAGTTATTGAAGATTTTAAAATCCTTAAAATCGGTATCAGTGAAAAAAGTTTTATTGTCTAACTTTATTGTTTGAGTGCAACAGTTGTAGTTTTGATTTCCCCTTATATAGTTGCAAATTTTCAACATTTATTTCTAAAATTCAACAACAGACCTTAGACTTCCATTATAAGTGAGTTTGGTTTTGTTGGTCGTAATTACACACACACACACACACACTACAGATGTGGTAGATTGGTTGAAAAACGCTGGAGTGTTCAGGGTCATTCCAATACCTTATTAGCTCATGTGTAGTTTGTTAGATGAGAGGTCAGGTCAAATTAACTGTAGACTTCAGAAGCAGTATTTGCCCGGAAAGCATTGTGATCTAATGCGATTTCCTTTCCAAAATGGCACAAATAGCAGATGAATCTGTTTCTAAATACAGTATATAAAATATATATGTCATATAAACAATAAAATACTTACTTAATATTTAACAAAATAGTTCATATTACTTAAACCAGCTAGAAAACATGCTAGGTAGTTTGCAGGCCAGTACATAGTTAAAAAAACATCATACAAATCACCACTTCAAATGCATTTGGGTTTACTGCCAAGGGTGAGCGTGCTCCTGTGGAAAAAATACAGACCCTGTTACAGGCTCCTCGCCTTAGGCTGCAAGTGTCAACTTGTGTGATGTAGTTGATATGCACTTTCGAGTCATGAGTGAAAGTCAAGTTGACAAGGATGTGTTAAAACAGTATTAAAACACTTCATGCAGATGCAGGCAAGTGTGTGATGATTTCGGCATGTAGTTTGCATCATACAAATTCCATTACTTGCTAGCTACGTTAGCCTGGTAACTTCACTGCAAAATTACAGAAGCAAAATATTAATGCCAAGCATACGGTGACCAATTCAAATAAAATAAGCACTTTAAATTGAATAACTTTCATTTTATCTAGTTATTTCCTGTTATTTGCTAATCCAGTAACACCTTAAAGTAAATTATTTTGTTGGCTTCTGGGAATAAAAAGTAATTTATAATTACAGTAGGCATAAGCCTATGATTTTAAAACAATGATTTTAAATACAGAAGCTGTTTTCAACTTTGCAATTTAAAGACGGGTGTTGACCTGAGAAGTCACAAATTATGTTAACTCACCAGAGTGGAAGCATCTGGAGAACCAGAACTGCCTGGTTAATTCTTAATGCTGCAAACAAGGAAAATGAAAAATGGCATACAGTGCACCCACGTAACAAATGTTCATTAGGCCTATGATTAAGAACAGCATGTGAACTGCCATGGTTCACTTCTACAAGTCAAGCAAGAAATAGGATTTGGGCAGCTAAAAAAAACACAGTGACAGGACAAATTTTGACAATTTCCAAAAGCAGCATTCAAAATCTCATTTTAATTTGTATATTTACTCCATAAACATTATTACAAAACTCAGCAAGTTACCAATATTACATTGTCACCATACAGGCGGGTTCACAAATATTTAAAACCTTTGCAACAGTTACAACATAAACCAAAAAGTACTAGAATAATTTACATGAAAAAATCTATAAAACAGCAAGTAGTTCACAAATTAGATTTCTGTCTTCATTTTTCTTCAATTATCTATTTGTGTTTTCAACAATAACACAATACTCCCACAACAAGGTCAATTTGCTCGTACAAAACTTCCAACAAAAATGTCGATTTTTTAGGTTACATGATATTTTGGTTTTTAAAACCAGAAACCTTTTTATTATCCATCCTTTTCACTGCCTACAGAGGCACAAAAAAGGTTACTCACACACACTAATACTTCACAGCACTTTCTAAGAAAAATATACACTTACAAAATATGTTACAAATTGGCACGGAGAAAAATATACAGTCTTTTTTGTAATGTCAAGAGTTTGTTAAGAATCCCTCTGATATCAACTCTAGACAATATTTATAAAGCTCAATAATCTTTTCAATCAAAAAGCAACCCAATGAATGTCAAATAATTATGGTGGGAATACATCAAACATAACCATATATTATACATTCATAAAGAAAGGGTTAGGATTTTCTCTGCTATATATCTATATATAATTCTGTCATATCAGGAAGGGGGACATTTGCTTTCTTAGCACCAGTAAGAAGAGGCAGCTCAACAGTGGCACACTGTACAAATCTCAAAGAAGTACATTCAATTGAAAACAGGCAGAAATGAAAGAAGGCAAGCAAGTGGGCATGACAGCCCATGTGCAGTTTTTCCCATCACCAGCGTGTCCTGGTCCTTAACTATGGCAAGCTAGACAGAATGAGGCAGAAGGACACAGAGCAAAACTATATTATGGTAACATGTTGGAATAAGGAATGGATGTACTTGAGGGTTTTAAGGCATTTCTATGTCCCTTGTCCTGTTAAACATTTTCTAGAAAGTTACATGTTCATATTTTAAATCAGATGTGAATAAATACATAGAGCTGCACTGTTAAATGGATAATTTAATGTCAGTGTTTCATTTTTTACTGTTACTAATTAAAATATTAGTGAATAAATCTCTGCATTATTAATGTGTAGAATTATGTCCAGGGGTGCAAATATTCTTGGTTAGCCAATAAGCAGGAACACTGAACCACAAAATGCAGCATTTCCTATACAGCAATAAAATTTCTTGATATTCACAAATGTGTGCAGGTTTCTGTTCCACAACCACTTCTCTGTTCTCTGTAAACATTTTGGAGATCACAGTTGATATTTCAGGCCAATCTAGATTTACCTAGTAATATCAGAGTCTACTGAACAATATTTTAATTCAAATTATACATCGTGTTTATGATATTAAAAAATAGAAAGTAACTACAGTGTACTTCAGTAATAAATGGAAAACAATCTGTCATATTTCAGATGGAAGTCCTTCATTAGCTGGGCAAGTTGTGTGTGTGTGTGTGTGTGTGTGTGTGTGTTTATGACAATATGGGTGGTAATGATCATTTCACTGCTGAATGTTGACATTGTTTCACCAGTAAAATCTTTTTTTCAGATATTTAACATTTAAAGTAGGGAAAAAATCAAATTTACATACATTTCAATGCTTCAAATGCAGAGTGTCTTTGATTAGTTTGGCATTCGACCTATAATGCCAACATAGCTAATAAGTAGTAGAAGCTTATGACCACCAATTAATATCACCAATTATCAACCAATTAATGCAAACTGCATGCCAAAGTCCTCAGACACCTCAACCAATATTGTTAGGCTAAGTAATACTTTTTGTATTACAAAGTTCCAAAAAAAAAATAAAAAATAAAAAATCATGTAAATAAAATTCAAACTATATTTTCAACCAACTCGTTTTTAGCTTTCTATATAGTCCCGCCTTCAAACCTTCGCCATGTAAGTTAACTGGCTACGAAACAGTTTGTTGTGTCTGGCATTGTTAATATGTAAAGCTCCCACAATGGTAAACAACTGTTATATTCTAAGATGCAAAAGCAGAACTTTTAAGATTATGCAGAAAGATTATGAATTTTTTCAATCTAGCTTTAAGTGTTTAACTTGCTAAGAAAGAAAGTGATTTTTGGTTTAAGCACGATGCTAATTGGTACGGAAGTCCAGAAAGGCCATTCATTATTGTCTTTCTCGTTATCTCGAGATCACAATTTATTTTTCTTGATTTACCTACTGTAGTTATTAAGATTCTGTTAAACAACATACATATTTCGAACTTTGTAACTCATTCCTCAAATGCACTGACACATTTGGTTGTTAAGATAGCTGGCTAGCATAGTTTCTAAGTGGTTTAATTAACGACTAGGCAATTGCTGGGCAAAATTGATGGAACGTCTTGCAATGCACTGATCCATGATGTATCTACAAGCCTAATTATTCAGTTTATTATCTTGATAAAACAATTTAGCCCATGATCGCATAAACAATAAGTCCTGTTCTTGAGATAACTTTACAGAAAAAAAGAACAATAATGGATTGAATTAATCCATTATTTGTTAAAGCTACAGTGTGTAGGACTTATTTTTGTTAAAAATGAAAAGAAAAAAAAAACATTATTGAGTCAAGGGAGAAACAAATTCTCTAAGACATGATGTGCGTCGTTGTGGCTGTGAGTCGCTCTACCAATCCTATAAAGTAATTCACAATCAGCTGTGTCAGGGGTGTCCGGCCAGATTTGGCGGGAGTTTCGCAGCCATACGTCGGCTCAGATAAGTCAAATGTCATCACGTTCTACCTTATGCACAAAAGAAGTCAGAATACACAGTGGCAGGCGAGAGGCAGCAATATAGAGAGTCCAATATAATATTATAATAAGAGGAGAAAGCTTTCAGGAGAGATGGAGGTTAAGCTTTTTCCTGCTGAACAGGTAAGGCATTTATTTGTTTTCTAATTGGGTGGCTAGCTAGTGAATATTAGTCAGCTAATTTATCCTTGTTGTGGAATTTGTATTGTTACCCAGTTGTGAAGTGTTTTAGTCAAAGCGATAATGATAGCTGGCTAGTGGATAACTAGCTGCGTTTGGTGTGTTTCTGTGTATGTTTGTACTTCAAACTTGGTTATATCCCCCTCGGTGTGTGTATTTCATCCACTGATCTGTGTCTTTTAGCTTCTACTCTGTGTTTTAGCTAGCGGGATAACTATATCTGGCTAGTGACTAACGGGAGGTGTTTGGTTGTCTGGAGAACACAAATCTGATTGGGTTACAAAATACACAGATCAGATAACAAAATACACAAAGAACACAGATCACAGAATAACAATAAACACATCGGAAGCGACCAGATTTTTGTTCCCCACACTGTATTTTGGCGAGCTAGTTAGTGGGCTAGCTCGCTACCATCTGCCTTAGATCTGTATTAAGCACTGCGGGGCGTGAGTCAGGTCTTGGAACTCACAGCTGAGTGGACAAGGGCGCAGAACAACCCACGTTACAAAATAACTTGCAATAGCGTTTTTCTACCAGAGAGGGCAAAATTCCAAATTCCAAAATTTTACATCCAGCAGTTTTAAGTTAATTAGCCATGTAGCCCCAGAAGCAACGTTTGGATAATAAACATTCTAATTAATTAGTTCTATTTGAGGTAAAGATTTTTGTAAATTTTATTTTCCCCTGAACCTGCATTTGAGGTATATAGAAAACTTGTGTGAATTAGATTTTTCCCCAAAGCATTCCTTTTAATTTCAGTACTAATTTGATTAACTTCATACAGGCTTTCCCATGAATTCCTGTAAAAAGAAACATATAATCATTACTATGCTCACCCATTGCCATCAGTAAGGTGTTGTTGTCTATCCAGAAGGGACACTGTCCATATCTTCTTTTGTGCTTTTCATTAAGAAGCATCATTCTTTGTTTGTCTTTCTTTATTCTCAAAGCCACGTTATGCTGAGGTAAATTGAATTTGGCAAGTCGGTGGAAAAAAGAGGATAGTCCAGTCTTGTTGTTTTGGTTAAGTGAGTGGCTATGTACCACTGTCAGCTGCAGGTGCTCTTCACAATATAGGATTCCAAAAGGAAAGGGGAAAAAATCTGGAATGTCAACTCTCAGTCTTGAAAGAGTTCGGACAAAATTCCTATGAATAGTCAATTAAACAGCCAGTATTTATATTGATAATAAATTTGCACAGAGTTTACATTTGGCACATTGATCTTTAGAATTCATGTTATTAAATAGTGCATTTCTGTACAGGGACACCCAAAAAAAGTGAATTTCCATGGCTTAGAAATGTCCCTCTAAGACAAGTTCCAGTAATACTCCTGTAAAAGCATAGTAAAAGCATAGTAAAAGCATAATAAAAGCATAGGAAGAAAATTATAATTTCATGCCATAAGTAAGAAACAAATAGGACAAAATGTTAATCTGATATGTCTTTGATACAAAATAGTCCCGTTATGTGTTATTGATGTTTTTTTAGAGCCTACAAAGGATGCTGCTTATCCGAGATAGAAGGATGAGCATTTTTACTTGGAAAAAGTCAGGCAGTATGACGTAGACAACAAGAAGAGGTCATCCTGTTTTGCATACAAAATCTAATGGGGGAGCTTACTTTTCACAACAGCATTTTTATCCAAATAGCTACATGTTTCAAACAAGAAGTATAATTACATACATTTAGGGTAGCAAATTTCACTTTTAAAAATGTCTCCCAAGAAGACACATTTATGAAGGCTTTTTTTTTATCTTCAGACAAAAAGGACCAAAACAACTACAAGGAAAAACAGCAAAAGCAAGAAGAAAATGCAGCCATGGTAGTTTAAAATCTCAATCAAGCCTTGCACAATCACTCCATAGGTAGTTTGCAAGTACAAATAGTTTATCATGCAAGATATTTATATCTTCGTCAGAGGGCAAAAATAAGGAGTGTGGGTCAAGGGTAATTTCCATGCATCTCTGGATTTGAGTCAGTGCAGGTATGTCAGGGACTGGGGGCTAAGCAGGAAGTGGGGGAAAGTGAGGAACGTGCATCAGCAGCTAGTTACAAAATATTACCTCAGTTTTTCAAATGAGGTCATCAGTGCTATGTCCTTATTTGGGTCTCGTTCAGCCCGCTTGCCTTTAAGGTTTTCAATCCGAGGGAATTTTGCACTGGTTTTGTGACGGTACATTTTTTTGTGTGCAGGTCCATTTATACTTGGGACACCGAGGTTAGACTTGTCGAACATGTTACAGCCCAAAGACAACTGGGGAAAAAGGGGATGAGAGGCATTGAACTTTGCTTGATTTTTGCCACCTTTCCCCCCTCCTTTCCTGCTTTTTGTACCTCCAGCAGATACAGCACCTTTCTTCTTAGGATCAGATGAGGTTCCTGCCAGGATTTTAAGAGTCTTTAATTTAAGGCTATTTGCCTCTGAGGGTAAACAGATGTCTGTTGCAGGGCCCCATATTGGCTCAATTGAGGCCATCATGAAACGCTGCACTTCAGCCATCCCTGACACTATGTTAGACAGGATGTTGGATGGCTCTTCAAACTCTCGCTGGTCATCAACCTGACTGTTGGTCTCTGACCAGCCCATTCCTGGCCAGTCCTCAGAGCTGCTATCTGTCAGCTGGTGTGTCATACACTTTGAGTTCCCGAGCTGGCCTTTACCACTCTTTTCATCCAATAAGGCTTTTAGCTTTTTGGATGCTCGTGAATTCTGCCGTGGGGTCTTGACTTTCTCTCCCTTTGCAGCTCTTGGTTTGCTTGCTTTGCTTTTTTTAGTACTTTGTCCAGCAGTTTGCTTGTTACTGCTTTTCCTCTTTGACTTTGAACCTTTTGTCCCACTGTTCATCTCAGCACCATGCATCTCAGCACCATGCATCTCAGCACCATGCAAGTTAGCTTCATTCATTGACTCCTTTTCCAGGTTCTGGCCGTCATTATTAAAAGTGTGCAACTGATACTGGTGATTATCTACTGTGAATCCAGACAGATGCTCTTTATGTTCCATCATGTTGCAATTCCATTTCACCTCTTGGGCACCCTCCAATGTCATCTCAGTCCCATTCTGGAGAACCTTGGGTTTTCCCACTATCTTCATCTCCCGCCCTGTGACCTGGGGGGATAAGTTGGGTGTCTCAGGAGGTGAGAGCTCTGACAGCGATGCATGTCTGAATTTATCAGGAGTGAAGTTGGAGATATCCAGCAAGTCTGTGGACTCCCTCAGGGGTGTGATTGCATCAATGCTCTGCTGAATCACCAGTTTGGGACTACAGTGGGCCAGAAAGTTCTCGTTCACATCATCCTCACCATCCTTCTCACAAGACTTGAGACTTAGAGAGCTGTAATTGCTGGAAGTTGCTGACAGCGAGCCAACGGAGTCGAAACTGATAAGCCTTCCATTGTCACTGTGCAGTGTCCCTCTTTGAAACTGTAGCTGGCCTTCTATACAGGGAACTTGACACGCTTGAAATTCTGCATCAGGCGGCAGTGCCTGCTCAGGCATGTAATTTTTTTCATAAAGCATTCTGTTGGTATCCAGCCCCACCTGACTGTACCCTGGAACTGAAAGATTTTCTGAGATTGGCATAGGCATGGCATTAGAGAAGTTGTTGGGCAAGATTGCTGTCTCAGGGATATCAGTAGAGAACTGCTGATTTGGGCCAAGCTGGGTATGCCACATCTGGGTGAGACTGGGGCAGTTCTGGGGAGACTGTTGGAGCTCTGATTCAGAGGGCGGGGAGAGTACACAGCTTTGAGCCAGCTGAAGAGAAGCAAACTGTTGCTCTTCCAGAGAGAGACCCAGAGATTGTTGCCTGGGGGTCTGCTGAGGGAAAAAAGATACACCAGAACCACCCAAGGAATCTGAGGCGTCTAACAATGTCTGCAGGTAGCCTCCAGGGATAACGGGCATACCTGTGGCCACATCCTGAGATGACGTAGCTTTGTTAGAGGAGCAAGTGGCAGACATAAAAACATTTTTTTCAGTGATCTCGGCTGTTTGACTCTGAGGGCTGTGTGCAGCTGATCTCTGATTGATCTCTGTTTCTTTCCCATCCCCTACTGTGTCCTTATTTTCTACCACAGCACTAGCATCACTCTGGTTTGTCATGCTTTCACTGCTCTCCTCAAAGTCTCTCATTTTCTTGCTTCTCAGCTGCGCTTCGCTTTTGAATTTCCGTATTCTGACCATTTTATTTCCTATTCTCCTCTCCTCCCTCTCTTGTGATCTGCTCTTTGGGGTAACAGTGTGTATGATGTCATTTGGGTATAATGTACTTGCACAGTTGGGGGCTGCTATTGTTAATGGCCTTGCTGTGGAAGCTGTCGCTACTTTAGCGGCAGTTTCCTGCCTGGGATCAGAGGGAGAGGAGCCCTGCTTGTGGGGTGATTGCTCCACAGTTTGAATCCTCTGAATCCTTAGTCTGTTTGCTAGCTTGTATTTCCTTTTAGGAGGACTGGAACTAAACCGTCGATGGCGGGCATTAAGATGGATATTGTGTTTATCTTCTGCAGCCATCCTAAGCTGTTCTTCTTGCTCCCTCTGTTTCTCCTGCCAGAAATCCTTCAGAGGAGCCAGTTTTTCATATTCACTAATTGTGTTCTCATTTAAGCTTACAGTCGTGACTGCTGGATCAATTTTGCAGAGCTTTACACACATGTGTTTGTCTCCTTTGAACCTGTTGATGATAATATATTTGATTATCAAGGGTGGCTCTTTGCGGGAAGATTTTCTTCTCTTTTTAGGGCACCAGTCATCATCCTCTTCCTCTCTTGGACCAGAAGGTGGCTGTTCACGCTTTTCATTGTTTTTTTCACTCTCAATGGAGTCAACATCATAAAGGTAATCATCACTGTACCTCACTTTTCTCTTTGCTCGTAATCCATAGTTCAGAGGGTTGGAAGAGCAAATATTCTTTCGAGAATATGAGTTTCTATGTTTGCTCTCATGAAATGTTTCAATGGAGGACCCAGTGCTGGAGCTGTCATCACTATACTCCTCTGAGTCTTCAGCTGAGTTGCTGGAATCAATAAAGTAGTTCATTTTTGGACTGTAATCAGATGTCCTCTCTAAGGAGCTGTCACTGCCATTGTCTTTACTTTCATTCTCTAGCGCAAGCTCTTCAACTTTAGGTAAGATCCCATCCACACTCTTTTTCACCACACTACCCTCTATTTTTGTGCAGTTCACCAGGACACTGGGAAAAAAGTTTAACTGTGTTTCCTCCTGAAGGACATTCGTCTTTTCCCTCATGTTGTCCTGAAAGGACTCATAGCGGATCTTCAGCGAGCACATGTCACTGCTTAGGGTAGAATCATCATCATCATCATCAAACATGTAGTTGTCCACATCCTCCTCTGAAAAGAGGTTTACTGAGAGCTCATTTTTTGAACAGAGGTCCAGCAACTCCATTTTGCTCTCACTGATGATGGACTCAATGTAACCCCAGTCCTGGCTTGAATTGGTGAGCAGACCATCCTCTCCGTTGCACTTGTCCAGCAGAAGGCCTTCATACATGTTTTTGGATGTCTGATCTGGGTCATTTTCTGTTTTATCTGTATTCTTTTTCTCCCCCATCTGGGACTTCGGAATGGGGAAGCTCAAAAGATGGTCAGGCAGAAGCTGCTCCCCATAATTGCCTGTTTCACTGAGGTTCATGCACTGCATACTAATGTTGGAGATTGAGCAAGCATCATACTCCCGGTTTATGTCAGCCATTTTTAGGTTGATACTGGGCTCAGTATCCAGTGCATCCTTGGTCTCAGTGATGCAACCAAGGCAAGTGCGGCTCTGCTGGATTAGGCAGTCCTCGGTCATTCCAGAGATAGCCATTGGCTCCATTATGGTGAGGGGTGGTTTGTTACTGTCCTCTGGCAGGGACCAGGGACTCACATCCTTGGTAACACAAGATGTGAGGGATATGGCATGGCTGGAGGATTCATCAATGGGCTGCTCAGGGATCTCCGTTAGAGTCTGTGGTGAGGGTGGGCTTGGAAGGCGGTACTCTCTTAATGCCAATGCCACTCGATGGCCGTCTGAACCACCTCTTTGGTCACTCAACACAGCAGCCGAGGAGGATAGGGGGAAGGTGGTATCTGCAGCCCCATATAGCTTCAGATTACCTCTCTGCTCACGTGATCCTACACAAAGAAAAACAAACATAATATCAACACTACACAACAACCTACTCATGACCAATAAGATTTCATTAGTCTTAAATCACCCCTATCCTCAAAGTAAACATCAACAATTAATTCAGTGTAATTAGCAGAAGACATTTATTTATATAGCAGAAGTTGGAACTAAGTTTACATGAAGAGATATATTTGTTTGCTTTGAATAATTAGTCTATAGCAGCTGAAGCAGATAGTGTACACGCACAAGGGAAAATCAAATGAAAATATAACACATAACCAATACCACATGCACCTGCCACCATCATTATCTCCCAGCTGTTGAATATAGAAGATATTATAAGATATCTCAGATAGAAGTGTATATATATTTACAGTGTATACGGAAAGTTTTCAACCCTTTCAAGTTTTCCACGCTTTGGTATGTTTCAGACTTATCTTAAAATGGATTCAACTCTTTTTTTTCCTCATCAATCTACACACAATACTCCACAATGACAATGCAAAAACAGGTTTTTGGAATGTTTTGTCAATTTATTAAAAATTAAAAACTGAAATATCACATTTACACAAGTATTCAGACCCTTTATTATGACACTCGCAATTGAGCTCTGGTGCATCCTACTCAATGGTCGTTGAAATGCGTCTGCAACTTCATTGGAGTCCACCTGTGCCTAATTGAATTGAATGGACATAATTAGGAAAGGCACACACCTGTCTATATAAGGTCTCACAGTTGATGGTGTATATCAGAGTGAAAACCAA
>JAOUQW010000047.1:1925727-1946448 GCA_028565825.1 Olivaichthys viedmensis | reverse complement strand
TACATTGTATAAGAGTTTAGTGAATAGAATAATGACTGTTCATAAAATATGACAGGTGACTCCAAACTTTTGAACGCTAGTGTAAATGCATTGTCAGGAAGGATAACAATGCACGCTGTGTGCATGCTGAGCGTCTATTACTCCCTCCTAATTCTTTTCCTGACGCGTTTCTCCGTTTCCAACAAAGCCTTCACCTTTGACAGATGACAATACTGATAAAACGATGTTGTGAGGGTGGGTTTTGACAAGCCATGCATCGCAGGAAGAAAGGAGGCAGAGAAGCAGTGGCAGGCGCTAACAATAGCTTTCAGAATCGAGCCGCTCCTTCTCTATGCAGAGGCAGCAGCGAGACAAATAACCACCCTCCGAGCACGTGAGATGGTCAAAACAGAACAGCCATCCCTACAGAGAAGATCACACAACCTTATTTGGTTCTAAATTTAACAAACCTTGAGAAGCATTGCCGTAACTCTCCTCTCGTTTATTATCTGATTGTACCTCTTAGCTGGAAAACAGCCCCATGTGAAGTTCCCTGTAAAGTGAGCAGATTTTCTCTGGAGTAAAGTGGCAAAGGGCTTGCCATGACTGACTCTTACCGAGCCAGGTGATTCTGGGCCACTGGCCATCTTCCTTCCTGTCTCACTGGCTGACAAGATCCAGTGAGGTGTTAAAAGTTGATTAGGTGTCTAAAGGTCACCTACCCAAGACCGTGTCAGCGTCCCAGAGGCCCGCAGTCTTACAGTTTAATGAGCCAAAGCCAGCTGCATTCAGCTAATGGAGCTGCTGCTCACCGGTCACGAAGGTCTGGACAGGTGCACTGTAGCGGCAGATGCACTGATTGATGAAATAATGCAGCCAGAAAAAATAATAATAATTGTTGGAAAAACACATTCGCCCGCCTTGATCAAGCATCGGAAAATACGTGGCTATCCATGGTGGTAATAATCATGGCCATGTGCACCATTCGCATGAAACGATATCTAACAGGAGGCAAAAAGGTCATCTATCTGAGATGTAATTATCCCACTTGCAGGCTTGGTTTCTGTTTGCTTGCCTGAATCCAAATCACGAGCACGGGAGCAGGGTGCGGTAATGCGGCAGTGATCACCGATAATACAAAGGACATCATGTCCTAGAGGTGTTGTAGGCAGCTCAGGCATTAGGTCAATGTCTATTTTTTACTCACGCACTATTGCACAGACACATTATTGCTGAATAATTTTTTATTACCGCCACTTTGTTCTGCCTGTCGTGCACGGCCTGCAAACTAATCGACATTTATACTATTTTATAAGAAACCTGCTGTGTGTTTTTGGGCTGTTTTTGGGCTGTACATGCTTTTGTCAGTCTGAGCATCTAACAGGACATGTTATAATTGACAATAACATCTGTCATTTTAATACCCATGTTCAAGTAAGATGTGTTTCCATTTGGTAACAGTACAACTTCAGTCTAGACAACATCATTTAACTGCTGTACAGACTGGTGGTCTGTCAGGCGTGTTATTAATTAATATGATCATGTAAATGAAATGGAAATATCTTGCAATAGTCTAAGTACAGCCGAATTTTATTCAGGTGATGGCATGCTTGTCATGAATACGTAGCAGAAGCATGAGGCAGGTGTGAAAATAACCCTAACCATGACAGCGCTGTTTACACCAGTCACACTTAATTTGCTGCCGTGCCTGAATATCTCCGCAGAGGTGAAAAATAATACGCACTCTTGCATTGACGAGGGCAGCGAGGGGGTGGAATCACAGTAAATTTTGAGCTGACTTCGACTAGAATCAATGTAAATGCAACTCTCCTGGTTTTCCTGAGGGAGTTAGGTCGACCCTTGTGCTGGGCGATGTCACTGATGAAATCGTCTCTGAAACATCTTGCCTTTCTCTGGGTGATAGGCTCGCAATGTTGTTCAGGGCCATTGACAAGCACCGATCAGCAGCCAGCACAGGCGTCTATTCCATCATCTGCTCTCAGGGGAGAGAGGATGTTCATTCTTTTATTGTGTGATCCTTGACCAAAGCAAGCCTTGGCTGATTGAGAGTGTTTGCATTAAACATCTGTTCTACTGCTATAGATGGTTGATTCTGACTGCATTAAGCTACGCAGCCTACGCTGTCCACACTTGACAAACCTGAGTGGTTCAGAGGTACTCTTAACCCTGCTTAACTACATATTGCCTTTTATTGCTTTTAATCTAGTTAGTAGATTAAAATTCACACTAAATACATCTCATTTATTTAACATAGAGCTCTGTTCTAAAGTTTTCCCATGATTGTATTCTCAAGGGATACAGTTACACATAAATAGTACACTGTTATAAAAGTCTCTTTATAAAAGAAGCAAATGAAAAAAAGAAAAGAAAAAAAAATTGTTCAGAAGCTTCGTTCAGAAAACAAAGTTAATCATAAAAAGGTTGTCAGGGAGCACATATTAGTGCTTAATCTCAACATTCCGCAATCTGCGCTGCATTTGAGTAACATATTTGTATTGATTAACAAGCACATTAGAGTTGCTAATTAATGAAATAGCCATTCTAATAAATCCTTCTGAAAAGCCCCACCTGGGCTTTATTCGTTGCCTGCCTATAGCTGCTGGAGCCAGCCAATTACAATAAATTTATTGGACCCCGCTGCATCTGAAGTGTGATTGGAATAACAACGAATTTCCAAATGGCACATTTTAGCTCCTTCACCACCGCATGGCAAAGTGTACAGAACACAGGCACGAGGAAAATTTCGGTGCAAGAAAGCTCCCTGGCAACGCCAACGTCATGCCAAAAACAGAAAAGAGAAAGAAAGTAGAGAAAAAAGGAGACAAGAAAGAGAAGCATAGGGTGAAGAAGTAAAAAAAATAAAGGGGGAGGGAGATAGAAAGAGAAAACAGTGGAACATAGAGAGAGAAAGGGAGAGAGAACAGGAGAATGGAGAGAGAAGAAAGAGGAGCAAAGAAAGAAAAAAGAATGACCAGGAGAGGAAGGAGAGAGAGAAAGAGAAAGAAGGAGAAAAACAAAAAGAAAGGGAGAGGAGAGAGAGTGGAGGACAGGAGAATGGGGAGAGAAAAAATGAGTCAGAGAGAAAAGAATTAAAGAGGTGCATACAGAGAAAAAGAGAGAGGAAGAAAAATAGAAAAGAAAGAGGAATACTGAGAAGGCGTATAGAGAAAGTGAGGAGAAAAAAGTGAGTGATGAAGAAGAGAGAGACGGATAGAGAGAATAAAAAAATCATCGTCTTTCGGGCAGTGGTTAAGGTTCTGGACTAGTGGTTGTGAGTTCAAATCCCACAAGTAACAGAGACCCACTGTTGGGCCCTTGAGCAAGGCCCCTAACCCACAACTGCTTGGGTTGTATCCTCTCTTAATTTTAAGTTGCTTTGGATAAAAGCGCCTGTCAGATGAATAAATAGAGCATATCAAGAAGAGGAAAAGACCGAAGAGCATGTAAGGTGGAAAGAAAGGGAGGGAAGAGGGAAGACAAAAAGAAGGACAATAAGAGAGGAGGGAGAACTAATTAGGATTGAGAAGGAAAAAAAGAAAGAAGCATGGATAAAGATATGAGAAAGAGATGAAAAGGAAAGACAACAAGAACAGAGAGGTAAGGAAAAAGATGGGATGGGAAGGATGGAGGTGAATGAGAGTATAATGAGAGAGAAAAACAAGGAAGAAGAGAAATGGAGGAAGATGGCATGGAAGGAGAAAAGCATAGAAAGCAGAAGAAGAGAGAGAGATAAAGACAATGGAGGAGAATAGAGAGATGGGGAAAAGAAGAAAAATAGAGAGGAAGAAAGAGGATGAAGATGAAAGAAAAAAGGAGAATAGAGGAGGATAGAGAAAGGGGGATAAAGAGAAAAACAAAGGAAGAGGGACATGGAGGATGGAGAAGAAAAGAAAGAGGAGCATAAAGAGAAAGGAGAGAGATAGCAAGTGAAAGGAGAGAAAGCAGACGAAAAATGCTCACTCGTATCTGCACTCTTGGGAAATAACCTCTTAATCCAGCATGAACTATTATACTCACAGACAAGCAGCTTCCTCCAACCAGGATATGAAAGCTCTCGCTGGTGATTCAGATATCAGCGAAAATACAGTGACGCAATAATCCAGGAGGAGCAATTTACCCAGCATTCCCCTACCACAGGCACACACACACGCTATCACAACAGCTGATAGATTTCTTAAGTGAAAGTCGCTGGCTCGCCTAAAGCTCACCTACATGAATGATTTTAAAGGGGACTGCTGAAGGAACTCGGAGGACGTCTGCTACCTCTCTCTCTTCTATCTTCTTCTTCTTCTTCTTCTTCTTCTTCTTCAGTGTGCACCTGCGACTGCTGACACAGCCCTCTCCACTTTTTGTTTCTCCAAACTTCACTTCTTAACCGCTGTTCCTGGCTCCTCTCATTATCTTCTGAACCAATGTTGCTTCTCAAGAGACAGGAGTGTGTATGTGTGTGTGTTGGAAGAGAGGTGTTTGGGAGAACCACATGCATTTAGGGGGTTGTATTTCATCAGAAAGGACTAATCCAGAATTCATTTGTATCTCTTGTGCAAGTAACCAGCTTTTTGATAATGTCGTTTTTATAAATCAGCCATGACGTTCATAACAACAAGCCAAATCAAGAATCAGATCAAATTAAAGTACAGCAAAAACCTGCTTATCAGGCATGTTTTTTATTCTGTTCCATCGGGCATTTTGTAATATATAAAGCAAGCGGATTACACATTGTGCTGTGCGTCTTGGTCTGGAGTTAATTAACTGAACGCCGCATTGAGCCAATAAGGAGAAAATTTTTAAAAGGCCGTGCAAAACAACTCACCAGCAATGCTGGCTTTTTATCCATGTCCAAGGGTGGCCGTTTTTTTCCCCCTCCATAATTCCCGGAAAATCATGCCATGGCAAAAGGTGCTGGGTGCACAGAAAGCGCCGGCTGAGATGGCCCTTGCACAGTTTGATATTATATTAGCATTACAAAAGTTTTTTCCACCATCTGTGACACAGCCAGGGGAAAAGGGGGAAATCATTTTGCTTTTCAATGCCAGAAAATTGTTGTTTCCATAGGAATTCGCTGTGAGGGTTGACAGGGCCAAGCCCAGAGTCAAAAGAGCTATGTGTTGCTATTGTTATACCTTTTCAGTGTTTACTGTATGGGAGAGGGATGCTAGTCATGTAGCAATTGCCCTGTTGGCCTTCAAATCCCAGGAGGCATTGCAAAGAGGACATACAGCTTCATGGCAGTGCATATTGTTAAAAAAACACTTATTATCATTAGTACGCTTTCCTCCAACGTATATTTAGGGAGGCAACACTATTTGGCATGCTTGCGCTCGCTAGTCAGAAGAATAGACTTGGCACCTCCACGCGGATCTCTCTCTACTATCGGCTGTTGTCACTAGCCCCTGGGCGCGTGCCAGTCGCCTACTTGGCAGAGCATGCATCCCCACAAAGAAGCTGGCAGGTCTGAGGAATAATTCTGATGAAGTGCGATAATGCGGCTGTTCCAGGACGCTGTTCTGACCATTGTGGAGAGAAAAGCGAGGATACAAAGAGAAGGACATGCAATATCAATGGAATCCACGCCTTCAAGGTTCATGTGCCCAATCAAACAGGTTACATTTCCTGTGACTTTTCTGTGTCATCTTTAAGCAGGGAATGTATTTGGTCTTCCTTTATTTAATTTCCTTTCACTAGGATCTTTTTCAGTGGGTAACAAAGAGGAGGAGCCTTATTAGTTAAATTAAGCGAAATTATTAATGTAAGCTTAATGTTAGGGGGCTACATGTGCAGTTATAGTATTTTACTCATTTATTCATCTTCAGTAAACGTTTTATACTGGTCAGGGTTGCAGTGGATTGGGAGCCTATCCCGGGAACACTGGGCATAAGGCAGCAACACACCCTGGATGGGATGTCAGTCCATTGCAGTGCATCACAAACACAGACTCAGAAACTCATTCACACCCAGTTGCAATTTAGAGTAGCCAATCCACCTACCGAGGAAAACAAAAGAAACCCAAGCGGACATAGGGAGAACATGCGAAACTCTGCACAGACAGTAACCTGAGCTCAAGACTGACTCCTTGACCCTAGAGCTGTGAGGCACAAACACCACCTGCTGCGGCGACACCATGCCGGCCACTAATATAGTTGATATTTATTATTCAAGAATACTTTATGTAAAATGGAGACAAATCCATTTTTGCTGGACTGCCGAGCACCCTGGCCCAGAAAATGAAATTTTGCTCACTAAGTGACTGATTAACTGACACCCTGTTGTTAAAATGCGTATGTGCAGGGTTCGCTTGGGACATCTATATACTAGGCAGCAATGTACACCTGAAACGTGGACCAGCAATTCATCTATAAACTTTGAAAAGAGGAGTATCAAGTAACTTCGCTACTGTGTTTTTTTTATTCACCCGTATTCCGACAAATTTGACCTCTTGTGCAGCAATGTCTAGTAGTTCTTACTCACAAGCAGTCCGGCAATAGGAAAATTCAGAACCAGAGTGTGGAAAATAGAGGCTGATATCCAGCTAAAGACATTTTACGAAATATGAGTGGGAAAAAACTGTCAGAATAGCTTCACTGTTTTGATGTGGTTGCTCCGATGGTGTGAACAACTTCTCAAATGTCCAATCGGCGGACTATGGTGCGGCAAAAACTAGGCCTTCCTAGACGTGTCTTTATCTATTTAAGAAATCCTTGTATGAATTTTTTTTTAAATGTCTGACTATCCTATTTGCACAGCATTTGCTTTATTCACTGTTTTAATTCCCTATATTTTATTTAAATGTGTTAACTGATGTTGTCTTTTAACAGCTGACATTGATTCATTTAGTACCGTCCTCTGTACTAGTACTGTGTTATGCCCCAATATCATTACTGCTTTCAGTAAATAAGTAAGAAACGTTTTTTGGCTTTATGCATGACATTTGCATTGATCTGGGGATGTATTATTATAGGAACAAGGCTGCACGTTGCGTCACAGGCAGACTCAGCCAATTGGCTTTATTCCCCTTTAATGAATTCCTGGTGAGGATCTTCCCATTAGTGCCAGCTATCGCCCCTTTGAACCCGTTCGGAGCTCCAGTCATAAGAAGCTAAACCCAGAAAAAGGACATGAAGAGCACGAAGCTGCTGATACTTACTGCTTAACCTTCTTGGCTGTCAAGAATAATAATAAATAAATAAAAACAGTACACACTGTATTTATGTAAACTGTTGAGAGTGACAAAGTCATGTTCCCACAGTTGAGTTGGATTGTGGTAATGTGATTATCAATTAGTGCTAACTATTTTTAGTTCCACATGAGAACGCACAGCAGTATGCAGAGAGGAAAAGGCAAAAGAGATCCTTGTCAATCACCGTTAGCGACAGACGATAATAAAGTGCTATAGGTAAATTAAAGTATATAGGTAAAGTATTCTTTTCAAAAGAGAATGAATGTGATTCAACGACAATTAGACAGAAGGGACCATTTAAGTCAATTTATAATAATAGTGAAAGGTATTTTTGCATTCTTCCCAGTACCAAATCTTTTTCATTGCACCTCAAGACTTGAACAATACCATGAAACATGATATTTATGCATATGATATTATTTAAACTCTATGAATTCATCTGTAGTAAACCATAGTAATAGTAATCAAATTTTGGTAGTATATTCTGTATACCAAAATCTATCAATTTATTGATGCACATACTAGAAAATGCCCCTATAAAGCACATAATAATTACTGTAATGATAATTGACTGGTTGTTGTTTTTTTATCATCATCATGTGGTTTCAAATGTTATAAGAAATTCCCAGGATTCAGAACACTACAAAAGCTCCTTTAGAAACAACAAGAAGAGCTACTGAGCCAAACGGTGGTCTGAGGTTCTCATTAAATGACCGCAACCAATTTATTACACTCCCCCATTGTTATTTTACTGATAAAATTCTACCTTCTGTACATTTGAATTGAAAATGGCATCTCGTTAGCAGGATTTGGACTTGACATTTAATTTGAAACCCAAATCCAATGCACTGTGGGGTCAGGGTGTTAGCAGGGTTAGTGTTAGCACTGGTTTAGGAAGAGCTAGTGTTAGAATTGAAGCCTGAAGCTGTAGCTACACACTCTGACACCCTGGTGTGTAGAAGCCCATTCTGCCGCCTTTGACTGCCGACCTCACACACAAATGCTTGCTTTTGTGTCAGCAACTTGCCTTAGGTGGCATAACTGCTGAAATTATTTATGCTTACCAGCAGACCTACATTGAATCCTGCTGTATTTCTCAATTCAACAGTAGACATCAAATGTGACACTGTCAAGCTAAGTAACGAATGAATGCACCTAGTGATTAGGATTGGGCTGCTTTCACACTTCTTTTTTTTAAACTGTGCTGTAGAAAGAATGACTTCATACCTTCGAAAACTATGGATGTTATAGCTGGTAAAAAGAAGAAAAAAAAACCCTGCCTTGATCATATGGAACTTCCTTGTTTGGAATGAATACATATATATTTTCAACTGAGTTCTCAGCCTTACATAAAAGTCTTCACTAAAAGGTGAAATAAGAGTTTTGAACAGTGATAGTACATATAAATCTATCTGCTGAAAAGAACAAGCTGGGCTGGCTGCAGTAAGTCTTGCTATATATTGCCCTTTGAATAGTGTATCCCAAAATCTGCACTGAAGCCCAGCCAGTTTGACCATACACAATACTGGGTTTGGTATTTGCATTGCTCTTTTGGTGGAAATCAACAATCAACAATCAACATGCGAGTGAAAAATCTGCCAGTTTTTAGAGAAACAAATAGTACGTTGGGAGGAGGGGTGTTTCATTCTTCTCGTCCCAGAAGACACTACACAACATTTGATTGCAAGCATATTTTGAAAGTTACCCCGAACATTTTTAATACACAGAAAACGACTAAAAATGGCCTAGGAACATCTCTACACCTTTACTCTGATTCAAAATAACAGGATCTATGAATATACATGAATATGCAAATTGGAAACGCTGCCATGTCTTCCTGCCATCTCAATTAGCTATCCAGCGAGTTAACTGTTAGCAAACTAGCTCACATTTGACACAAGTGGGATTTCAGTATCTGAGTCTTGATTTGCATTGTCATATTCTTAATGATTTATTTCACTGTAGCCAAAAAATCTGTACTGTCAAAAATCTGTATACCGTAACAACCGCGATTTTGTTCATCAATAACATTAACTAAGATAGCTAGCTGTCGAGCTTATCACGCAGGTTCTGTGGCGTTTCAGCTGATAGACCATCAATTAGAAACCAGAAAGCCCAAATTCTGAAGCTTAGTAACAACTGTATCTTATTAGTAAAAATGTATCAATGCAATTGATTGGAAAAAAGTATCTCAAAAACACAGTCATGGAAAACAAAATGCAGAAAAAACTCACGCTGGAGCAACACCAAAGACAAAGTGACAGCGAGTGACACTATGTACTTGGCATTGCTGATAACATGGTGCGCATTTTGCAATAGTGGTGCACAGACAGAAAAGCACTGTGTTGTGCGCAATCTGGTTAGCAGGTGTGATGCCACTTTTTGCAATAGTTGTAAAGCATTTTGGTTCTTCGCAGAGAGGGTTCACTCTCACTTCACATTAAAGGCTGTGAATTAGGCCAGTGTTGGACTGTGGGTCACTTAAAATGATAACACTAATTAACATGACATATAACCCAACATTTGTGAGTGTAACAGGAGGCAAAAATGATGAAGTATAGCAACTCTTGTACACACTGGCACCCTTATAACCTATAAAAGTGTTAGCATTGCTAGCAAATGGCATCATGGTTAAGAGGAATGTAGCTGGTACCTTGTAGAGTTGGCAGTTTGGATCTACCATAAGTAAACTAGTTTTACCTCTATAACCGTGTCCGGTTTGTCAGACAATATATTAGTTTTAGTGTTTGTATGGTACTGATTTGTGTGTTGCTTCATAGTGCGGTGTAATACAAACAGATGCCAGTTCCTGGTAGGAAGATGCTGCCATTTGATGAGTGCACATTTATGAATTTAATCAAAGTTAACTAACTACACATTGTATGTGTTTTATTTGTATGTGTTTTAATGTTTTATGCACACACATAGATTGAAGATATGAAAAGCAAGTGGTGGCTCAGAGGTTAAGGTTCTTGGCTACTGATCGTCAGGTTGAGAGTTCAAATCCTGCCCAGCTGCCACTGTTGGGCTCTTGAGCAAGGCCCTCAAACCTCAACTGCTCCAAGGGTACCGTGCAATACCTGGCTCTGCGGTATGACCCCAGTTTCCTTATAAGCTGGGATATACGATGAAAATAATTTTGTGGTACTGTACACATGTGTATATGCGTAATGCCAAGAAGGGGTGTCTTTGTGTCTTTGTTTCTTTTGAAGGAAGTAATAAGAATGTGTATGTAAATGCACTTATGGCCCTATGATTTCCACGATGGGGAGAACATGGACAGAATCACAGAAATCACATTTTTGAACATTCTTTTTGGGCAATTTGTCCTTATATTATCCAGAGGAATTCACTAAAATCCTGCAGTGCATCTGCGTCTGTGTGTGCGTGTGTACACTATACATCACGGCTTGCAGCACCTGCACATCAGTAAAGTCACATGGATTAGCTAGCCGCGTGCAACTAATGGCAATAATATCAAATCCATAGGGCCTTTTGCACTGTATGCTACAGAAAGTCGTGCAAAACCTTAACAGTGTTACAAGGTTAAGTTGATTTTTGTACTGATAAGTAGACTTAGTTGTTAAGTAGAGGTTAAATGCAAGCATTCACTTTTACATCGTTATTCATTTAGTCACACAGAGTGTGCAGCCTCTGCACAAACATAAGTTACACAACAGCACTGAAGTAAATCTACAGCTCAGCTGGGACGGTTAACAAGAACACAGCAGTGTTGGAAAATGTTTAGGTTGTGTAGCAGTATTGGAAATTCTGCTTTGAAAATCATGGAGACCTCTGCTAATCTCTGTGAATACTATAGGAGCTTTCCCAGCTCTTTTGCAAAAGGACCATTCCCACGTCTTGTTAAATGTAAGCGAGAGAACATGACATTACTGCGTTCACACTGAGTTTGCTGGGTGTGTGTGCATGTGTGTAGGAGAGAGAGAACCAGTAAGAGTGTCAATGAAGGAGAGAGACAGAGATCCAAAGCTTTCTCTTTGCCTGCTGGCAGCCAGAGCTGAAGCAGCCCAGATTACAGGTTTTCACACACACACACTCTCACACACACACACACACATATACACACACACACGCACAGTACCCATGCACTGAGCTTTTCTCTGTCACATACATTTCACAAGCGTTTATTTTCTGCCTAGCCAATCTTAACCCCCAAACCATGCTTGGATTTTCTCTCTTCAGATATTACGTTTAAGCTTTTATACTCGATTAATGCTGATACATATCACTAAAATAGATGCTCTGAGAAAATTTGTGGTAAGTCTCTGTGACTGTTCTGGGCTCTGTTATCAGCAACTAAAAATTTTAACATGGCCCAACTGTGTTAACCAATCAGGAAACGGCTCGTCAGTTATTTTGCACATGCACAGGTAGCCTATATAAGCGTAACAGGAAGTGAAGCGCTAGCTTGATGGAGTAGGAGATGAGCTTAGGATTATGACAAAGTTATTGATATTAATTGATATTGATATCTTACGGAAGCAATAGCAGCGAAGGCTGATGTCCGTCCAAAAGTTCTGGTTTCATGTTCCTGCGTGGCGCAACAGTAAAACGTTTGCCCTATTGTCCAAGAGAGCATAATTGGCCCTGCTCTCTGAGTGGGAGGGATGGCATTACACTTTCTCTCCTGTCGATCAGCGCGACACCAGCCAATTGTGGGTGTCTGTGAGCTCCTGCATACGGAAGATGGCAGTTGGCGCTTTCCTCTGAGCACGCGGGACTTCCCTGTGACGTTGCATGAGCAGCAGTTCGAAAAGATGCGGTGGCTTGCTTCATGTGTCTCGGAGAAAGCACGTGTTAGCCTTTGCCCGCCCTGATTGGTGGCTGTCGTGCGATAGGAGAGAACTAGTTAGTGGGTGGGAATTAGAAATGACTAAAATGGAGAAAAAATTTTAAATTCTGGTTTCACTGTTACACTACAAAACAGCCCAAGAAAATGAAGAGCTGAACGGCTTGAAAACTGATGCCACCTCTTGTTTTTTACTTCTTCTTGGCAGTTAAATATTATTGCTTGGTAGGTTCTGGTATAAATTCTTATGCTCCCAAACTGTAATGACATAGTGCAGACTTTTGATCCAACCAAGCAGTTGCACACCAAGCTAATTCTACAAATGAAATCATTGGAGGCATCACAAAGTTTCTTGATCTGGAATCAAGTAACTGGTTGCATTAGACAAAATCCTGCACCAACATCATGATGCTACATCTAGGGTCATATAGAACCTGATTCCTTTTTTTCCCAATATAATTTGAAATTTTCTGATTTACTTTTATGTGATTTGAATTTTTACATTTTTTAACTCTAACGAAATCATATCTTTAATAAAACCAAAATTAAAACAGATTGCATCATACTGTATTTTTAACTGTTTTACATGGCATTAATACCATTCCCAGTAAAAAAAAACTGCAACTAAAATTGTTAACTGTGATTGTTTTTTGATGAGCAGCATTTGTTTTTCCCCTTATGCCTGTGACTGAACGTACTCAGTGTGTGTATCATTGTGGCTCCACTCATCAGTGTGTTTACCGGCCTTGCAGATGAACTCAATGTCTGATTTGGAATATTCGTTAGCCTCCTGTTCGGCCCTGAGTTTGGCGATGCATTTCTCAGTTTCTTTGATTTTTTTGCTTTTTGACGCTTTGACATATCTCAAAATTACGAATTGCTTTGCCATTATTTCTGTTAGTTTCAAGCCACTAGCTAACCCATGTGGCCTTAACACACATACAAATTTGATTGCAAGCATATTTTGAAAGTTACCCTGAACATTTTTAATATACAGGAAACTACTAAAAATGGCCTAGGAACATCTCTACACCTTTACTCTGACACAGAAGCTAAATGTTATAATATCTGAATAGTATAAGGATAAATTGCACAAAATATGTTCAGCAATTTTGCATTATTCTCCCTCAAATCTCCAAAAAAGATGTTCTCTGCATCATGGGAATCATATGGCCTAGACATTATGATACCAGTGCACTTTGCATGAACAGAGGAGCTTTGGAAAGAACATTTGTTATGTCCCTGGAAATAGTCTGGTATTTGTTTTTATTCTGTTTTCCGGTATCAGCGTTATGCTAGCCTTTTATTGTGTATATTTAAGCTCTATTCTAGCCTCGCTTTTTTGTAGATTCTCAGCTTTAAGCTAGACTTGTGTTGTGTTGTGAATATTTAAGCTCCATGCTAGTATTGGTATTTTGTAGACTTCACTGTTCAAATCATGAGCTCTAAATTTAGGTTTAGCCTAAACTGCTTTAAGCTAAAAACTGTCAAAAGGCATCTCATATGGACTTGCCTTTTCAGAATGACTGAAATAAGACACATTACCCTGCCTTACCTAAAAAATAGGGTATGGCAACAGCTGGTCAAGTCTCCAACCATTCCTAAACACACAACAGTGAAGGCTTTTTCACAAAATCATAGTCCCTATCAAGCAGATTCTTAATATATCAATTGGACAGGATGGTAGATAGTCAGATAAGCAAGCTACTACATATTATTAGCAAGCAGGAAATCAGTCCAAGAGTTGAATAACATCTTATGATCAAGTTATGGTGACCTATAAAACAAATGACGTTATCCATCATCACTAGTAATACATGTTATTCTTGCAGACCTAAATTAGGCCCACTGTTGGTTATAACGGTGTATGGCGCTAGCAAGAACTGCAGAACTCATAGGCTTAACTATCAAGGTCTCCAGAAGCCATGTCAAAAGCTCTGAAAGCCACTTTGCTCACTGCTTTCGTGTTGACCTTCTTAGGCTTCTTTAAATCATCACCTATCACCATGCCTTTCCTTCTTACCACGACCTCCTCCATCCAGATTGCTGGTACTTTGATTGACAGGCGCTAATGACTGGCTATGCGTCACTGACGCTGTGTAATTCCCCACTTTGGGCAGTGCTTTTAAAGAAAAACATGGAGTAAGGAGAGCGAACATAGCAAATGTACCCATCAGAGCTGCTCCCTACTCAGCCAATTCAGTAAAGCTTTACACACACACACACACACAGAATACCTGCTTCCATATGGCAAGCACCACTATTGTCATCTGTAATGGATTCAGTTAGTTCCCAGTCACTGCAATATTTTAAAAGAGACACAAAACTGTCTCTGGGCCTGCACATTAAAAAACAAAAGACAAAAGGAAGCAGTCGTCCCAATTACAAGGAGCTGCATAAAAATTTCATTACAAAAAAAAACCACACAGAGCTGCCACTTCAATCAATGTGTGCAAATAATACAAATAGAGAGAGCCAGAGAAAAGAGTTTGGTTTTCTAAACAAAGCATATAAGTCTTGGCCAAAAAGGCATCATAACATCCGGTCAATGTTTTGATCGACGTTGCTGAATGGCCTACCGCGAATGGCATGCTTAGCATAGGGACACTGCTACATCGAAAAAGGAAAAGCCTCGCTAATTGTGATTCAGCCTCTCCTCTCTCCTCCTGCTCTACACTCAAGCAGCTGCCTCCATTTATGCAGGGCACATTTCAAATGACAGGAGGGAGGGAGGGATGAAAGGAGGGAGGGAGGGTATTGAACTTGGCTCGGTGCAGGAAGGGGGAGGGAGACAAAAGGTTGCACAATGATAATTCTTTAACAGTAATTCTTAAGAGTCAGGAAACTAAACACAAAAATTTGAGACCGGCCTGTTGTATGCTTCTACACTAGCATACACGCAAATTCCTCCAGCCATTAGGAGTGGAGTTCAACCCACATGGTATTCTCGTGCGCTCTAACTGCATGGAAGCCTTGTTCATCACACTAACGCATATCAGGACGTACTCCGCTCTAAACATTGCTGCAGCTCATTGCGACTAATCAGGCAGTGATGAGGAAAGGGAAAAAAAGTGCAAATAAGCCATGTGTGGGCCCGTGTGAAAGACTGCGCCGTGGTGCGTGTGTGCGAGTATTTGTGTTTGTCAGCGACTGAAGAATCTCTTGGCACAGCTCTTGCTGTGTACGCTGCAGAGAGGGATCAATGGATTGCTGTTCCTCATCTTTCCTTCGCGTTTCCTCTCATTGCGCGGCTCCACAGCTCTCACGTCTCTTGCAGCTCAGACACGTGAAATTTGATGCTTGTAAACATTCTATTTATCAAATGAAACTAGCTGTCCAGTTTTATCAGCTTTACCGGGCAGCAGACTTTGCTACAGAGTGGATCGGTATCGTAAATTGACTCTGTGAACCACATTCATAGTTGTTTACCACCTCAAAGATAGTACAAAAGCTGTGAGATTTCAAGTTTTATGTGTCATATTATGTGAATAATGTAATTGGGGGTTGTGGGTTATTCAGTGTTGTCTCAAACAAGGTTGCATGACTCCAACCTTGCTCAGTTTTGTGCTCAGTCCAGCAGACCATTACATGTGATTTCTGACAGGTTCATAGATTATCGGTTCCAAATGAACAGTAGTTACTTCTTAATGGCACAGATGGACATCAGATGGACATCTCCGGCACCCTCAGATCATTAATATCATCTGTGTACAGCATCATCCACTGGTGAATGAGGGTATGTAGAGAGAGGGAACCACCATCTCCCCGTCTCAAACCAGAAGCAATCATAATTATCCATCCACAACATCTCCCAGCACTGAGCTGGAGAGGAACCAACAGCTGCTTCACCCACAACTACTCTCTCTAATACACCTCAAGTCCTCAGATTTTATGGCTCATCAGTATAGCTGTCAATTGGACGCAGTATGTTGATGACGTTCTGTTCTAAAGATCTGAGTTTTATCAAATTTAATTCTTCAAATTAGATGTAAATCCTGTGCATAGGCATGGACTCAAAACATTGTTATGTCTCTTGTGTGTAGCAGATAAGATATTTTATAATTCATGCCAAGCCATCCTATCTTATAGGCAAACAATTACACAGGAGAAGAGAATTCACGTCCTGACACTGCAAAAGAAACAAAAAAATCTTTCTAATTTAATAATCTTTTTCTTTTGTTGTGTTCCAGAATTTTTGCCATAGCTTAAGAAAACAACCCTATCAGCTAGCTTCACACCAAGACATTTCCCGATGCTAGTATAATTTCCCAGATTCAAGGTTTTTTTCTAATCTTAAGACATTGTAGCTAGACTGTCAGTTTTAACATTTCCTTTAATGTGCTTTTGATGCATGACTCAAACAGAAAATCTGTGTAGTCTGATGTACAGACTGGCCTGTTCAATTCTGAAATGTCTGGGTTTGCATCTTAATTGACTATGTTTAGTTTCATCCAGGCAGCAGGCCTTTTATTATATATATTTATTTCATTAAGTGTTTGCAATGAATTCTTTTTGAACTGGTTCTTGATACGTTTGAAGGAATTCTCTACTTGGAATAGATTGGCAGTACGCTATCAGCATAGACAAGCAGACCTTCAGAGCTTTCATGTCATTTGATTTTTGGTATTTTTATCTACCGCCGTCATACTGGCAGCCCATCACATGGAATGCTGCCATTCACTGTATGGGTTTGGAAGGAAATAAGACAGAAAACCAAGGAGCAAGGTGGAGCATTTTCCATATTTCTGTTCCATGGTGGCACAACAATATAAAAATAGTTTAAGGCTAAATTTAATACTTGTTAAAATGATGTGCACATGTGCACAATCACTGACTCTGCTGATAACTGTTTTGAATGTACTAAATAAATGGCTAAATCAGACTCTATATTTATTAGTAGGAATTATTTCAACCAACTATCTCTCAGAAATATACACCTGATGAATCTTTCATTACTGCATGTTATTTGATTATTACTGGCACGCTATAACACTTTGATCCTACGCTTCATGAGTGCAGCACGGCACTAAAATAAGAACCTTAGGTTAATAAGTTAGCGAGCTCAGCCTGGTAAAAGTTAATCAGTGTAGAAACGTGTTGCAGATCATTACTTCAAATTTGGAACATGTTAACATTCCATGAAATTACAGAGAGAAGGACTGCTTTAGGCTAAGCAACCTATCTGCAGGGCAATCCTTCAGGAGAACAAATGAGACCAAAGCTCTCGTTCTTTTCCCTTTCGTAATCAAGCGTATTGATCGGTCTGTGTGGGAGCTTTCCAGAGGGCTTTGTGCATCCCTGGATCGGCGTATATACTTTGGGGGGGTTAGGCAGGTTTATTTGCGCTGCTTCAAGACAATAGCGCCTCTGAGTGAGGTGATTAAAAGTGCTTTATTATTGAAACCCCCCTTAATCAATGCCTCTCTGTGATCCTGAGCAGAGCTGAGGGGCAACCTCTGAACGTTCTGCTAGCTAAGTGGGATGAATGTTAGGGTAAGCAGGTGCCAATTCCCACTTTCACAGTATCTCATAAAAGGAACTTGCCATTTTAGGCTCTGCAATGCCCAATTAAACAAATCTAATGCAGGGGAAAAAGGAGGTTGTTTCATTAAGTGGATAAGGTTAATGAGTTATTTGTATGGTTGACATCTTCTGGCGGTTTCAAAGGTTAGGTGCCTCCATCCTGCTGCCCTTTGGAGTTATGGTTAAAACTCATGCGTTTACACGCTCTCCCAAGCAACCATAATGAGGGTCAAGACACATCATGTGTACTGTAAGCTTGTGGAACGAGCAGGCCAAAGAGAGATGAATGCAGAGCCCCTCTCCCACCGGCCCACCTTTTCTTCTCTTTTTCTAAAAATAACTTTTACTAAGGTTTTAAAGCCATTATGCACTGAACACAAGGTTACCGAGCCATTTCCACATAAAGGGGAAGGGAGGTATGGATTCTTGTGAATTTCATTTCAAAAGCCACACTAAATGGACACAATATTCGCTTGATGTGGTTGAATATACAGCTTTATACCATTGATACAGCAAATGCAAGCTGTAATCTCAACATAGGCACATTACCCTGGCATTACCCTCACATGAAACTGGCGCATCGATTCAACCTGATTCAACTGGCAGGGAGAAGAATGCAAGGCAGCTACAATCTTTTTGTCAGGACTGTCATATGAATGGGCAGCGGGTGCTTCTTAAGAGCAAGTATTGGACAAACACAAACAAATGAGGCAGCTCACAGTGACTCAGTGCTCTAATGAACCAGTGTATTGACTCACTGAATTCGCTCTCTGTCTGCAATGGCTGTGTGGATCCCAGCTGCCACTCTGAATACCAATTACTGTGTGCTTACGGATGGACGGACGGCGGTTGAGGGGGGTTAACGGCAGCCATCGTGCAGACGTGTGAGTGCACCGGGAAACAGAAGGTCCGTGAGCTTCACATAAGCACAATTCTTTGTGAAGACAGCATCAGGAAAATCTATGCTACGCATTCCATTTGCTAGCTATAGTTGTGATGATGGTAAATGTTATGCTCATACCTAACATTAAATATAGTTTCAATGCATTTCGTACTTCTTGCCTACTGAATGACTGTATACTGTAAAGATCAAAATCCCACTATCTGGTGTCACCCAAAAGTGGATGGAATTCACTTTTGCCGCTGATTCCTCTCAAAGTTTTTTCCTGATTCTGTCTCAGGGAGTTTTTCCTTGCCACTGTCACCTCTGGATTTCTCATTGGGAATCTAGCTCTAGACCCGGATTTCTGTAAAGCTGCTTTGTAACAATATCTATTGTTAAAAGCGCTATACAAATACAATTGAATTGAATTGTATAACAGTACACAGTGGTAAGGAAATTTGAAGCAGTTCAACCATTAAAGCTATAGTGATGTCGCAAAAAATACATTATTTCTATGTGCAATATGCCCATCAGAATATACTACAAGTAGCCCATGTTTCAGAAAACAGAAGAAAAAAAAAGGTTCTACATGGATTTCTACATTGTTCTGATAATTTACAGAAGACTAAGTGTTCTAAAGAATTGTAGAATTTATATGTCATTTAATGACAGCCTCTTTAAAAACGGAAGAAAATACCATGACAGACCGAAAGCCTTGATGATGAATTCTATGGCTATCATACTGTGAATTTTTTATATTGAACCACCACTAATGGCTAGCACATATGCATCGAGTGTAGTCACTATAACAGAGCCATACAGGTGAGGGGTAACCCTAAGGACGACCCAAACGGTCCCACTGAGAGCCAACAGGGACAAACTTGCAATGATCTAACTGCCTTACAGTTCTTAATGAGCATCCTCACATTCTGCATGATACCACTAATTTGAGAAATTTCCAGCACAAAGACATAATTAGACAAACTAATTAGACGCAGACTTTGTTGCACAAAGAGCCTCCGCAGTTCAAGCTATCCGCCTACCTGCCGCGTGCTAAAATAAGACGGAGCCATCAAGAACATGTATGCTAATTCCCTTCGACAAGTGCACCTTGGCATATGTGGAGAGGCTACATTGTGTCAAAGCACCTAGGGGACTAACCCCCTCCCTCCCCTATACAAAAACAGCTCCTATTTATGCACGTAAAATACAAGTTATAGAGTGAAACGTGTGCTGTTGCATGCCTATATGTAGGCCCAAAGCAAATGTGAAAATAGCCATCTCAAAGGAAGGAACTAAATGAGAATCAATAGCTAAATAGAAGCCAAGCATGGACATTTAAGTCTCCGGAGGATTCATTATTCATAGCAAACTACCATGGAAAGGACAAAAAAATGCCATAGAACAAAAAGGGCTGAACTGGAGAGCCACGGCACAGAGGCCAGGGAGAACGGGGGACACAAGGATGGAGGAAAAGTAATTGATTTAAAAAGTGACAGGGGAAGCCACAGTCTCGGAGGGAATCTGGAGCTCATCAGCACGGAAATGGCAAGAGAACATGGCTCAACGAAAATTACAATAAAGATTCAGTCAGTATTAAGTAGTCTCCTAACACAGCCATTTTAACCTGTAAAATTAAAAGAAAAGGAGCCTTAGAGTGGACAAGGATGAAATCAAATCAAATCAAATCATTAGTGCCTAAACATTTGTTCATTTTGGAACTTCAAATCAATGCCCCCAAAATATTTGCAGATTAGATAAACTACACCAGATTCCTAAAATGTGGAAGCGCTTCTTTTGTAATACAGATCAGGGTAGCTAAAAATAAGAAGGTGATGATGAAACTTTCATTTGATAATGTTTACCCTAATGGAAACTAACATATTTTCGAATATTACAATATTGTGTCACTTTCGGTAATATATCTTATCTATTAAAGTACTATGCATGAAAATCAACGGTTGCAATTTGGTATAAAAGTTATTTCTAATATTATAAAACAAGCAGATTAGGAAGTGACATTCATCATGCTACCTTTCCCATGATAAGACCACTTATGAACCATCTTGAACCACTGATTTGACAATCCCACTATTACGTACATGGAACATAAAGATGGAAGTCATTTGGGAAATCATTCATACTGCAGTCAAAAATACATTTACTTTGTTATATCCAGCTCGCACTGCACCGGCAAAACGCCACACCTACTAGCAATGAGCAATACAGTATGAGTTGCCAGGCTAATTATTACCCTTTGTGATAGGATTTAGAAAAGTGCCTTATTTGGACCACATGATTCATGCGCCACAAAGGGTAATAATTAGC
>JAOUQW010000047.1:1902642-1920780 GCA_028565825.1 Olivaichthys viedmensis | reverse complement strand
GGGGCCATTACGTCATTTCCTAACAGCACTCACTCAACTTGAACAGCTAAAGAAAAGGACTCTCATGACATTTAAGTCATTGTACATTGGTGAGCGAGTTTAGCTTTACTTTAATTGTGGGAAAACCAACTCTAGAAGAGGCTCTCTTGTAGCTCCTAAGGGGTACTTATACTACCCCCTTCCTGGACACAATAAAGCCCTGTTTCAAAAAGTATTTCAAATGTATTAATTATATTTCAGCAATATAGCATATGGTTGTACCACACAGGGTTTACTAGGCTAGACAGATATCACGTAACACACCATATGTAAACAGCTACCACTGAGTAGCAGCAGCAAGTAGGGAAGGGGTTTGGGCTACAGTGAAAAAAAAGAGGCACGACTGAGAAGAGCTTGGCTTGAAACAAAGAAGCCTTGTGCTATTTGCTGCTTGAATGATGGGAGAGGGAGGAAAGCTACTCGAGCTTTTAAATGCTCAGTGAAGATGAGTGAGAATGACCAGCTTCATAAAGAGGGAGCAGTGCCCGCCCTTAATGTCCACTTTGGGATAGACTATAGATTTGTGAGAAAAATGGATAAAAATGCCTGGTTAAAGATTTTTATTGATGTACAGAGCATTGAACAGTCTTGACCCTAAATATTTGAACCAATTACAGCCCAACCCACACACTACGGTCATAACAGACATGGGTGTTTTAACAGTACTTCGAATTTTTGAAGGATAAGACAGCATGTTATACAGCACCGAAAATGTGGGACAGCCGCCCAAAAATGTTAGAAGAGCACAAACACTTTATTTTTAGGTCCAGATTAAAACCTCGATTTACACTGGCTATTTGCTTATATGTCTTCTATATATTTGTATTTGTTAAATGTTTAATGATCGTTTTTATGATTTTACTTCAGTTGGTCAACACCGTCAGTTATGTTATTTTATTTAGCGGTTGTTGGATTGGGTTAAATCTGTCCATTTCATAGATTTCAATATTGCAGCTGTTTAAAAACTGGCTTCTGGGGATTTAGCTTAAGTAGAAAGATGGCAAAATAACCAAGATAGTTTCTTCTTTACTTGTGTGCATAAGTGTAGCACCACAAATCAATTTAAACGGCAATTGTCTAATTAAAGGGTAAGAAATGGTTTATCCAGCTATTTCATTTCATCCCAAAACATTTGTGAAGGGGTCTCAATTCCAAACGCCATTTCTAGTCCAATGATTTTATGCATTGTGGAATCAAATCACGTTAATTGCAGTATCTTTGCCCCGTAAACACATGGATTCCTAAACATGTTCTCAATTAGATTTAGCCAAGAACATCTGGTCTAATATCCTGCGCCAAACCTACACACAAGCCCACAGCTTCCAAATTGGACTTCTAATGACGTTCAGACATCAATCATAAGCTAGAGTGACACATTGATCAAAGCAAATCAATTAGCGCAAACACACACAGCCTTAATTTACATATTTATTTGGTTTCTTTTCATTCCTTTACTTGCAACACACCAGTCCTCTTTGCTTCTGTCATTTATATCCATAAATGTAACTCCTCGTTATGATGGGACAACTCCGTGAAATGTCGAGTTTTACCCTTCCAGTGATTCCCTTCCAATTCAGATTTCAGCATATTTAAGTTAATGCAACATCTTTTAGAAACATAACGCTGTGTAATCCAAACGTTTTAACACATTTGGGTGTGTTCAAATAAGGAGAAATCACTACGGACTGTTATAAAGGCTCAATCAGAAAGTTGGCTTGGAGTTAAATTACTTTATTGCTCATTGTCACTATTTGCAGTCAATATATATAAAACTGGGCTGATACAGAAGAAAAAAAATGGAACCACATTCCAGTCCTGAATAAACAGTCACTATGCTGCATACTGCTCATGATGTGCAAATCAAGGCTGGAGTCCATTCTGCATTCGATGCGTGATGAGGAACGTGAAAATCATTCTGTCCTCTTGAATAAACCCATCAAGATATTTCCCTTCAAGTTGATTTTTTCTGTGAGCCTCCAGTTATATTTCTCTATTTGTATAAACGAATGTTGGTTCAAAACACCTGATCTGACAAATACAACAAAGATGCCAAATGTTATATTCAAAAGGCCAAATGTGTTCCTGTTACTTCCAGTAAATATTTCACTTACAAAACAGCCATCAGAGACACGTCCGCGTCTGTACAATGGGATTCTTCACTTTTGTACAAACCCATTGCATGTTATATTAATATGTACACAGCCATGGTAAAAAGGCTTTTTTCGCATGAAGAAAATTATTCAAAAAGTTCAAACACCTTCATAATGTGAACGGCGTTTGTTAGTGCACATGTACAGTTTTCGAAAGACCTGATGAACCAACAGGGTCCATCAACATGTGATCGGGGAAAGTCTGTCAAAGATATGACTGTATGTGCAGACTCGTTCCCACAAAGTCTTCCCAAAAACACCTTGTGTGTGTGTGTGTGTGTGTGTGTGTCTCAGCAGGAGCAGTTGCCGCAGCCCTTGACACTATTGAGGATCTCCTCCTGCAGCTTCCTGCGCTCCTCCTCCTTCTGTGAGACGCTCTCTGCTGGAGCGGGCGGTGTTTTGTCTCCATTGTTGTTCACCACTTTGCTGTTCTGCGTGTTCCACAGATCGGCGTACAGGCTGCCTGGAGTGCTCAGGAGTGCGTGGTGATCGCCTCGCTCTGCCACCTTACCCTGCAGCATCATGGGAAATGAGAGATAACAGAGGTGAGAAAGGGAGTGAGGAGAAAGAAGGCAGAGGGGGGGGGAAAAGAAAGAAGAGTGAGAAAGAAATGGAAGGAGGGAGTAAGAGACAAACATAGAAGGAGGGGCAGAAGAGAGGAGGTAAGAAACAAGGAGAGTAGAGAAAAGGCACAAGAGATAAAGAGGGTGAGAGGAGAGGGCACAAAAGAGAAAGCAAGCGGCGATGAGAAGGAGGAGGCAAAAGAGGTAAAGAAAATAAAGAGAGAAAAAAAAGGGGGGGCATGAGACAAAACCAGAAGGAGGGGAAAATTGGAGAGGTGGCACAAAAGCATGCGTGAGGGAGTGAAAAAGGGAAAGCGCAGGCAAGGCACAAGAGGAAGAGAGAGGAAAGAGGGCACGAGAAAGAGATCAAGAGGAAGAGAGGTAGAAGAGGTTGGAAGGCAGTGACGAGTGGGGGGGGTTAAGAGGGATGAAAAAAGAAGCAGAGAAAAAACAGAGAGGGAAAGAAAGAAAGAAAGAAAGAGAGATACATTATCTCACAATTAAACTTCCACACAGCAGGCAAGGTTAATCACAATTTACAGTGTCTATTTTTCGCCACAACTGTCGTGACAGTAGCCTCCTCTTCTGCGCTCCAGAGCTCTCCGTTCCTCATACTGTTCTGTGCAGTAAGTAAACAAAAGCTATGCTCTTCCTCACGCACGCACGCACACACACACAAAATCTGGCAGTTCAGACGGGCTTTGCCTTGGGAGCGCGGTGAAAGAGCCTGAGCGAGAGTATTATGGTGCCCGAGCATTATCGACAGTATTAAATGGATGTGATCATGAAGCAAATGAGAGCAGCGAGATGAGGGGCAATGGCAGATGAGCCAAAGGAAGAGGGCGTATGAGCGAGAAAAAAAAAAGAGAGAATGAAGAGAAAGAGAAGACACAGACCGTGAGAACACGCAGCGGCCCTGAGCAGGCTCACACAGGCTGTGTGTGGGCGCGCTCGCAGCACCGGGTCTTAAAAGACTGCCAGCAACAAAGCAAAACCAAAAAAAAACTATGGAATTAGCTCGCACAATGACAGCCGAATATGTCTCGGGGCTGTTTTTTAAGTTATTGCCGTAAATTGCTGTGCCTCTAAAGTGCCGACTGTATTTTTAGGCGTGCTCATGACCCATTTTGAGATACGGTGCCTCCATTTCGAGAAAAAAAAAACGTTTTGCAGTTAAAGCATCTCCCCCAGCGCTAAGTGTGAATATGATCTGTGACCTACAGAACGCCAGGGGCACAACCTCTGACCTTCGTCTCGAAGCTTCCCCCATTCCCGAGGCTGAAAGGTCTCCACCCAAGGGAGATGCTTGGAGGTGTTGAAGTTGGAAAGAGCCAGGCCAGAAGCACTACCACTCATTATTTTAATGAGCTCCAGCAGCCCCATCCTTCTTCCCTTCCTCTCCTGAGCACCACTAATGCTGCTGAACACCTTGTCCGTGTGTGTGTGTGTGTGTAAGCAATAATTACACCACACATTTAAACAGTGAAAACAAGTCCTATTTATGATATTACATTTTTATATCCCGACAAATGCCTTGCCTTTTATCACAGCGCATGATATCAAGATTACTACACTACACCTCTACTTGTCTCATTGGGCATCACATTCGGGACCCACACTCAGCTTCATCATATGTCATCACTGTACATGTGACGTTTGTTTTCCTGCAATTGCTCACTAGCTTCTTTGCTTAGATAAATGGCATGACAGTGAATATTACAAATTGTACCATGGTCATGGGAAATACTCCTTTCTGATTGGCTGGCAGGGGTGTGCTTTCTTGATATACATTTTCTTACTTTTCTCAAATAAATACAGTCAAAAATGAAATCAGAGTTCTATATCAATGATCCTGACAGCCATGTTGGCAAGTAACCATGACAATAAGCCTAAATAACAGTTTAGGCTTGACATCTATTTAGGCCTTCGCAATTGTGCCCCTAAATAAAAATAACAAATAAATGACATGGATTTTAACAATCGGTGTTGGTTGGAGAGCACAAAAGAATGAGAGGCTTCAGCGTTTAACGCTACAGAATCCTGACAGACCACAGAAACAGTCTAACTGTTTAACGGCTAACGTTAGCCTGTGGGTATGAGGGACTAGCATAAAATAATTAGTTTGTTATTTTCAAATTATTCCATTACGAGTAGGCAAACTTTACAAAACCTCTATTCTTAATGGTATGAGCGAGACAACATCCCGATATCAGAAAACATCATCATGTCTGATATCAGGCAGGAAAGGCTTTCAATAATAGTAAAAAAAAAAACACACATCTTTAAAGCACCCAAAATAACATTGCAAGTAACAAACAAAAGCTGCTAAAGGATGTTAACATTTGGTCAAATAACTGGCCTATACTTCATGCCATGTCAGCAGTTTTGGTTCTGTTCTCCTCTAACAGAGAACGACACTAGTGATCACATTTTGTATGTGTTATGAGTTTCTACAGCTTCGCCCTCTAAATTCTTGTCCAAAGAAAACAGCCTTATTTCCACACAATTGCAAAATGGAACCTCTATTGCTTATAAAAAAGGTTTTACGTAAAACGTTTTCATGGCCAACTTTGGAGGCCGGAGCACACATGATTTACAGGTTTCTTCTCTTTCTCAGAGAGCCCCAGCTTTCGATCACCAGCATGATGATGTTCAAGGCTAACTCATCACCACAGGCTGTTTTCTTATGGGTGACAAGGAAAATATTCACAAATGCTTACTCCTCTTTTTAACAATCGTCCTTTTACGAATCCGAGACAGGCTTCTGAAAATGAAAGAATGGCTGCTTCTTCTTTTTCTTAATTTTTTTTTTTTTTTAGAGTTGTTTGTGCTAAGCACTAAGAAACAAAAGAAAAGAAAAGAAAAATTAAATAAATAAATTGCCCTGAATCATATTCAATTATGGCTTCATCTCAGATACGAATTCATCAATGCTATGGCTTTGGATTGGACATTTGTCATTAGTAATCCTCAGAAATAATAATACACTAAATTGTAGTAACCCTCAGTGGTAGCAAACTATTAAAACTAGTTAGAACAAGTTTAAAACCATTTCGATCTATAAAATTAGGGGGAAATAACAGACCAGTGGTAGGTCAGTGGTTAATGTTCTGTGGCCAGAAGGTTATGAGTTTAAATCCCACAACAACCAGAGTGCCACTTTTGAGGCCCTTAACCCTGAAATGCTCAGCTGCATGTTTGGACTGTACTCTGCCTCACTATTCATAAAGTGAATTCATAAGGTAAATGAATAAACTGAGAAACAGTATGTGTTGTGTGGTGTACGAGTCAAACAGCTCTTCAAAGCGCTATTAAGCAGCATCACCTCTAAGGCTAACTGACCATACAAAATTATGAATCAATCATTTTACTCAAACATGTGATCTTACCTGATTCAGCACAATAATCTCATCTGCATCCACAATGGTGGACAGTCGGTGGGCAATGAAGACAGATGTTCTGTCTTTCACCATTTCTTTCATGGAGCTCAGAATGTTCTAAAAAAGCAACAAGATACAGCAGTCGCCTCAATCAGGTTGAGTTTGAAGAACAAATTTAAGAAATGTTAAAATAAAGCCCCCACAGTAATGTTTCGATGAGAGCTTGTTTGGCGTATGGCAGAGACGTTTTCCTGTTCATCTGCAATAACTAGCGCCAATGTGATTGACAGCATTTATATGAGGACTTCCTTTTGACATGATACAGGTATGGGGAAAAAAAATATATAAATAGCTAAATGAAAAGTGAAAGCCTGCAAAGCAAATACCGCCTGTGTCTGTAATAACCTATAAAGCCTCGTCCTTATGAAAAAAAATTGAGCTTCCTCCATGAATGTAAATATGAAAAAGTCCACAATGTTCAGCGATACGGAGAGAAAATAATGTGTGCTCTATCAAAGTTCTGTCAGCTGTTCTTTTAACCACTAAATACCCAAAGACTAGAGCAGCAAATCACCCAAATAATGCTACGTATGCAATGGGTATGATGAATAAAAACATTACAATATGTATACGTATAATATGTATAAGTGCAATTTGGCTAAAATATTACCATGAAGTGACAGATTTATATCGCAATATTAACATAACATAATTATTACATATAACATAACATTAGTAAAAAACCTCCATAAAACGCTTTGTCAAAAAGAGCCCCAACTGTCAAGTAACCCTTTCCGGCGGGCCTGGGATAATGTTTTTTTTCTTTTCTTCTTGGTTATAAGCTAAAGTTTCACATTTGCCAAGTGTTGTTGTTTTTTTTTTTATTTATGCAATTTGCTTTTGAAAGTAATAATTGAAATAAAAAATTAATAAAATAAACAGATCACCGTAAATTATTTTGACATATTATCAGAGAAGATACGATGTGGATCAATTGAGGTAAGAAAAATGTGCAATTCATTATTGCTATGATATTTACATATTTCCATTTGGAAAAGTGTCCAATTATTTGATTAGAAACGTTGTGTTTTCAGCACCAACAGTCGACACGATTTTGACAAGTGTTTGCGCAAGTTAGTCTGTCAAACTCTCTTGCCAGTTCTAAATTAGGTACTTAATTATTACCATAAGGGTTAGTGCACTACCACTGAAAAAATATGAAATCAAGCTCCTGGGAGTTGTGTTTCAGAGGAAGACAAGCAAATACTGAACCTCTTCAGTAATGGAGTCGAGGGAAGAAGTGGCCTCGTCGTAGAGCAGGATGGGAGGGTTCTTCAGGACCGCCCTGGCGATGGCCACACGTTGTTTTTCTCCACCTATCATGAGCCAGGCAGAGGTGTGAAGTTATTAAAGAAGGCATTATGAAAAGAAAAATTTTGGGGCCACGTATCACCCAAAAGGTCCTTATTCACACTATTCAAATTAAAAATACATTACTTTTGCTCATTATTATTGCCAACCATAATTACTACGGACAAGCAGCTTTCATATCAGGCCCTCATGGCAAAATGCCCTTGCCTTGAACGATTCCAGAGCGTTTGGACCACTGCACTTTACATGCAACATAACTATGTTTCACATTAAAATTGTAAGTATTTTGCTAAAACATGCATGTTTGCAACATAATGATAGCAGCTGTAATAATTAGCCATTCAGGGATTCAAGACGAAAGCCCTCTTTTCACAGAACCTTGTGCAACAAATAACCTCCCAATATCCATAATTCTCCAAAATGATCCAAATGATCTTGGACGTATGTGGGTTTTTTTGCCTGAATTACTAAATTACCATTTAGTAGTGTGTCCCCACGCATGAATGATTATCATTTTTCAGTCTTTGGTTGCAGACAACAAGAAATCAACAACTAACACCGAAATGTCCTTTAGAGCTTAGTAATGGCAGATAACCACTTAAAAATACATTCAGACAGAAATCTTTATGGACATAGCCTATCTGTATTAGACGATGTAATTTTACTCTGATAAACAGATCTCATCTTAAAGGACAGTGAATGCTACAAATGTTATCATTAGCCTATTAACTTAAACAGTAAGAATAATGTGCAGTATAATAAAACACATTTAAAATGCATTTTGTTTAATGTAGAACTAGCATACAGAAACATCACCTAATGTCACTGTACTCCTTCTTACAGTCTACTGCTTCCCCTCTGGCTGCATCATGTAATGCCAATAGTCATAATAACACACACCCCTTTAGTCCTTAGTATCGTTAAGCACTCAAAAATAACCTTAATAACAAAGAATGAAATCTACGTTACCATGTTAACATTATGTAAACTAACTGGTCCCAACAAGCTTTCGTGCCATGCCAGCACTTTTGGTGAATTACGAGTGCTTTAAGTGCTGCATCAGGTGTACCTGAGAGTTTCAGGCCTCGCTCTCCGACCTGCGTCTCGTACCCATGAGGCATTTTGAGGATGGCATCGTGGATGCCGGCAAGCTTGGCTACTCTGTATACTTCCTCTGGTGAGGCGTGGATGTTACCGTACTGCAGATTGTAGAAGATGGTGTTGTGGAAGAGAACTGCATCCTTAAGCCCAAAGAGATAAAACAGAGGTTTGCATTAATCGCCCAACTTTTGTTAAGGCTAAAACAATACATTTATTAAGCTGTCAAAAAAGATGCCTGCGTTAGAGCCCAAAAGGTCCGAGTTCAGTACCAAAAGCTGTTTATTTAAACATTTATCAGAAACAAATAGAAGATTGTACTGGGTTACTATTCAAAACAGTTTATTCAGAAATCCCCATTTGAATTATATCATCTTTTTTTTAAATAATTGGGACACCATATATATGATGTTATATTTCATGTGCAGTCAGTATCAACACTAAACCCAATTGAACCCATTATCTAAATAACAAGTCCTTTACGAGTGTGGTTTAATGCAAGGGAACAAAAAATAAATAAATGTGCAAGACCTGGAACAGAACTAGGAAATTCTAGTACTTTTACAAAGCTCACCTGAGGAACCACACCCAGAGCTTTCCTCAGGCTTTCCAGGCTAACATCTCGAATGTTCTGGCCTGCGATATAGATGTTACCTCGCTGGGGTTCATAGAAGCGAAACAGCAACCTTACGATTGTGCTCTTTCTGTAAAAAAAAAGAAAAAAAAAGAAAAAAAAAGAAGGATGTTTAGCAATAGCTAATAGAGAAACATCATAAAACAGAACTTCCTGTAAGCTGGTGGTGAAGAGCTGCAGCGATGCTTTTACCCGGATCCACTCCCGCCAACAATGGCCACCTTCTTCCCAATGGGCACTTCAAAGGAAACCCCAGTGAGGACCTTTTGTCCCTCCAGATACTCAAAGTAGACGTCCTCGAACCGGATGGAGGCCTCCTGTGGGGCAACCAGCAGTGGGGGGGCGAACTCTTTCTCCTGTGACACACAAAGCACACGAGGGACGGGTTTATTTTGATTAGTGAAAAGATATTGAATGAGTTTGGGGGGTTTGGCATTTTTCAAAACCTCAACCTCCTGTTCCAGTGACTTAAACATCTGTTGATTAAGCTGGTATATCTACTCAGCTGTGTATTTAATATTTCCATGAATTTGTGAACAGATTAGATGAGCAGGGGCACCAAAGAAATTTTTTTCCTACCTTACAGACCATTCAACTGAGAATTTAAGCCAATCCCTCTCAACAAGTAAATCTTTATATCATGAAAACATTTAGTGTTAAAATATTTAAAACCATGAAACAGTTCTTATACTTATGTGCCATCTTAGGAGTGCTTAGTAATTCTAACCCTGTGACATCATCTATATAAAATACCACGTTAATGAAGGCCAGCATCTGAATCATGCATGCACTCGGAAAGTTTACGCTAATTCTACATACAGCCATGTTATTTGAGAATTCAAATTAAAGCCCCCTGTAATGGTTTGATGGGCTGTTCAGTCATGCAGAGAGCGGGGGGGGCGACCCATTTCTGATCACTGGGAACAATTGGACAGATTTTATTCGGAGTAATTACAGGCTGCATACAGAATTAGCCCAATGAAGAATGAGCTTCATCAACCTCAAATGCATTTTAACCCCCCACCTCCGACCCTCCCTACCTCCTCTTCCCCATCACCATGAAAAACAACAACAAGAGGGATAAAAATAAAAATAAAAGGTTGCAGGGATTAAAATAAATACTAAAGCAAATGTTATGCAAATTTATAATGCTCAAATCCACAGAGAGAACAGAGGTTAAGAACATGTGACTACTGCAAAAAGCACTGGCATTACAGGAGAGCCAGAACAATAGTCCTGATGAGGCTGGGATTGCAGTTATCAACATGAAGAACAATTCAAAATCAACATTGATGGAAAACTGACTCAATCAAGCAGGCCACGTTAATAAATCAGACTAAATGACCTATAAAACAAATACAGTGGTCCGGATGAAGCGCATGATGTTTGAGTAATGCTGTGCTGTGTAAAGAGTATGGAACGGAGTCTACCTTGATCTTGGTGTCCACACTGAGCAGAGTGAAGAGTGTGTTCATGTCGATGAGGGCCTGTCTGGTCTCTCTGTACACTGTGCCCAGGAAGTTGAGGGGCAGCGAGAGCTGGAAGAGGAGCCCATTCACCATCACTAAATCTCCCACAGTCATGTTTCCTTTGTAAAACATCAACAGCAACAAAATGAATTAAGAACTAATTATTTCAGATTCAGCAAATACCAGGTGCTGGCATCATCCCTTACAGAATTTCTCCAAACTTTCAGAGATCTGCATACTACGACGGAATCAAATTAATTGTTACATTTCTGTTCTCAATAATGAATGCAGATATTCAGGATACCATTAAATCACTCCAGATCATTAGAACAAAACAAAACAAACCACACAGTTATTGTGCAGGATGGCAGCCAAACAATGGGCGTTCCATCGAAATATTTCACATATTTTATGCAGACTTCCAAAAAGTCTTTCCTGTGTTTCCATCAACTGCTGTTACGTAAATACTTAGAAGGAGGCACGCCAAGATGCCGTAATCAAAAGAGCATCAGCCAAACAAAGCATATGAAAATGTTTAAAATGTTGTGCACAAATGATTTTCACCTGCCATTATACCCTTGCTAGCCAGCACCATGATAGCCGTGAGGCCGACACTGAAGATGGCGCTCTGTCCGAAATTCAGCATGGCCAGGGTCATGGTAGTCTTCAGTGAAGAGGACTCGTAGATTTTCAGAAAGTGGTCATATCTTTCTGCTTCATATTTCTCATTGTTGAAGTACTGAAGAGAGAAAGAGAAAAAGAATGGGGAAAAAATCTCGTCAGAAAAGAGCACAAAAGGACACACAAGATAGCTGGAGGGCCAAATCTCTCAGAAAATGCTCTGCTGTTTGAGGACATGGAAGGACAAGTAGCAAAAAAATCTCTCAATAATGTTCTTCCAATAGTCAGGTACTCGAACTGCAACGATAAGTACCGGTATACCATTATAGTTTTGTCTGCCATTTTATACGTTTGTCTATTGAGTAAACAACTATCTGGGAGACTTCAGTTTCAAAGAGCAATACATCTTGCACTCATTTGCTTAAAACATATGTTCAGATGCTGTGGAGGTGCAGGTAGATTTATGAACAAGGCAGCGATCGAGTAAACAAAATGAGGACATTTCAGCAGAGGCTTAGAGAGGCTGTTGCACTGGAGATCCAGAAAGCGACAAAGATATAAGCAGTAAAACAATGACTTCCCTCGCACCGCCGTTCAAAAATAGAACTACATCACGGCCAAATTAATTAGTTGCAAAATGTGACAAACAGAGGTGAGGTGATAAACGCAGCTTATTAAATGAATCGGTCTCATCAAGAGAACTGCTGGTGATGGGATAACAAAAAGCATCAGTGCAAATGAGAGAAGGAGACTCTCCAATACTGGTCCACATTGACAGTGTTCCGAGACCCGCTCTTGGCTACACGCAGAGAGCGCAACTCGGGTTCATTAGTGTATTACGAGTGTGCGTGGCAGCCTCCACTGGCAACGTGATCAAAATATCTCCTGGACCGTAATGACAATCAGAATATTTCATTAGAGCGTGTCAAACTTAGCGAGAGCGTCCCGTGCCAATTAGCTACAGGAGCGAAAGGTATCAAGGAGCAAGCAGAGGAGTTTCATAAACAATTTCTCTTCTGTCAGGAAATGTGTTTAGCAGGCTGGACAAGTGTGCAGTAAAGAAAGGACGGTGTGTGTGTGTGTGTGTGTGCGTGCGTGTTTTTTTTATGTTCTGCAGAAGCTTTTGCGAGTGTAGGACGGATTAGGAGTGGGCTGGGATCTAATTATGTATGCACGCTGGCTTACAGTGATACTAAATACAGCTGCATTGACATCAGTGACTCAAAATAAAGACTTGTACAAAATATATCTGCGCTTAACAACAAGGGCAGAAAAAAAGCAGGGAGAATAAAGGAAAGCCGACGGGGGAAAAAAAAGAGTCAAGAACCGACACGGAAGCTGAACACATTCATCAAAACTATCAGCGGATAACGTTAAAGACTAATGCTGCAAACAGAGGGGGAAGGATTTCCAAAGTCAGTTAATATTCTTCTATCACACAAATCGGTTTATTTTACACTCTGCATATTAATCCCAAAAGCAGATTAGCTGTATTTTTGTGTTGTTGTTTTGTGTTTTTTAAGCTAGCACCACAGTTTGTAAAACAGAAACCCTTCACTGGCTATGAATAGAAATTTTACATCAAATTAATTGTGAGCAAGGCATGCTAATTAAACATGACATTATCACAGGAGAAATATTTGTGCCAGTAAATGTGCTGGTGGTTTGAGACTGGGACGACGAGGACGACTCACCTTTACGGTCTCGTAATTAAGGAGCGAGTCGATGGCTGTGTTGCCCGCTTCGTTATCCGCCTTGTTCATCGCTATCCTAAACTGGGTCCTAAACAAAAATACACAGCAGCTTTAACATGTCTGAGAAAGCGTAACATTTCCAAATACGTCAACGTTTCTACTCGTGGTTTTCCACGCTCAGTATAATCTCGGGCTAAATTACACTGCAATGTTGATTATTCACTGAAAACTGCGATATACACAAACAGGACAGCAGAAACACAAGCAAACCCGTGGTGGGAAATTACATATACAATATACTGCAATATTAAAACACACATAATATTGTTAGCAGTTTTGGGCAGCATTAGAGTACTACTGAGATAAAGGCTGTCCCATTTAGACAGTAGCATAAGGCAGGGGTGGACAAATCGTACATTCATTAGCTAGTCCAGTAGACCTTGTCCAGTCCTCTTGTTTGGTTGCCCGGAAACCGAATTGAACTTGGGTTAAAAAGTGGTAGCTAATGGAATGGAATGCCATTTGTAATGTACATGCTAATGTAATGTAACGCTAAAGTATGATGAGCTAGTTAGCTAGTTAAGTGCATTACTACAGACAAGGGACATGCTTAGGGATGTAACATTACTTTAAAGAAGAAAAAGAAAATGAGTGAGTACTTGAATTTTTGGGGAAGGGACAGTCACTGTACCCTCTCCTGATGCCTCTGATGTAGCATATTGTTTTCGTACTCATTGGCTATCATTTCGGCTATGAGTTGTGGTGTTCGCTATTCATGTTGCACGTAAAGGACGTTATGGCTAGCGTCAAGTCTAGCTGGCTTTTTTATTTTATTTTAATCTGCTTGATATTTTGTGCTTAAATGCGAGGTGACGTTCTAGCATTAGAGTTCCATGACAGATCTTTAAAAAAAATTAATTTGCACCCCATTTTCTCCCAATTTAGTCGTTGCCAATTCTCACCCACTAGCTAGCTCTCTCCTATTGCACGACAGCCACCAACCAGGAACGAACATGTGCTTCCTCCGAGACACATGAAGCCAGACACTGCATCTTTTCACGATTGGCTGGTGCCGCTTTGATCGACAGGAGAGCCCAGAGAGCTGGGCCAATTACGTCGGGGCTCGAACTAGCGAGTTTTATGACAGTTCTGCTCAGTTGTCAGTGTTTCCACATCTCCGCATGCTCCTGATTCTGAAAAGATCGTCTGTCATCCGTGCAAGCTAATTAATCCGAAGAGTAAAAATAGTTCCCATGTAAAGCCAGCCAACCTTAATGAAAAAGCCTAGCTGTGTTTTTATCCAAGCTTAGAGAAGCTAGCGAGCAACTGAAAGTCAACAATTATGATATCTGATAGGAAAAGGCTGCACATAAACATGAAGTCATTTTTAATACAATATCTTAATCATATTATAAACTACGATAGAAGGTTAGGATATTATCGTGATATAAAGATTTTAAATCGCAACATGTAATTGAAGTGTTGTACTGTACCTCCACTGCGTAACTGCGACGGTGAACAGCGTGTAGGCCGATAAGGTCCCCAGAGTGACGAGAGCAAACTGACCGCCGCATTTATAATACTGCCAAAGAGACAAACAGCAGCGTTTTATTGAAACAGAAACACGCTTCCAGAAACCGTATATAGGGAATGTTTACTTCAGCCTCACATCCTTCACTAAAAAGCAGCCATTTCACGTAGCACTCAACATGCTTCCGTTTTTGCGATTAAGTCCATTAAATTAAGTGTTACAAATGGACAAAAAAAAAATGGTGCGGTCGGAGTTAATGTCTCAATCCTCTGAGCACAGACATCGTTAAAGGACTTGAAGGTGATGAACCTGAGGAGGTTAATCACACAGTACTAGCGGGTATTGAGTGAGAGTGTGATTTTCAAGAGCATTACATTAGTACAGACTAGCCAAGGTAACAGACTGCTTAATTCAGTCTAATATGCATAACTGCGTCATGATTCAACTGTTTTTATGATTGCTGAATTTTCCCCCCGCTATGCTGTTTGACGACTGAGAAATCAATACCATCACTGAGTTAATGAACACCATCTTAAATGCGAATCTCAATTTATTCATGATGAAAAAACCCAACATTAAATAAATTACTGCCCCTTAACTTGCAGTTCAAATAGAATTTAACTACTGCTTTAGGATTGAAAGCCAACTGATAGCTTAATGCTGTTTATCTGACATCTGATTGCTAATGTCTTAATGCTTTTTATCTGACATCAGATAACCGACTGATATCTTAATGCCATTTATCAGACATCTGGTGTTAATGCGGTCAATGCTGTTTATCTGATATGTTAACAGTTTATATAAATAAATGTATATAATATTTGATAGCTGCTCTTTCAACAGTGTTGAAGTGATATCTGATAAGTAAGGAATTCAACACTTCGAGACGTGCAGTTATAGGAAAATAATCAACAACGGGGCGGTGTGATGCCACCTCGGAGTTGATCATTTTCCAACAACAGCACATCCCAAAGTGTTTTATTCCGTTTATACCACAGCAATTTGCCAACAATTACACATTTTTATTTATTAAAGAAAGACACATCGTACTTTTGATCCGTTTGTTGTGGAACGTCCGTGAAACAAGTTACTTCCTCACTTACGTTATAACAGCTATAAACAGTCGTTCCCTCACCAGCCTCTCTCTTGAAGTTAAAAAGCAGCTAGTCGTGTTACTGAAGAAGCAAAAAAAGCGCAAACTGCTCTGCCCTGAAGACTTTCCTCTAGCATAAAACTTAAAGGAACAGCTTTACCTGTTACAAAGCGCTGACACAGGCGTCTCCTTCCATAAACGTTCAAATAAACGCTCTCTTTACAGAAAGCTTCACCATAGCAACTATTCCACATTTTTCTTTGTTAAATATCAACACTTTTTTTAAAATCCGTTTATTGTCGATATGTTAAGTCCCTGTGAATTAGTTGTTACTATAGAAACCAAACATATCAGAATGAGCCCATTAATGTATAACTGTGATTTGTCTTGCAGCCGGCACTACCGTCAGAGCCGTGCGGGAAATTATTCAACACCTTCTGACCAATCACAATCGAGAATTCAACAGCGCTGTGGTATAACTGACATTAACCTATATATTAAAACATATAAAACATATTTGTGATATCTGAGAACTGACATCTCGGCACTGTTTATGTGATAGTTATGTGATAGTATATGTGAAGTTTTGCCGTGCACTGACCAGGATGGCGCTGACCAGTGCCATCTCGAAAGCTGTGGGTCCGAGGTTAAAGACGAGGGCACTGAGCACGAAGCTGATGCCGCGCGTGCCTCGGTCGATAGCTTTAGACAGAGCACCTGTCTGACGGCTCAGGTGGAATGCTAAGTCCAGGCTGTGCAGGTGGAGGAAGACATTCTGGGCGATGCGCCGGATGGAGCTCTGCGCCACCTTGCCGAACACAGCGTTACGCAGCTCGTTGAAGAGTGCTGCACCCGCTCGAGACACGCCGTCTGACACACACACACACACACACACACACACAGTTTCTCAGGGAGTGATTTACAACAGTGCTTCAACAAATACATAGCACAACAGTGTGGTTGGAGCGAACGTCTTAATTCTCTGTCACCGATGTTATTACAGGACATGAAGGTCATAACGAGTTTATTCACACATTGTGTGACTGTTCAGGAGCATGACATTAAACTAGTAAAAACTGCCAGGTGGCTGAATTCCATCTAAGCATTATAAACTGTATGCATAGTTAAACCACCTTAAAACAAGCTTTACTCTAGTGAGAAAAGTCTTCATTGTCTAGTGTAATTTGAAATAACATTCATTAAATACGTCGCTTAAAGTGCTAGCATGATGAATTTCTTGAAAAAAGCTTTAATCATTTCTGCCCTGATAACAGGGTAAGTAAATACGTCATTGGACTCTGTCATGAGCACTCTGAAGGACAACGAGGGTAGAAAAAAACTTGATGCCAGAGGTCAGGCGGACTAAATTAGAGCCGAGCAGTGCTCGAAAACGCAGCGTGATGAGGGTGGCAATGCGACAGTGGCTTCCTCTGTTGTCTCTGGGCGTTGAGCTGTGCCACTCGTCACCTTCAAGCTCATTAAAACCGCTTCTGGTTCCTCTCGATTTGAAAAAATCTTTAAGCTTAATCTTTTGTACCTCACACTCTCAGATGATGCGTATTGTCATGTACAGCTTTGCAACCTAAACCACGTGGCATCGTGAAAATGCAATAAATTCATTAATTGCTGTTTTAACCTGGACTAGCATGAGGCCATTTAAATGACACTTCAGAACTGACAAATTATATTATGCAAATGTGTTCACAAAAAACCTAAGAGTGCAGATTCAAGATGAGAATTAGATCTGCATTGTGAATAATGATCTTACTCACTCCATCAAAGAAAGCAAAGCTGGTGAAATCTTAGAACAGCACATCAGCTCCAACATGCTTTGTGAACACAAATGCTTCTTTGCCCTCGAACATGAACACAAATTCTGCACTAGCGGAAATAAATCCCTTCATCCTCAGCATTCAAGCTTGTGAATCTTACACACAATATCTGCGAAGGCAAATTCTGCTCAGGTAAGTTGCACGAAAATCATCCGCGTGTATCTGCAGAGGCTCAGACGGACAGCTCCAATTAATGGTCTGTGTGCACAGAACCTAATGGCTCTCATTAAATTTGCAGCTACAGGGAGAAGTGACAATACATTTTGACTGCATGCTACAATTTGCAAAGAGAGTGGTTGCTATTACTCGTGAAGTTTGTTTTATTTTACACAAGCGAGCAAGCACACAAGCAAGTACGTTAAAAGTCACAGGGGGTGTCAATTATAGTGCATTCACAGACTGTTCGTTGTATTTTAGAGTGTGGCATCTCCAACTGCGCTTTGACAGCAATGCTATCGTTTAGGATCTGTGCTTTTTAGAAGATCTTCGAATCAATTTTACTGATCAGATTACATATAGACTCACCGAGCACTTTATTAGGTGCTAATATACTAATACTGGGTAGGGCCTCTCTTTGTAGCCCATCCACCTCAAGGTTCGACGCATTGTACATTCTGAGATGCTTTTCTGCTCACCACAATTGTACAGAGTGGTTATCTGAGT
>JAOUQW010000047.1:1850602-1871281 GCA_028565825.1 Olivaichthys viedmensis | reverse complement strand
AACACACGGAAGTGCGCGGCTCGCCGGGAACTGCCGCGCACTATAAGCGGGAGCCCGCGGCGGGGATACCGTGACAGTAGTGATGAGAAGTGCAGAAGATGCAGAAGTGCAGAGGTCATCTGCAAGGTCACTGAACCTGCGGAATGGTGCACAACCATGGTTACAGTGATATGTTAAAATGGAAAAATAAGAATTTGTGTGGACTTGAAAGACCTTGTGAAGAGGAAGTTTGTGCTACCTACACTGGATGGCATAGCTCCACAGCTGGTTGGGGCAAGCGTGTTCTCCACCCTTGATGCTTCCCTGGGCTTCTGTCAGATTCAATCAGACACCAAGAGCACAACATTGACCACATTTCATTATTCCCAGAAGGAGGTTCTGTTTCGAGTGGCTACAATTCAAGTGGCTACCATCCGCTCCAGAGACTTTCCAAAGGGAAATGAATAACCTGCTAAAGAGTAATGAGAGTACCGTGGTAGTAATTGACAACATCCTGGTGTATGGCAAAGACGAGGTCGCACTTAGTGCCAAATCAGCAGTCAGAGCTAAATCTCAATACAGACAAATGCCACATTAGAAAAATTCCTTCTCTGCCTTTCCACAAATCTCCACCCACTAACTGATTTTATGTCTCTAAGCTGGTAGTGGATTCTGTCTCTGAGCTGGTAGTGTCACAGACCAGGTTGTGGGCACCTTGTAAGTATTTATGAGGGCTACAAGGAACTTGTGGTCGGTCTCCAGGTAGAACTCACTCAAGCCACGGAGAGAGCAGGCAAATCATTTCACATACCTACACTGCAGCTAGGCATTCCTTTTCAATTTTTGAGTTCTGCCCCTTGGAGTCTCTGCATAGGTATAGGACACACCACAACAGTAGGCTTTTGACCATGTAAAGGCAATGCTGTCCTCAGCCCAAGTCGTCTACGATAATGTAAAGAAGCCGATGATAGTGTTTGTTAATTCCAGCAGCTATGGGTTGGGTACTGCCCTAGCGCAGAATCATGGTGACAAGACCCAGCTGGTTGCCCTCTACTCAAGAACATTCAAAGGCGCATAACAGAGGTACTCAAGGTGACAAGGTTTGTGACACTACCAGCACAGAGATCGCCAATGTTGAAGCCTACGTAGAAGCAGTGTTTAAGACCAGGCTATTGTCAGTGCCAAAACTAAAGCGCATCAGAGAAGCTATGAGGAATGAGCACAACATCACTAAGGTAATGCGTTTCATCAAGGATGGCTGGCCACACCATGTGCCATATAAATTACAGTGGTACTATGCTGCAAGAGCACTATTGTCTAAGACCGATGAACAATGGTCCCAACCACACAGCGCAAGAAAAGCTGGAATCACCTGCATGATGGTCAACCCAGAGGAATAAACCATTAATCACCACTCTGTTGCCAATGGGCTGTTGGTGCAAAATAGGGGCCAACCAGTGCAAGTGCTCAAGTAAAATGATCTTGTTGTAAATTATTATTCCAGAGACACTGACATTACACCCTTATCAGAAGTCTCCATATCATTTCATGGAAGATTATAAGGGTTTATATCAGGTTTATACCCTCATTGCTGCTTTGTTCAGCTAAAGGGGGAAGCAGATGCTTCAAGATGCTCTGAATGTTAAAGTGCAGGAATTCTGGCTAGCTGATATACAAGACGCTTTGATCCTGGGGCCCAGCCTCTCCATAAGGACCTGCTGAATCCAAAGAAACCTGAGGTCATTATAAAGGACTGCAATATTAAGCCCAACAACAGCAGCAACCCACCCCCATGTAGGCAGATGCCTGTCAAAGCCAGTAAGCTGCCAATCACTAAAGACCCACCAACCCATCAAATATCTGAGCCAGTGGAACATGGAGGCATTCAACCAGAGGGAGTATCAGCAGCTCACTAGACTACTACAGAAGTTCGTCAACAGCTTTGCCACAAGAGACAAGGACCCTGTTTGTCTTACTCTGCTGCTGAATTCCTCATTCATGCCTTTGATCTCCATCTTTAAAACTCCCCTTAAGTCACACCTGTGATATTAAACTGGCTTATCTGTTCCTGGCCCAATTACCTCTGGCTGTGTTTTGTGTTTGTTTGTTTTTGGATGAATTTTAATCTATGTCTTCTCCTTTGTATGTCTCATCATTCTTGTAGCTATTGTAAAGTGTATTAATGGTGCTATATAAATAAAATGTTACGAGACCCCATTGCTGGGTCTCATTGGGTTTGCTCATTAGACCTGCTTAATGGTTATTGGCAGGTGGAGCTAGCACCAAAGACTGCCTTCATGCCATTTGGCCTCTGCAACCCCCAACAACTTTTGAGCAGGTCCTGACTGACATACTTTCTGTTGTCTACCTCAATCTCCTTGTCCATGCTCTTGTCTTTGATGAGGCACTCCCGAACCTGTAGGAGGTAATGATGACGATACAGGCTAGCCTGCATCTACACCCCAAGAAAGCAGAATGCACCACGAGGTCCACTTCCCAGGGCATGTCATTGGCCCAAATTGTTTGACCACAGATGCTGCAAAGGTGAAAATGGTTTGACGGTGGCCCACACCCTGAAGCATTGCAGCGGTGAAGAGCATCCTTGGCCTGGTGGTATATTACCATAAAGAGTTATGCATCACTTCCTCCCTTACCTAAACAGCTCCCAATTCCTGCTGCAGACACACCATGCCTTCTTTGTGATATGCAAAACTTCAATGATCCGGGAAGGTGGCTGTATAAGTTGAAGAGTTTTAACTTTGAGATTTGAGATCAGACAGGGCAGTGGTATACCAACACCAACTCCCTGTCTTGCTGTTCCTGTGACGTGGAGGGCTGCCACAGCTATGCAAGGCTGAAGCAGAGAAACCCAGCCTGTTGCTTCAATGTCCGCCTTTCAGGCAGCACCAGGGGGCTCCCTCTTAGTCCTGAGGTCCTCGACCAGTGCTACCACAACAGCCAAAAAGCTAGTAGTCGAGATGTTCTGCCATAGCGACCAAGGGTGGAACTTCGATGCACAGGTGTTTGTTAGGAAGTCAGTTGCTGGGGGTAAGGAAAACCAGGACCTCCTCCTTGCACCCCCAAAGTAATGGACTGGTGAAACATTTAACCTCATGCTGGCTGCCCAGCTAGCCATTTTCACTGCCTGCACCTCTCATTCTGCCTGTCACTGGGAGGACCCATGCAAGATGTTGGAGTGGCTCTCGGATGTTGTGTACCAGGACTAGCAACTGCCATTGCTGCAGTATTTGTTAAGACTAGCATAAGCACATGTTCCTATTTGTTCATCGAAAAGCTTTTTTCTGCACACATGAATGCGTTTGAGTCATCTCGTTACAATATACTGAATAGCTGTAACCATCTTCTCTGGTCAGATAATGTTGGTGCGCTTGAGTGAACATTGACAAGATTAATATTGTCATTGAATGAAGTGTAGTTAAACTTTTATTTGATACTCAGAGCTAGCTAGTCACCGTCCTACTAGCTATCTGTTAGCTACTTTCTGGTAGCATTTAACACTATTTATCAACGTTATCTGACTGTTTGGTATTTCATATCTTTCTCTTAGAGGAAAAAGGGGATGTACGTCAACCCATCAGCCCCTGCGCTACTACAAAGCGCTTGCTTCTATCATAATAGTAACTGAGTCTTAATCAAAACATTTACCCAGCAAAGTGAAACACAAACAACTTGTACAGGCAGGTCTGGGCAAATCATTGACTGAGAGTGAACACACCATGCGCTGGTGGAAGAGACAAACATCCAGCAGGGGCCCACTTTGAGGAGAAGTCATGCGTGTTGTGGAGAAAAGTGTGAAAGGGCCAGGATTGACAGTACACCTCAACCATCAGTGTGTTACCTGTTGAAAAGTGCAGTACAGATAGGCCCATTTTCTCAAAATCATAATTCTTCCATTCTATTCTGTTGTTAATGCACCTCTAATGGAACACTTTGTTAGAGCATGCAGCCTCCATTTGTTTCTGTCATTTCCTATTCTGTGGAGTAGACTGGTGGATTATTACAGCATGGTGTGGGTGTGTGTGTGTTTGAGAGAGAGAGAGAGAGAGAGAAATATTAATGATAAAGAAACTTACTGCCTATGATCCGAAACACATGAGGGTGCAAATTAGTTTAGGTTGGTGCATATGAATGAAGTAGTCAATGTTTGTGTGCACAGAAGAGGGAAGAACAGCATGGATGAACGTGTATCTAGTTTTAATTACATTCCCAGACTCTGCTGTCTGCTTGAGTGGCTCTCTTGTCTTGGTGCTTTGGCAAGAGTTTATGTCCATGACTAGTGTTTTTCAAATCACTCTGAATAGAGTGTGATAGCATTCCCATTTCATTCCCTGCATGCTCAAGTGTCTGGACAGAGAATTCATCATCCATGCCACTTTTTGAAGTCAAGATGGAATACATATTGGAAACTTTGTATTCACCAAGGCCCTCAGTCACTGATCTGTGCAGGTGATCAAGGAATTTCTTGTCAATTTGCCTTATGGTTATTACTGTCAAGTTCCCTCTCTTTGTAAGAGGGTCTGACACGAATACACTAATTACTAATTAAAACAAATGCATAAGCTGTGACAGGACTAAAAAGCCCCAGATCTGAAGAGAACACTGAAAACAGTCTGAGGTAACTTTCTGGCAACATTATGTTAAATGATCTGCAACACAACTGACAATTATCATAAATACTTATTCATAAGTTAACAAGTTAATGGGCCAAACATGTTTAGTCAATGGATTAATAGATTACTGACATTAGATGTGACAAACAAGAATTGCCAGTAACCTATGCAGCATGATTCCGAGGAATTGTTTCTGTTCTGCTAAGATTGGGAATTTATATCTGGTATTAACCTTATTATTATTATAATATATATAAGAATAAGAGTTCTTCAGTTGGTCCCTTTATGGGTTTAACTTAACCCACAACAGAGGCCTTCCTTTTCAGAGAAGGTTCCAGGTAGAACCCCTTTAAGAAGGTAACAACCCTTTTTTAAGAGTCTAGGTGTTGTTATCTCTTACAATTGAAAACAGAGATATAGGAGTAAATCAGATTTTATGGCTGCATAACAAAAATGTTGTTATTAATCAACACACAGACACACACCTCCATGTGATCAGCTTTTTAAAATAAACACACCTAAACAGAGCTTGGTATAAGAGATGTAGACTGTGAGGTGTATAGGTTGAGGTGGGAGGAAGAGTTCAAAAAGGGATCTGTTTCTTTGTACCCCATCTCTGCTCATATTCATCCTTAACAGCAGAATAAACAATAGCCGGGTGGGAAGAAATTAAAGACACCTCATCCAGCATGTGGGAAAATAAATCCACTCAATGGGTGGAGTGAGTGTGTCTTCAACAATCATGGAAATCTTTTGAACGCCCATGCCACAACATAAGGCAATAAACATGATAATAAAGGCAGTAAATTAGTGCTGTCCAAGTGGGAGGTTACGCGTGCACCTTGGTATTTGTCGGGTTACTGGAAATGCCGCAGAACACAGCAAGCGCTCTCATTGGCTACAGATTATAAAACTGCAGCACCTAGATCAGGGATGCGCAACTCTGTTCCTGGAATTTGGTGATTTTTTCCTGCTCTTCCATACCTACTGAACCAATTTATTAACTGAGTTGAATCAGGTGTGTTTGAGCAGGGAAATGATCAAACTGTGCTGGACTTGAGACCGCCAAGACCATCCTTAGGCTTCAAGATCTAGAATGATCTAAAGTAGTATTAAATTAGCTGTCAGTGGTGCAGTCCTGTTCATTTTGCTAGGAACAAGGTTTGCAATAACCACACAAAAGAATGCCTTGCGTTGGCCTTTTGGAATTTTAGCATTTGTTCCTCAGATCAATTCACTTTATGCAAGCACCGCCTCTGTCTCTACAAGCCTGACAGAATGAAAGATCCCAAAAACGGACACAGCAAGCCGCACTGTAATGCAGCGGGCTTGGAGGAGTTGCTGCGGGAACTCACGGAGCATCAATGGTGGGTTGACTGCATCAGAGTGGTGGTGATCGTCGTGCCGAGGGGGCATGCCACCACCGCGGATGCGGCGGGCTTCACCAAGCTCTGCCAGGAGATCGAGGAGCAGCAGGCTCAGCTCACTGTCCTTGCCGTATCGTCCACCATGGTGTTTCTCGTCGCGCCTCCAAGTCAGCCAGAAAAGCTGCTCGGCACTGATCCAGTCCAGATCACTAACCTCCCAGGAGCGGAGGAAAAATCCCCCTAGAAATTTTTTTGGGGGAGCTGACGACCACCGAGGTCATTCATGACGCCACAGAGGGTGTGCCCCAGCTCCCTGATGCGGCAGAAGGTGTTCTCCAGTTCCCTGACCCTTCAGAGAGCATTGCCCAGTTCCTGGATGCCACAGAGGGCATGTCCCAGGTCCCTGATGCTTCAGAGGGCGTTGCCCGGTTCCTGGACACCACAGAGGGCGTCGCCCAGGTCTCGGACGCCGCAGAAGGTGTTCCCCTGTTTCCTGATGCCCCAGAAGGTGTGCCCCAGCTCCCTGACACAGCAGAAGGCATTCCCCAGTTCCCTGACACTGCAGAGGGCGTTGCCTAGTTCCTGGACGGCACAGAGGGCGTGCCTCAGCTCCCTGGCGCCGCAGAAGGTGTTCCCCAGGTCCCTGATGCTGCAGAGGGCGTTGCCCGGTTCCCTGATGCCATGGAGGGCGTTCCCCGGGTCTCTGACGCCACACTGGACCAGCTCACGGAACAGCTACAGAGACTCACCATCTTGATGGTGGTACCGCCGGCAACTGGCGCGATGGCCGTTCCTGCACTGCCAGAGGCCCGGCGCTGAGATCGCGCCGCCTGGGATGGTGGTCGGTCCCCCGTGCAATGCCGGCCTCTGGGACCCTCCCCCTTGAGTGCCGAGGGGCGCGTCAGGATCCCTACATTAGAGGAGGGTTGTGTCACGCGCACGTTGCCTCGCGCTGCGGTGCGCATGACCACGCCTGGCGGTCATCATGCCGACGAGCGCCACGCGCCTCATGTTTGTTTGTTGGTTCCTGTCTCGTGATTGAAATGATCCCACCTGTGTCTCGCTCGTCTCGTTTATAGTTTGTATAAATATCCCTGTGTATCTGTCCTGCTTTGTCTTTCGTTGTATGTCTATGTCCATGTGTGTTTCCGTGTGTGTTGTAGTTCTGTTGGAGAGGTAAATAAAGTGTATGTTTAAGCGGCTTTGCATTTGTGTTCGCCTCCGTCTCAACAATCCTGAGCTGTCTAACTAAATCAGTCTATGACATTCAGTCACCTTAAATATTTATCTTTGGCTTATGTTTATAGGACCTCTGAAAAAGATCAAAGAGAATGACCATCGTTCACACTTTTCTGAAATCTTTTAGCAGACGGAAACATTGATTGCACCTCTGTGTCTGTGACACGTCACCGGAATCCAAAACACAAACTGGAAAATATGACCTAAAAATAAGCTCTCATGTGCCGGGAGACGGGCAGGAACAAAAGAGAAATCCACTCCTTTACGGCAATTTCATCGCTCCCTGATCAGGTTTCCACAAATACGGATGGTAGCGCTGATACATGGCATTTTGTTGATTGACAAGGAAGTGAGGCAACAATGGTGGCTATAGCTCAGCCAAGCTGGTGTGACGACTGTGCAGTCGTGTCTTGGAAATAAAGAGGAAAGACAGCTGGAAACCCCATCATGCTGGTGGTTTACAGACTGTTTGCGCTTCATTGTCTGCTGATCTCCAGTCTCACCGGTGTGCTTTACCTGTACTTGGTTTCTTTTTTTTCATTCTTTATCATTTCTTTTCCACAACTTTGATGTTGCCAGGGCGACCTGAGCACCATCAGTCAGGAAGCGTTGTGGCATTGCTGTGGATAAGGAAGTGACACTTAGGCTTAGTGAATGGTTGCTGTTATCAGGGACCTTTTAGAATGAAAGCTCAAAAAAGTTTACATGTATTCATTTTGCTGGCACTTTTATCCCAAAGCAACTTACAATTGAGACGGGATACTGAGCAGTTGAGGGCTAAGGGCCTTGCTCAAGGACCCAACAGTGGGAGCTTGGTGCAGTATTTGAACTCACAACCTTCAGATCAGTAGCCCAAAGCCTTAACTGCTGCGCCACCATTGCCTACTATAGTTTCCATGAATCCACTGACACACTATTACACATAACTACTGTGGCATGTATGAAATTAATACCCTATTTTTTATTCTTTGAACTGTGTCATCATATGTTGCATTCCATGTACGACATTGATCCAAGTTTTTCATGTTTTTGCCCTTCTTCTGCCCCTTTTCCTCACACTTTGCCTAGTAGAGGGTGTGATTGCAGAAGGCCAGCAATGCTGACACCTGCAACCATCTGAGGGGATTTCGAACACCATCTGTGACCCACCTGGCACTTGGATCAGCAATCCTCCATGTCTGGGTTGGAGCCCCAAACCACAAAATCACATCTGGGCCTCATCTGGCAGCCTGAATCACTGACACTTGTCCACACCCTTATTCCCAAGGTGTAGCACATTCCAACATATTACTGTACAAAGTGAGTCTATAGATACGGACACCCAGAATGCACTGCTCTTTATAATCTTCACTTACAATTTGAGAACAGAGTGCTGTTAAAATTCTTACCCCAAAATGATACAAAAATAGAATTATGATATATTTTACTATAACTCACTCACAGAATTTACAGATTTTGTTGCAGACAAAGTTAGCCAAATGGATTATTATTACAGATAGGCTAAGGCATCTACTCTAGTGATTCTTAGAGTCTGTTACTTGATGAAGTCCCTGCAGGGAATTGCAAAGTAGAGTGTAACAAAGCTCATTAGCACTTGATGATCCAGCTACGGTGACGCAATGATAAGGCCTTATAGAAGAAGGATTGCATTCTGGTCACCAGGGGCAGCAGCTTCCCAAGCCAGGCCTATGACTGGTGCATTTTTGTTAAAGTGCATCAGGTCTGCTCGCTGATTGATAATATGCTTGGCATATTGAGCTACAAAGGTGGATTTATTGTGTGTTCTGGGTAAAACCTGGTTAAAAACTTGTGGTGATCAAATATAGACTCTGATCAGGTAATCCTTAACAGCAGGTTTATGTATTAGTGAATATAATCACAATAAACATGACAATGGCACAGAAAAGCTACAGGAGCATCACAATATTTAGAGGGTGATTGGTAGGGCTGAAGAATAAGCATGTGATGGCTTCCTGAACGTTCTACCAGGCTGCTGAATGAGGCACGCAGCATGCAGCACTCAATACATAACTCACCAGAAATCTGTCTCAAGCTGTTCTTGGGAATTGCTTTGCTGTGTGGGAACCAGCAGTCACACAGAGTGTGTCTCAATTATAAACCACAATATTGTTCTCCAGTCTGTTGGAGGAACGGTTCTGAGGAAAGAGAGACAGAGTCAACCCAGGAGAAAGACTGAGCTCACGCTAATGTAGCGTTCAAAGAGTCTGGGCATGAATGTCCAAATGTGTCAAATGCTAGTACGGCTTACACCAATTTATGGCTGCTCCCTTTTTGAACTCAGAACAAGTGAATGCCCTCCAAGATTAAATGCTCATAAATAAAAGCCCCGACCCAAAACATGAGGGGCATATATTAAAAATATATATGCATTCTTTGTTGCACTTTTCCAGCCAAGGTTTGCATTTTATTGACAGCTAGCTATGGTTCTTAGCACTGGTGACCACACAGTGGTAGAGAAAGATTTGTTTTTCATGTCTGTAGCAACCTGTTGGTATCATTCTTCAGTGATATTGCACTAGGATGTGGTTAGGAATAGATAAGTTTCTACTGGCACTGTTCAAATCAAGCATGGCACAGAGCTATTGACCAGCAGCGGGCATGGAAGGAGGATCTGGAGCTCAAAAATCGGGCAAGTTATGCAGTCCAGCTCTCACCAGTCAGCAAGCTGTGAGGGAAAAGCCAGCCAAAGGTGGCCACACTAAAGAGTTGTAAACCACACTAAAAATGATGGCCTCGGCATTAAAGCTACTTTCCTGGACTGTTAATGTATTTTCGTTTGCTGGGCTACCAAAATAAATGGGCCACGCCGTGGTGTTTAGCTTTCAGTGGAATTTGACAGATGCAGTAGTAGCCGCAGGAGAGCCGGTTGGTAGTCAAAGCATACAATGGCTGACCTCACACACACCTTCAAAGAGGGTGTAATGGTCCCAACACTTGATACACACACTGAGGCAAACCAAGCTCTTCAAAGTAAGACATGATAGTGGAAATAATTATTTCCTTTTTTTTCTTCTTTTTTTTACATTTATTCATGGGTTTCAGCTAAAAAGCTTGAAGGAATATCTTTGATCAGCTTTATCCATAAACTTACCCTAAATACGTTTTGTGGTTTGAGGTTTTGATCACCTTCTGTAGGACTATCTTGCCATGCATACATACAACACACTTTTTTAAGGCTAGGAAATACTGCAACATCTCTGCTAGCTAAGCATATGACCTCTTTGACCTTTTGATGACGAACATTTTGTAAGCTATCAAAACTTACCTCAGCGCAACAGTTATTTGTTTTGCTTATTATTTTATTACCACAGACACAGAAATGCAGTGTTTGTCTTTGCAATACTTAAAATATCAAAGAGAAGCAAAAGCAGAGCAGTTTCCTGACAGGATCTGGTTACATCAGCAGTTTTTGATGCTTTATTTACAGAAAAAGGTACCGGCATCTTCTCAAAGTTGATAGATCATCTCAAAGGCCAGGCCACTTCCATTTGCTCTAATTATGGGATTGAGAAGTATGCAGTGTTCACATACTTTGATTTTGACCTGGTGTAGTATGGAATCCTACTTACTACACACTACCATTTCGGACACAGTAATCTTTCAGCATGTGATTTATGGTAGAACACAGTAGGACACAATGTCTGTTCTCAGAATCGTTGTATCTCATTAGCTGATCAATGATACCTGTGGCCAATTATAGAATCATATTACAGTCTGTAGGCAACTGAGTCTGTAGCCCTCTGAAATGAGAGAGAGAAAAAGGAAAGCGTGATGGCTTTAGAGCTTTCTATTGGCCGATGTAAATCCCTATTTCTTCAGAAAAGAAGTGCCTGCTCCCTGCCACCATCCATAACCACAGCATGCTTGGTTATAAGCCCAAATAAACTTAGTAACTGATGGCAGCGTCAGCACAGCAGAGACAGTACGAACATAAACACTACTGCCTGATTCTGGGGTGATTTGAATATTTTTGACAGGCACAAATGTCCGGCTTTTGGACATAATCCCATGCTTAATTATATAATTTATCATAATGTGTGAGGTTAAGATGGCTGAAGGATGACAAACAAGACGTTGGACTGTGTAAAATGAGTGAAGACAAAGTTATATATTCAGGTTGGTCACCTGAATTTTACAATCACAATGGGAGTAGTAGATTAAGGTCAAACATGTTGTATCGCTGGTGTCAAATACTGTTTTCCCAAATATCAGTCTGTGTTTCCGGTGTATTTGCACTTGTGCCTCTGAAGAATAACTACAATGTAATACTGTGTACACTTGGATCACAAGATAGGGATCAGTTGTAGAGCCATGTGAATACTGTGTAACAAACAGACATGACATCTGACATTGTGTTTGACGTATTAGTTAAATTACCTTATGTCATGATGATGTACAAGTAATGTTCGGAAAATATTGATTATTTACATAGTGATGATTCTTTCACTATGACAACAGAGGTGGGATTAGTTCTGGGATTAGTTTAGTCCTCCGATAAAGGGCAGGCAAAATAATGTTTAAATACCTGCAAGTAAAGATGAAGTCTACATCCGCACAGCGACATCTCTGCTCGAGCATAGGTGAAAGGATCCTTTCAACCTAAAACTGAAGTTTTGTGTTGAGTTGGGGATTAGGGGGAATTACCGTGCCAGTGGCATGTTCAAATAGCATGCTTTGAACACAAATAAATGTGAAAATACGAGCTTGGGCAGTGACAAGAACTTTGTTGCTTTGTATTTTCCATACATAAGTGATAGCCAAAAAAAATAGTGCACAAGCAGCATCACTTCTGGGCCTGAAGATGGGCCGGCTCGGTGTGCTCCTGTGCAAACACCCTCGGCCAAAGCAGACAATGCAGACTCTGGGCTCTGCACAGCTGCTCATGCTACATTTGCATAAGAACTTTCCAGTTGAGGTAGTTTCTTTAAAAATTTCTCAGCCTCTCACATTTTACAAGGTCTTTTAAAGTTTCCAGACAGAATTATTAAGGAGAAAAAAGCAAGGTAGCTAGGGTCTCGTAAGGGCCTGATAAAAGTGCCAACGATCAGGGCCGCAGTTTCTTTCTATTGTCTTGCTGGATGACTCGCCAGTCACCTCCACGCCTGGCATGGTGTTCAGAGATGAATTCAGATGGGTACCGGTTCACCAGGCTGCCATGTCACTTTGGGCAAGGCGCAATCGTTCTCTCATAAAAGCCCATGCTGCTTGTTAAAGGTCTTTTATGTTCAGGTTCTTGCCGCCTTGCTTAAGATCTGTCATGTTAAAAAAAAATTCCTCCTCTGCTATTGTAATGGCTGTGTGGTTTTACCCCTCGCGAGAGAGTAAGTGTTGGCTCGCTGAAAGAATAGAGTTAGAAAGGTTGTTCAAATGCTTCTGTGTGAGAGAGATAGTCTTGTTTTCTCAGGCAATTTGTAATGATGCAATATAATTAAGTGTTGGGGTCGATCAGTGTGACCCAGATGAAATTCAAAGGTGTTATTATTCATCTGAACCACTACAATAACAATATAAAGACACCCCAACCCATGACAGCCCAAAAGAGTGAGCCTACTCAAAAAATACTAAAAGGAAGGATGACTACGCCTGTTTGGGATCTGATAAACCTCCATATCATCTGCCTTCCAAAGTCAATGTTGTGTCATGTTTGTAACAAAGTGGAGCACGCCCATGAGCACAGTTAAGTCTCACTTTCTCTCATCCTTTCCAGCAAGGATGACCTAAGATCTTTTAGTATGCACCATTTTTTTATACCAACTATCCTCTGCTGCTTAGTGGATTGTGTTATAGTACTGACAGCCTGATTTTGTGGTAAGAAGCACTCCTGTTGAACTTGATACTTGGCACAGTTGAGGCCATCATGCACTTGTACTTTTGGCTTCTAATATAAGGCAGAACCAATTAATATGAGAGTCCTGTGGGTGATTAATGATATTGATTCAATTTTCCAATCCCATGTTTTTCAGTTTGCTCTCAAATGTTTTCATCAGCATTGCCACGGCCAATTAGAATGATTGTTCACTGCTGGCATCAAAAGCTGGCTCTGAGAAAGAGAATGAATCTTGCATTTGAACTTGCATGCTTGAAAAGACTGAAAAACTAATTTGATGCCTTATTACCTCCTCTTGTATGTAATCAGAAGGGATGCTAGGAAAATTACTAACTATTCAAACATTGTCTTAACATCAGCTTGTGGAAGTGAGTACATGGATCAAAGCTTGTCACTAACAATCACAGCAAGGAAGTTCATCTCCAAATGAGCCAGTGAAAGAATACGTCAGTATGTAAAAAGTGTGCATAGATACCAGGGCAGTGGGAAAGGTTAGAGCATCATCCTTGTAAAACTGATAACACAAAACAAGACGGAAATGGAAAATTTTACTGACAAATCATTGTGTGCACAGCATAACAAAATAAAACAGCATCCTTCCTAAAATCTCAGATATGCAAAGTGTAGAGGTTAGCAGTAATGCATACCTGGTGTCATTTAATTTAGGTTCTGCAAAAGCACAGTTAGAGCTGCCAGTGTAAAATGTACTGCAGTCTGTGCATCTGATGCCTGGTGGAAGACAGATTTGTAGAAATACTGAGTTTAATATTTATTGTATTTACTTTGGCAGAGGTGAACTTACAGATTTACTTCTAATTGCTTTCTTGTAATTACCAAAAATTAAAAACCAAATGGATTGCTGATAAAAGTGCTAACGGTAAATAACTATCTGACAGAAATAAACAGCAACATTTGGAGTCATAGAATGAGTTTTCATCAAGTTCCGTGGGACAGTGATTAAATGTAGTCTTGGATAAGCTCTGTGATATTTGATTACAATTGATTTTAATTCAAGTTTGTATCTATACCCTGCGATGGACTGGTGTCCCATCCAGGATGTATTTCCACCTTGAGCCCAGAGTTCCCGGGATAGTCTCCAGATCTACCGCGACCCTGACCAGGATAAGGCCGTTACTGAAGATGAATGAATTAAATTACATTTTTTATCTGATCATTCAGTTGCGATGGCATAATAGACCCTAAAACTGCAGTAGAGCCAGTGCAGAAGTCAGTAAATCCTGTGTCTATATTGGGTCATTCCAAAGTGAGTGTCATTCTTGGGCTACATTATAGACAGATAGACAAGGGAAAGGTGGGGGCAATCTCATCATGGCCCCAACCCTGTATCATAAAAGAACTGCAGAGGTTTCTGGGGTTTGCAAACTTCTATCGGAGGTTTAGCTGAGGTTTTAGCTCCATGGCTGCTCCCCTTACTTCACTGCTCAAAGGAAAATCAAAAACTCTAAAATGGGATGACTCAGCATCAGAGGCCTTTCACACCCTTAATGAGCGATTCACCAGTGCCCCCATTCTTCGAACACTCAGGCCTTTCCTTACCATTCATTGTGTTGGTGGATGCTTCTGAAAGTGGAGTAAGAGCAGTCCTGTCACAACGTCATGGTAATCCCCCAAAAATGTATCCCTGTGCATTTTATTCACATAAGCTAAACGCAGCAGAAAGGAACTACAACGTGGGAAATCGCAAACTGCTCTCAATAAAATCAGCATTGGAGGAGTGGAGGCACTGGCTGGAGGGAGCAGAACATCCTTTTTTAATTCTTATTGATCATCGCAACCTTGAGTTCGTAATATCAGAAGAACGACTTAACCCTCGGCAAGCACGATTGGCGCTCTTCTTCACATGCTTTAAGTTCATCCTTACATACAGGCCAGGGATGCAAAGGCGGATATCCTTTTGCCCATCAGATGGGAAATCATGGAAGAAATAACCCAAGCACAGAGGGAAGAACCCACACCTCCAGAGTGCCCCCCTGACAAAACCTTTGTACCTCTGGCCATGTGGGATTAACTCATCAGGTGGGTTCATACCTCGCTATGTTCTGGTCACCCAGGCATTCATAGGACCATCACACTGATCAGTAATAAGTTCTGGTGGCCTTTCCTAAGCAGTGATATTACAGAGTAATTCAGAGTATGTCATGTTTGTGCCCAAACACAGATCTCCCACCATCTACCCACAGAGCTGTTAGAAACATTGCTGGCGAACCATCCAAAGTCCTAGCGGTTGATGAATGGATGAGGAGGAGTCAACAAACCTGGGAGGCAGCACATGTGTGATTACAGTGAGCGGTCAGGAGGCAGAGGTTTCAAGTGGACAAGAGGCGCAGACTACACTAACAGCTACGCCCAGGTGTGATGGCTGGCTTTCCACCAGGGACCTCCGCTTGAAGCTCTCTTCTTGCAAGTTAAGTCCATGTTTTGTTGGACCGTTTAAAATACTTAGACAAGTTAACCCAGTTTCATACGTCTAGCATTACCACCATCCTATAGAACAGCATCAACTTTTCATGTATCCCTACGCAAACCTGTGTTTCCTTGTACCCAGGGGCAAGCGACTGCAGGTGAGCCGCCTCCTCCGCTGGAGATCGAGGGTGGTCCATCTTACCTCAAACAAAGGCTACTCGACTCCAAGAATGGGAGGGGTATGGTCCTGAGGAGCGGTCTTGGGTCAATGCCAATAATATTCTAGACCTAATAATATTCTGGTTCATTTCCTGACTCTCTCACTATAAAACCAAATTCAAGTTCAACAACCATTGCAAAGTCTTGCCAACCTTTGCGATTGTGTAAGTTCTGAGCATTTCATTGCTGATTAGTTTACACCGTGTTTGACGCTGTGCTTATCCCTCTGGTTTATTCTTTGGATTACCCCTTTGCTTTGTCTCCATCAAGATTTCCCGTGTTCTGACCTCTGCCTGTCTTACTATGCTGATTTTGGATTGTGTGTTTAAGCACCTCTGCGCATGGATCCTCACTCCACCTCTGAGTCTCCTATGTTACAGTGAGTCTTGTCTCATGTGAACTCAGTCACCTGCTTTTACTTCGCTAGCAGCCTCAGTAAACAGGCTACACGTGAACTAGCAATATAATAATTAGGCTAACACACCATCATTATAGTAAGTAGGCTAACCCATGAACTATCATTAAAGTAAACAGGCTAACCAATGAACTAGGATTATAGTAAACAGGCTAACCCATTAACTAGCATTATAATAAACAGGTTAACACATTAACTTTTACTATAGTAAACAGGGTAATTCATTAACTAGCATTATAGTAAGGAAACTAAAATCACATTTACTTTAAAGACACTTCCAATTTTCTGCTTCAATTAATTGGCAAGGCTAATTTGATTGAAAACAACAAGTTGTGAAATCAGATCATTTAAAAAAATTAGTGAATGATGCCCCTGCTAAGAAACTACACAATAATACTTAATAAGACTAACTATGGACTCTCTGGCCTTTTCATTTTTAAATCGCATGAATTGTCTGACCATCATCGCACATAGCTGATGTGCAACTATTTGAAAACAATTTCCCTTGCTGACCAACTATTACAATTTTTTATTGCCTGGTTCTTGCATATCCAGGCTATGGACACAACATCCCTTCCAGCAGTAGCCTGCTAATGTCCCAATGGAAAAGATGTTATAGCCTTGCACTAAAGTGATTAGTGCTACAAAGATGGGGGTGAAATTTGTGGAAGATGGGGGTAAAAGTTCTGTACCAGCAAAAGCTAGGTGGAGGGAAGGATTTAAACCAACATGGTGATTTCCAGAGATGCCTTTCAAACAGAAGTACCCGCTTTTGTCTCCCATGTATGTCCAAATAGGTTAACATGGCTTTATCGATTCGGTAATGACATTTGTGTTCATTTCATATCCACAGGGTGCCCCACCCTAACTAGAACCAGATGAGGTGTAGCATGTCATACTTGGAGAAGAACCAATCACACATGACAATACTGGGTGGGTATTTATATATTTCTGATAAAAATGGGAGAGAAACGCAAGAAAGCATTTCTAAAGGGACATTCAAGGATTTTTTCCTTCTTTAAAAAAAAAGGCACAAGGCCTGCAGCACAGCTGTTTTCTGGATTGAAAAGACTCTCTGCTAGTAATGGAGTGCTAGGCAGTGTGAAGGCCTGACTCCTGCGAGACCCATTTCATGCTTTTGGGGGTTATCATCGAGTACGTCAGGAGGACCGCACACACGCCCACACACACCCGTATGTATATGGAGAAAACCAGAACTGCAAATGAGTCCAGAGAGCCTATTTTTATCGCAATGGGAACCAACTTCTTGCTTTCATCACAAAAATAAACATTAGAGTACATATGAACACAGAGTACACAGACTTTAACAAAACTTAAAAGCAATTTAGTGTGCTTTATTTAGATATGGATTAAAGCATACTTGACATAAAAGAAAGACAAATGCATGAATAAATAAATGAAAAAGATAGAGATAAAAGGAATCAATGAAAATGTTTTTTTTTTAAAGAAAAAAAGAAATGCACCAGAGAAAAATAATTGTAATATGAAGTTGTAATATTTTATCTATGACTAACTAAGGGTGTAGTAGCCCTAAAAAAACTTGTGATTGCTTGATTGACCTCACATGCATAGTCCCCATTTCTCATGTTTTAACAACCTGGCGAGCAGGAAAATCCAGTACATTTGTGTACACTTCAAAGCCAATTTGGATTCCTGCTCCTTAAGTACTTGGATTGCCTCATTCGTGCATTAGAGTCATGTACAATACTAAAACAGGCCATAAAAATTAAGGCACTGCTGTAACATTTAATGCATTTCTTCAGTGTTTGCTGTTCAGCAGCAGGCCTTAATATTTCCTTTGAGTGGCACCAAGCCTTTATAGTTCAGAGGCCAGCTGAGTTTGAAATGCCACTGTGCACTTAGAATGCACGGTTTACCTTTATGTATGTTCAAGTATTATTATTATGTTTGCCAGGCTCCTTGTCTCTGATAAGCATGTCTCTGCACAGTTCACTTTATGGTAGAATGAGAAATCTGCCTAATTGCGAAACTTTGACGGCCCCATGAAGCTCAGGAGAAACACCGTCTGTAGAAACCATGTGGCAGCGATTGCTTTGACACCACAACATATAAAGTGTTGGGTCGGAGCAGCAAAGCACTTTGAGAAGCTGCCAGTGGCTGACCACTACGCTGAAGCTCTGAAATCTTTTAACTATGCTCCCCATGCTCTCTCTATTACAGTGCCTTGCATATCCTGTATAATCTTGGCCTCATTGTATATGAAACTATAAGGCAAATTGAAGGCAGGGCCCTTGCTTGAATTTTACAGCAAATCCCAACTGCGCCATTATAGCACAGTGTACTATAAATTCATATTTTGAAAAAGGGGCTAAAGGGAGAGCGCAAAGTAGTCCATTCTTAGCTCCGTTTACTGTAACTTTATGTCTCCCATAGAGGCTTCTGACAGCAGAAAGCGCTAGACTACACTCATCAACAGTTAAGACTTCAGCTTACAATGAATCCAAGCTGCTAACCCACCTGTTTTCCATGCTTGCCAGAGATATTATGAAGATATTTTTTCCCTTAAAATCTGTTTAAGATATCAACGGCATTATTTCCCACTAATGTTTTTAGTGAGAAAAAAAGAGATATCGTGTTTTTATAGTGGTGGTTGTGTGTTCACCACAACTCCAGCCACCAGCTAATTCCTTTTGAAAACCCATTTACAATAAAGTGCAACCATGCTTTCAACACTAGCCCACTAACCAAACAACATTTCTCCATTTGAAGAGTTATTGCTGTGGTCTTCATTACAAATCTACTCTCTTAAGGGTTTCGCTGGCTGTAGTATTTAATGTACATGGCTATATATGTTATGATTAACCATATACATCACACCCATCTCTGTTTTAAATCTCAGTAGTGACCAAAGGGAGCAATTGACCCAACTATTAACAAAAAACAACATGTTCTCTCACAGAGTGGGAGAAAGTTTAAAACACAGGAACACTAGAAAAGTGTGATTGCATCAACTAAAAGCATTTCTTCCCTTGATCACAGCTACACCTTGTTATTTAATTCGTCTTTTAATTTTTTCTGTGGTTCTGCGGCTATTTTCACTGTGGCCCATTTGCCATTGAAAGAAGCTTCATCTCCATTTTATGTCAATGTTATCTCATTAAAACATTTTTCCCTCTAAATGTGTCATCAGGAGAACATTCAAAACAATCAGTTTTTTAAAACATAAACAGCTACACCAGCTACACGCCTGGTTAAGTGAACCTCGAGAGCCTGTAGTCCTCGTCTGCAAAATACAAAGACAGCTTATTGAGCTACTTCTCCAAATGTTAACAACAGCCCAACAGCAGGATAACAGCAGCAGGATGAGATACTGTCTAACATGCTGCCTCTTACTTACAATGCAACACGCTCATGTTTTACAACCTTAAAGATGTAAAGAATGCTTTTTTAAAAAAAAGGAAAATCTCTTGCAGGAGAGACAATAGATAACTCCTGAGGTGATCCATGAGGAGTGATGAGGGATCAAAACTGATTGTTTAGTGGCCTGTGATTTTAGTGGATGTGTTAATAAATTTGCATGTCAAACATCTCGAACGGTTGCATGCAATGCAATGAAGTGACGAAAACTTAAGGAAAAAGAGCTCATCTACACTTTGGAACCCCATGGAATGAATGTCATGTTTTGACAACAACTATGACATCATTAACCATTTCGAATATCAACTGGTTTCACCTCCTCCAGCCTCAGAAGCACTTGCACAGCTGATATATATATATATGTTTCAGAGGAGGGCTTGGCATCCCATGAAATGACATATAGGGGTGAATAATGGTAATTTTATGATTCCATCATTCTGGAGGCTTGAGATTGACAGCTTCACTGGATCAATGGCTGCTGTCTGATGAAACATGCCACATTGGTTTCCCTTCATTAACAATCACAATCATATTGAAGTTTTATTAGACTAACTCTAATATAGGATTTCACCAAATAAATAGAGCTGTCCTGGTTTTCTGAAGCCTCTTTGATGCTTCCCAGTTTTGATTTGTTGGATTCTACAGCCACAATTCATTAGAAACGCTTCTCCAAATGAATTAAATCAGAATTAAATCAGTTATCAGAATCAGAGCAATTGGAAAAGAGAGCGTTGCAGCAAATAAACACAGCTACGATGGGCCCCCAGCACGGGCGGCAAAGACATCAAGCATCTCCGGAGCTCATTTGGGTGGATGGCGACCTTCAATCCACTCCTACGACGTTCCTCAGCCAACTTGTCAGTCCTGGCACAGGTTTGCGCGTGTGATCACTGTGTTTGCGCTCCAAATTGTAGTCGAGCGTCAGATATAAAGAGCCCACGAGACCCATTCGCTTTAGCAAGCAAGGTTTGCTCCGCCAGTGCGTCACATGCTCCATGCCGACACTTTCTTTTCTTTCCTTGTTTTTTTTCCCCTTAGCAGTGCTTTGACCTTTCTAGATTTTTCACAACTGTTCCTTTCCCCTACTTCTTCTTCTTTTTTTCTTTTTTTCCATCCACTTCTCCTCTCCCCCCCTCCCCCCCCCTCCTCTCTCCCCTT
>JAOUQW010000047.1:1825707-1842980 GCA_028565825.1 Olivaichthys viedmensis | reverse complement strand
GTCTCAGTACTCCGGAGAGGGTGACCTCTGGTGGTGTGGGGTGGAAGTGTGTGTATGGTCGGGTCGAACCGTGACAGTAATGAAGCATGAACACCACACACACTGACCCTGGGTGGACTTGACACTTTGCCAAGTCCCTTGTTCCCTCTGATGTACTTGCCAATTATATCCACAAAAGTAGGACAGGAATGGCAATTGCCACAACAGTGTGGCAATTGAGATGTAAGATTGCCCAGAGGCTAATCCTGCATCTGTGTCTGGTTTAATCATAAAAGCCTAATTTACAGTAATGCAGTAATGCATAAATTGATGATAAAAAAGAAAGCACAGAACAGGCTGTTATATACAGTGTGGTAACTAGCATGAAAAAATTAACATTCTGTAACATCGAAGACTGCAAGGCCTAGTGTTTCTCTGATTAAATCTTTTCTTTTTTTTTACATTCCAATGGATGATTAATTATGGGGTTTAATTACAGCAGATGAAAACACACCACTATAAGGCCAAGAAAGATGAGTCGTGTTACAACCACTTGAGCGAAAATGAATGAATTAAACTGTTACAATTGCTTCCCTCTACTCTGATGGGCCTGGCTGGGACTGAAAACAGGGGCTGAAGAAGCGATTTTCATTTGTTTCCTACAGACTGGTAACTTTCAACAAGAATTAAAAATGGTGTGAATGTTCAGATTCATAGAGATGTATATGACCAATTTCTTAATCATAGATAATATCATAGACTGATTAAATTAATCCATCATGCAGTAAGGCATTATCTTTTATACACTCAATTGAATATTGAGCAATATGAAGTAATGATGAATCAGGTTTTTACCTAGAACCCAGATCAAGGTTATGATGAAGCTAACAGTTGAAGTCCAACCCACGTCTGAAACATGACATAGGCCTAATCAGATACTGAGTTTGCAACTCGAACAACAATCATCTTTTCCTTGTTGAGGAACCTCTGGCTAAGTGTCATGCATTGTTTTGAGGGCCTTCTTTGCACAAATAATAGAGGATTCAATATTGGATATTAATCCAACATTCTCAGTTAGAAAATGCACTTAGGTTGTCTCATTATTGATCCACTAGCACTCATGGAAAGCACACTGCAGTGGCAGATAGTTGTCTGGATTTACCTAAATCTTTCCCCTGGCCTTTTAGCACTGTGTAATCCTCAGTGTCACTTCAAAGAGTGAGCTTCCTCCCTACTCTCCTATGGGACTAACATCTAAAGAAATTAACTCGCTTTGGATTACGGCCAGAAAAGAATCTGTGAACCAGCGATGCTCCAAGCAAAAGAATTAGAATTAGAAATTTATTTAAGCTTTCGTTTATTTATTCTAAAGCTGGTGTAGGTTGGCCTGTTTACTGGGGTTACTACCAAACTGAAAGGAGCCAACCAACAGAGTTTATATGAGATGGGACTTAGAATGTCCCAATATAGACAAGAGGATGGTTTTTTAAACAGAAAATAAATGACTTGTCTATTGTGCGATTGCAACTGTCAGATACAAATTGAATTAGAGTAAATTGCAATCAAATATCACAGAGCTCAAAAACATTAAGGAGGCACATTTGACTGGACATGACACTCCAGTCCTGTATATAGCCATCTTCATTTAACTAAAGATTTTAGTGGAAACTGTACTTTCCTCTGACTGCTATTGTCTTGCATCTAACAATAGTGATGTCTCATGCTCTGAAAACCATGGCTGTAACATGTTGCAGCTCCCAAACTGCTCTTTGTTCAGTAGCATTGCCAGGTTTTTTTTTCCAAAATCAGCAAAAGTTGCCAATATTATGAGCTATAATTATTTGTCTGTTATTATTTATTTATCAATTTTTTTTGGGATATATAATGAATTATATCTATCTATCACTTTTATTTTTCCATTGAAATCCTATTCTATAGCATTAATTTTGTATTTTGTTTGTTATAAAAAACTTGAGAAATACAGTAATTATTCCTACATTCATATTATTGTTCCTGGTGAATCTGTGCTTAACCTTCATTATAGAGAAATTAAGAATATTGTCTTTGTGTTCTGCCCCGACACCCCATATTTTTAACCATTTTTCTTGAGACCTGTTCACCTCCCCCAATACACTAGAAAATATGCATTATAATAAGCAGCAAAACAATCAGCCCCTTATGTTCATGCTGCCTAGGCTACACACAGGTGGGAGTCAAACAAATGTCTCACCATTCTTGCCAGATTTATCTCAAACTTGTTATGCTACACTGAAAAGTCAGTTGTTGATAAGAAGTTTCACTGGATGCATTTAGATCAAAGTTGGATCAAAGTAGGGTCAAATTTTGGCATGTCCTCATTTAACTACAAACAAGGCTCAAATATGAGTCGGCTTCACCTAATCACCAAAGTCAGTCTTTCTTATGAGCCTCAGTTCGTACGCGGGAAAAAAGCGTACATTGTCTTGCAAGCTCAAATAATTTGTTTGTCAGGAGGAGTTTTACTGTGGTATTTTCAACATTTGGCGTGGGATGTATTTGGGTGGCATGACGGTGTTGTGAGACAGGATGTGAAAGTGTGAGTCTCCCAACAAATATATGAGAGTTGGCAACCTTGCCCCTGAGAATCACAGATTTGTGGGGATTCACCTCACAATTATGTAAGCTTCAGCACAGTACATTGTCTATATGCACTCAAACCCAATAGTTTGTGAAGATTTTACATGTTAAATATAAGAATTATGACAAAACCTTTACGTCTATCTTAAAACCTCTACTACACTATTATTGTGTAGTAAGGATATGAAGATATGAATTAAGGCCAGCAGAGATCTTTTCATGGGTGGATCTTGTTTTTTTTCTTTTTGTCATGTTAGTAATCCGGAGTGTGGCATTTGCTGAAGGCTGTAATCCCATCCCATGAAGCCAGAACAGGCTGTGACCTAGGGTTACTGTGGGCGACCAAGCTCCTAATCCTGACTCACTCTAGAGCCCAGAACATTCATCTGTCAGTGAGATTATATAATGTGTGGATGGAGGGCCAGTTACACCAAGTAAAGGTCAATAATTACACAGATTTTATTTTTATTTTTTACAGTATATACCGTTCATGAGAACAATTATTCTTAAGGTTTGTTTGTAGAATGGAAGTTACAATGCAGAGGTTTCAAGGTCAGGTGCTCTACTTTTAGCTCTTTTCTTCACATGTATTACATGCATAGTCCACAATAAATGCACAAAATTACAAAATATGTTATGCTTTCTGTATAATTCTTATAATTCTTACCTCAAATATGAGGGGGCAGAAACCTCTTGGCCCTCCTGTTCTGCTGCCATTGCAAACAATGACAAAAGAAATGTCATCTTTTTTGTTCCATAGTATTGGTGCTTACTGCTGCACTTTGTTAACATGAAGATTGAGTGTTTGAGTGCCTCTTTATGGCTCAAAGAATACCGGAGGGATTTGATGTATTAAAGCTCTGTCATGGTGGTAAATATCATTATTCTTCCCAGTCTCAACAAGTATATAACAGAAAATGTCAAGCACCTCTCTGAACAGGCAGTACTGCACAGCCCCCTTCCCATTGGAACAGGCGGAACAGAAATAAAGGGGTTTTGTCTAAAACAAAAATTGACCTGGTTTCAGTGTTATCAGTGCATCTATTGTCGAATCTGTGTTCGTGAAATCAGATTGCATTATGAACTAGCTAGCTAGGTTACCTAGCCAACCTAATCACCAAGCCAACAAACTAGCTACACTTACACGTAATCTGATAAACTAATTTCGATGAGGACTGAGTTAAAGGTAGGATAATTGCAAATATTATTAAAAGTTCGGTTAGATGAACATGGACAGTTAACTCACCAGCACTGTTAAAATCAACTTGATTTGAAGTGATTTTAAGCATGCTGTACATTCCCGCCTCTCAGCGTTCGCGCATCGCACGGAAGATCACACTATGGACAATAAACTGGACGACGTCGGTCAACAATAAACATGATTGGTCCTTATTGTTTCTGTGACGCAGCAACAGCAAATTTGATTAATGCTTCCTGCCGTCCATCATGTTACAGGTAAAAGCAGAAAACTCAAATTTTTACCCTCTCCAATTTACTGAGGGTGCCAGAACACCATTCCAGATCGTTCCGGCCCAATTTAACCCCTGGGTGTACAACAAACTATTTAGTACTGTCGGAAGCAGTGGAATGTATTTGCGACTCTGAGGATATAATTATCTTCTGCCGTTATGGTCGTCTTCTCAGTATTACAGAAGCGTTATGAGAATTAAAAAAAACTGCACGTGCACATCAATGTGACTGTTACCGTTAGGCTATACTAACTTTAGCTAGTTAGCTAGCTAAAAGACAATGTGGGGTACAAAACTCTCACCCCTGGCCACTTAACGGTGTGTGTATTTTTATTACCTGATCTGTGAGTAAGTCCTGCCTCATTACGTCTTATTTGGATCACACTGTTGATGACTGGCAATTGTGTTTGACTACAGTTTGTTTGAAACGAACTCCCTATTTCCGGAAATGGTAGCGCTGACTCCAGTACAGTTATTCAACATGACTTTGTGACTCCAAGTTGATTCAGTTTAATTCTATTAGATAATTCCTCGCTAATTAAATTGTAAAGAAATATGCACCACACCATAAAATATGTAGAGAGTATTCTGGTCCTCCATCAATGTTTAAATGCAGCTTCCAGACCATGAAGGTGATGGTTGGTCAGAGCAACACATTTTACTTCCAGAAGAAGTATTATTATTGTTATTATCATTTCTATGGTGTTGGTATATTCATTCTTTGGCTTTGATAAAGGCTTGATGTTTTAAAATGAGCATGACAAACTAATAACCCATTTTACCTATAGCGCATCTACTGTATATTTGGGTAACCATATGCACCACTTACTATGTTCCACGTATATTATTAATCTATTAATTATGGGTACTGTGAGGTATTTAAGGAACATTGATTGCTTATATTATTCTACCCATGTCAATAAGATGTATTGTGTTAAATTTGAATGATTGTACATCGAGAAACTGGTGAAACTGTTGCTACATAGAAATATGTAGAGGTAAATTCAATAGAAAAAGGTTGCAGTTTCTAAGTCACTGGCTCTGTTAAAATGATTGCTTTGTCTTGGGAAGACTATACAAGGGAGAGCATTGTCCAAAGAAAATACGACCTCTGCAAATGAAATGAGAAGTGTGACACGCCTTAGTATTTATAATGTGCACAGAGTAATATAATGTCACCCGATGAATTTTTATGGAGCATTGCTGGATGATTCCTTTTTACATCACCTTTTTAGGCTCAACATGTGCACTGCTAATCGACAAATGCACATGCTTGAAATAATTTACATGTTTAAACAAATTGACACATTTGGAGTTAAGCCAATTATAGTTTAGAATAATTACATCCTGAATAATGTTGTTATCAGCATCACAGGCTTTATTATATCACTGTTTGGCAATATAAAAATGTTCAAAGTGCCGAGCTCCTCTCGTGATCTGGTGCCTGTTCCAAATGCGGCAGGTGTTTTGGAAAAAGAGAGACACTCAATAAATCCAATAAAGGATATGTTCACAGGCAAACAAAATATTGTCAGCCCTACCGTCTACTAAAGGCCAATTTGAATAAGAAATACTGAAAGAATCTCTTGGACATCTGTTTTCAGTGACTGGGGTAGTCAAAAGTCAAAAATCATCAGAAGAAAGAGTCCCACGGTCTTCTGGATATAATTAGCAAGTTATAGATAACCTTACATTCAGACTCGGCCTCAAAAACAAACATTAAGTTCACACCCTTGGCTAATAGAGACGTTTTAATGAAAGTGGATACCTCTATCAGTCCTGGACATCATCAGCTACAGGCCACTTTTAGCCTATCTGTACATTTTGATGCGAGCAACCACAAACAATGAGGAAACACAGAGGGAGAGCTCAAAGTGCGCCTTGAACTGATGGAATGCCATGAGAACAATTCAGCAGTTGCCGAGAACAGCTTACAACAGCTGCTCGGCTTCTCTGGACTTCTCCACTACACAAAACAGAAGAATAGCTCTGCCTCACAACATGAACAGTGTGCTTGGTTGTGGATTGATATATATTTCTTCCTCAAGGAACAATGAAAACTATTCATTTTAAGAATTGGAATTTTCTGAACCCCTTTCACATACAACAATCTGTTTGAAAAATTTCCCAAATATACAACATGAAAATAGAACACTGCAATAGCGCACCTACTGTAGAAGCTGAGAGACAAAACTGTTTTTATCTGGTAAGTTCATCTGTTTTCTCATCCTACGTGTGCTTTGTAAGATCACATGACAGCAAAAGAGCACTTTGCAGCAGACATTACCACAACCTTCGAGGTGGTGAAAGACGGTGCTTTATATTTGAATCTCTCCGATTGACAGTTCTATATAAACACATTCCTTTTGGTCTGAACCATCATTTTCCACAAGAGGAAAGGAGGTCATGTTCAAAGCACATACTTGTCTGGGTCTCCAAGAGGAATCACCAGATTGTGAAACTTTATATCTTTGACCTCATGTCAGTAGGAATTGCCTATATGTTTTTTTATTTGGCTCTTGCATTTGAAAAGCTCCAACGAAACTGCATGCTGCTGGAAATCTGATAGGTTTGGTGACCACACATCTTCATGGTTTCTGTAGACAGCGGTGCTATTGAAATAAAACAGACAATCAAATTGGTTACATTAACTATATGACGTTTTTGCAATCTCAATACATTTTAATATATGAACGTTGATTGAAAATGTTGATGCATTCTTTTCTAAAGTTACAGCCTTCCAAGTCTGTATAAATGGCAATAAGCTACTGTGGTTAATTCCCTCAAGCAACAGGTTTAGTTCAATCAGCTAATTAATTCATTTTAGACAAAAATGAGAAATAAGTCAAAATGATTAATTCCTCAGATTAGAAGAGTGGACAAGCCTTACCGTGAAATACTCCAAATTCCAAAACCCAGTCCAAATTCCAAAGCCTAGAGAAAAGAGGAAATAAAGGAACAACTGAAATCAAGTCCAAAAAACAGCCCAGGCCGAGGGAGTAGAGAAACGAGCTTAAGGCACGGAAAGGTAACTAATGTTGGCCATTAACCTCACACTGTTGTTTTTGTTCAGCCTATTTTCATGAAAGTGACATCATGCTGCTGAAGTATTCCAGACTCTTTTAAGTGAGCACTTCAAAGTAACCGCTGACCCCAGGATAACCTCACCTATGCAGATGCTGGCTCTGTGGCCTGGACATACCTGACAATTTTGACCAGCTCTCCTTCTCTGCAGCAAGCGGGAAGACAATGGGATGATAATGAGTACAAACATTCCTTTTCGAGAACAAAGCTAAGTTAATGACATTTTTCTTTTAGCGTTTGCATGTTTCATAAAGCAAGTGAACTGATGGCTAAGAACTTCTGGTTCTCCTCTGGCTTGTTTGATGCCATCAACTTGATTCGTCTGCATAGTTTGGCTAAATTGGTCTGTGACCTTAAAAACTTCAGCTTAATTATTGTTTGTCACACTGCATGGTAAATAACATGGCTTTTTGTCTTTAAGCTGAGGCCCTGAAAAAAATGTAAGTGCTCCTGTATTTTTCTCTGCTGTCAACAATGGCGTCACACTTACTAGCAGCGAGGGCATCATCCATAGTGAAGAAAAGAGCTGGAGCTGGTAGTTTTAATCATTCCCTCTGCCACCCTTAGCAGTGGTCAGTACTAAATTTAGCACTCTTTTGATAGAGGGCATTATTAATAATCTTCACATTCGCATGAAGCACGCGAGCTGACAAGAACATGCTACTTGTCCAAACAGCCTCCGGTGCCATTGTAAACATTCCTCTTTTTCATCTATCATAGTTGGCAGCCTTCAACGCGCAGGAGAGCCGATGAATTTACTGTTTCTTTCTGAAACAGCTGTGAAGCCGCAGCTATGAGTGATGGGAGCAGATGATTTAGCAGGACGCTGACAGAGCTGGAGAATTCAAGAAGGGTGGAGAAGGCTTGGAGCATCCCACCATATGCGTTGCTCACTCGTGCCGCTGCTCCCCATGGCATCGTGGGTGAGTCTTCTGTGCCAACACAAAGCTTTTTGTGAGGACACACGAACCCGGCAGTTCATCTTCGTGACAAACCTTGAACCGCTGCCTTTCAAAGTACACAGGGGCATCAGAATGCAAGGTTCTTTCTTTCCCTAGGCAGGCAACCAGGAGAGGATTAAACAGGTGAGCAGTAGTTCACATACTGCGTAGAATGTGTCTCCATTAAACACAGCCTTTAAGAACATTTCTGCCTTTTCAAAAATGAATGGAAATGGAATATGCAGACTAACTGGAAGCTCTGTCTCATTAAGCCCCTACTTGAACTTGTGGCCCACTGAGTGAAATTCAAATACTGACTATGTTTGGCTATTTCACTACTTTCTGTCACTGACTAAGAGTTCTTTGGAATTAATTTATCGGCAAGACATATGCAAAGTCAATACTGAACAAATATCAGTATCCTAACTGGCCACTGTTGTGAATTTTCCAAACACTGCAGCACCCCAGATGTTAGGCACATTACTGGTAACAGGTGGAAAATGGGGAAAACCCCCAAAAAGCGAATGAAAAAATCAACAAATTCTTGACTCATTTAAACAACCGACACCATCTGAAGCTGTCGGACACACATAAAAGGCTACTGCTGCCAGACTACAATAGACAAAAACTTATGTGTCTACTTTCTCTCACACATGGCAAATGGCATTTAAAGATATCAGACTGCTTTTCATGTACCAGCCAAGAGCACACAGAACATTGTGATAATTGCAGGGTTTGTTCATTATCATTAACTAATCAACTATCCCAGTTTTGGAAAAAAAGAATGGGCTTTTTGTACAATTGATTCTCGTAGCCACAAGGTGTGCAACAGCTCTAATCTAAAGATGAACAAAATAAGTTTGGTACCATGGTTACCATTGTGGCACAAGACAAAAGAAGACTGAAGAGGGCAGGTTGCTGCATGGAAGATCTATGGATACCTCATATTAGGCTGCATAACATGAAAAGACAAATAATACATGGTAATGATGGACAAAAAAGTCTAATAAAACTCGGATTGTACCATGAAACCAAATCAAGGTAGTTAAAAAAAGAAAAGGACCCAGTTCTGTAAAGGGACATCTGCAAAAATGAAGCAAACACATCATTCTTCAAATTTTGAGAGACCAACCAAGAGTATCAGACCAACATTCTTCCAGGTTCCATTGAGCCCTTATGGTTTAAGAGTAAAAATATTGGAAGTTACTCTTATTTTTGCCCATGTTTTTACCTAAACCAGCTCTAACAAAGAAATGAATATGTCTCTTGGTTTCTATAAATCTTAACAAAGCCCATTGTCCGTTGTTTCTAACCCACCCGTCGTGAGCAGAGGCAACTGCTTATCCTACAGTATTACTGTATCTATTCATATCTATCTCTGTTCTACTGGAAAGGCTTAGCCCCAAGTCAATCCCATCTTTCTTTACCTGGCTTTAGTGCCTCTTAATTGTGAAATTCTTGGGTATTACATAACCACTGGCTGCACCCTAATGGTAGGACAGACTTCAAGTGACCAATCCTAAATTGCTTTCAGAAGCACAGACATGCTGGGCAGCGTATTTGAAAATGACACCATCCTCTTTGTTTTAGCAAAAACAATTAGAATATTCGATTACAAGCACTGGTTTGTAACACATAAGTGGCACACATGCCAGGTTAGGTAGACTCAATTTTGTAATTTATTCTGAATTTGAAACATCCATGAGTGGAATATTTCAAAACAGCAGGTAATTGAGTGTAGTCCTGTTTAAACAAAAATAGATTACACATTACATACCGCATTCTGAGCTCAATCTGAGCTTTCGAACAGTAAAAATATAGTAGCTGAGGTGACCATGTGCAGCCGTGTCTAGAGCTAGTGGGTTTTGTTCCATTATGAATAGCTTATTTTTATTCATTACTACTCCCTGATGTGGCCTATATTCTACCTGTTTCTCCATCTCTTTTCCATTACAATGGAGGTTTCCATTATATCTATGCACTCTGATCTTCCTTTCCATTGGGTCATTCTGTTTGAAGTTCACTTCCATAAAGAGTGGAAAATACATCAGGGCTGCTGGGAATTAACAGTTGGTTCCCGAATGGAAGTACAGATCATACGCCTACGTTTATGCAGGCTACTCAAGTCATAGTTTCACACTGACACAAACTGTTAGCTCATCATTACAATGTCCCAAAGTCCATTCCTAGAACTCATTAGGGTCATTGTCTGTCAGGATTGCATAGTCAGCCAGCTCGATGATAGGATCATTAGCAGTAATACTGTATTGAGAATGCTCTAATGTAAATTCAAACATCCTTATTCAGTCTTAATATGGTTCTTCAATCACCCCGACATAGTCTGTGTGCACCTGACTAGTGTTTCAGCAATGTTGGGATATACAGAAGTACATCACAGAGAAATGATATTTATTTTATCACTTTAAAAAAAAAGTTTTTTTTATTTATTAACTGAAAGCAGAAGACACGATGGCACAGAAAATAGAGGATTGTACTAATTGAGTCAGGTGTTGGTCATTAAGACATGAAAACAATTAACACTGTGTTCATGTATGCATATGTAACATTTGAATGGAGTATATACAGTATAATATAACAATTAAAAAAATGAAGCAGATGGTTTGTGAACAGATCGTTCAGATATATTTAAATTTCTTAAGATGGTTTCTCCAGCAACTAAAAAATTATTGCTTCTTGCTCTTCTCGTCTTTCTCGTCATCCTTACTGTTGTCCCTTTCAGCCATTTGTTCTTGTCTGTTATTTCTCATAGTTTCAAATAATGTATTCTTGAATAAGTATCAGCTGATAGATGAGAAAATAAAAACAGTAGTGGAATTAGACCTTTGGATCATATTCTATGTGTCCTTCAGCTAAAGTGAACATCTTAAACTCCAGTTTAGATTAATGGCTTCTATATTGGCAATATCCTATGGCTATTCTTTTCAGGCTCTGAAAAGGCTCTTTTCAGGATCTGTCTCACTTATTCTGCATGCAGGAACCCATAGGCATTAGCATTTCCCCCCTGACATTTCTTGACAGTCCTGTTCCGGAGACATAAGCTCCACTACTCATCTGCTATGGATACCTAGAGCAACAGATGTCATCTCCATAGATCTTTCAAAAACTAGATAACACACGCCACATGACACCAGGTGAGCATCTCTATTGAAAACAGTTTGGTTTCACCCCAGGTGAAAGCGCCAACATCGTTAACAGTGTTTAAAAGCTGGTGGGCAGCAGTTATGATCTCATATGCCCCCACTAGCTCTCCTTCATTGTGTACATCATTTGTTTTTCTTTCAGTTAAGCACTCTTCTAAGGAAATGAAATGTGTGTTTGGACTGGGTGTTCCACAAAAGTTAAAACACACAAGCTGCAAACCAACACATTATTGATAGGCTTCAAATGGCACACTAGAGGACCATAGAGTAACAAAAAAGAAGGTCAATAAGAAACAAGGGCCTTGCTTTTACCTAATTTCAACACAAGACCACCACAACGAGAAGTGGGAGACTTCATGGTACACCAAGATTTAAACTGTATTATGTAATATAATTTGGTGTCACCATTTGCATGTGAAACCAGACGTACTTATGGTTTTTGGGTAAGGTACTGCAGCGAACTTCATATAAACATGTGTTAGAACAACACATAGAAGTTGATAAAATTCCACATCATCAAAGTGCAATAAAAAAAAAAATGAAATTTTTAACACCATCATTCTGTCTATTGCTTTATTTGGATGTGAGAATATGGGGCCATGCAGCAAGTGTAAATGCACAAAACTGCACAAGAGTTCTCCAAAGAAACACTGAGGCCTCTTTGTAAAACTGAGAAGTTTTGAAATTATAGCAAAATGAAGTAAGCATAACCAATGCACACATACATACATTACAAATCAAAAGCAAATGGAGAAAACACTTAAGTCTTATTTCAAAATCTTCTTCCGACTGAAAAGGCACACAAAGCCCACTCCAGTAATTCACCTGGAAGACATCTTATCAAGGAGATTTGTTTCTACTATAACCAGAATTACTAAAAATGACATTTTCTTCTGAACAAGCCACTCAATTCAGCACTGTTTCAAAATCAAACAACAGGTGTCTTTGTCAAACTTGAGGGACGAGTGAGGGGCTCTGGGGGGGTTTGAGTTTCACCCTTTGAAAGTGATACGAGGTAGGCTGCGTTTCTCAGGCCTCCCCCTTCCTCCAAATTTGCTGCTGAAGGATGGACCACCCAACTCTCAGCACTTTGAGGGAACCATCTTCCCCACCAGCTCCATCACTCTACTCTGAGGAAGTCATTCATTTAAGCATTACATGTATCCCTTCTGAGCTAGGAAAGAAAACCAAAATACAAAAATACAATTTAGACCATAGCAGACAATCTGCCATGTGGTTCACATGGGCTTACAGTTTTAAAAACATAAAAATTTACATAAGCCAACTCATATGAAAAGTTACAAATGGTCCACCCAAAAGGTTACTGTGGGGGGGAGAGGGTTAGAAGTCATAGCTTTATTCACAGCTTCATTCATATGAAATACAGAGAAATCACTCTTGCTTTTACATGAGATTGGGCTCATATGGTAGCTTAGGTGAAAGATGAAGCATACTGTACACTGACAGTGACCAATATAAAGCTGGTGAGTGTTAACAGAATGAAGTTAATTCAGAGGAGAGAGGATCTAGCATGAACAGGAAAGGCCTGGACCGAGCGAAGGGCGTCGAGTCTATTGTCTCAGTCTGAGGCCACAGCCGGCCAAGACGCTCTCAGTCAGCTTGCCTGTAAAGTGAACCTTCTTGTGACAAATGGCTGTGGCATTTTCAACTCTGGCACTGGAGGCTCCTAAGGGAACCTTTTATGGTGCTAACAGTGAACCATGCATGAGGCATAAACCCATTATAAAGCCCCACCAAAGACACCGCAAGGCAAAAAGGTTCCATTTATGTTCCACTTTTTCCACATCTAAAAAAGGCCGCCATACAGCACCCAACTATATCCATGAGAAAATAAACTCGGTTTCCATTAGTGTTGTTCATTAACTTTTCTCCATAGGCCAGGACTTTTGAATGGAATAGGTAGTATTCAAAAAGATAAAAAATTATAAGACCAAAGAAGCTGTCAGTGTGTATGTACATACTGTATAACGGAATCAGTTTAATCCACACTGAAGTAGAAGCCAATGCAAGTTGTGACTTAGAATATTTTAAAGCAAATGTAATAATGGGTGATGCAGTAGCTGGTCAGCCACTTGTATAGTTTTCCTCAAGGAATGAGCTATTTCAATGCATCAGCCAACGTTCCCAGATGATCTAACTTTGCTCTATTACTTATACATTACTCTGTACGACTGTGTTGAATGACATTCATGACACTCATGATACTCATGATGGATGAGTTTTTTGCTGAACACCACAAGCAAAGCATCCAATATGTAGGTGCCCGCTGTGTTCAAGCACAATTATTTGGAGAGAAACCATGGGAAAGCCCTCATCCGAAATGTCAAAATATAGCAAAATCCTGGCCACAAAAGTCTGGGAGCCAAGTTGGTGCCAACAAGGAGATCTTTGCTTTGCCAGAAAGATCTGTTTACTCCATACCTTGGCATGTCTCTGTGGGAGATACAGTATCGGCAGTTTTAGATTTGGACACAGAGCCCTCCATTTATCAGGCATAAAAATCTCGTCCTGTTTAGGGAACCTGTCGTAACACAGCACAGTCAGAGGAATCAGTCCGCTTTGCCTGGTAAAACGAGCGCCATTCCAAAATGCTAACCATATGTTCCATGTTCACTGAGATCAGAAATACTGCTAAACACTTATGTAGTTCTTCATAGTAATTGAATGTTAGAATCCTTGTATAATTATGTAGCTAATTAAAATAAAAAATGTTAGAAGGTTTGGTCAAGCTTTTGGCACCAGACATTACTATGTTAGACATTAATGGCAGGGTTGTGTTTAAGGGGTAAATTCCTTTTGATTTGTGCATATGTAGTTTTTCTAAGCACTGTTGTACAAAAGCTAGACATTATACATGCAGTGACTTTGAATGTGAAGTGCTTAATTCAAACCACAAATCAGACAAAAAAACTAGACATCAAGGAATTTCTTTAATAGAGTACCATCCCAGCTGTACAGAATAGATGGCGTGTAAATCAACTGAGACATAAATCATTTGGCATATAAAACAATAGCTTTGGTCATGGAAAGTCATGTCCGCGATTAATTTCTTTCTGAGAATTTTCTCATCAAAACGCTTACTTCACCCCTACACTTTGTTCATTACAGCAAAAACATCTGGCTGACAGGTTTTTCTGTCTTTTTCAAAAAAGAGAGTTGGGTAGTTTCAGTCCCCTAAGCAGCAAGAGTACGGTACTGGATTTGCCAGAACAGACTGGGATCTACAATTACATCACGACTTTGAGGCCTAGTTAGATATACAGTCAGGAAAGCAAAGAATGCGTCCTGAGACACTAATCTAGCCCTAATTATTAGAGGCTTTTCCGCAGCCTAATTACAACATTGTAACAGTGTAATATTCTGTAAACAGTCCTTTTTCTCCATCACCTCTTAAATTACTTATCTATATGAAGTCCTCGCAGTGAACAAGGAAAATAGCCCAGTGATGTGTCTAGGTTTTTAGACAAGGGATGGCAAAGCGGTGCAAGAGCACACTTAGAAATGGCATCTCCTAATTATATATAGTACATGTAAAGTTGCATTTAAAGAATATCTGATTTGTTTCTTTGGTGCAAAATGAATGGCCACATAATGACATTATTGTATTGGCTTCATAGTTGCTCTATAATTCCTAACGCACAAGGAATTTGGTGAAAATCCATACCAAGCTACAATGATGATTTCAGAGATGGGATTTGAATCAGGAATGAATCCCAACTACAAATGTTGGGGTAGAACCTGTGAAGGTCATTTTCAGGTCATTTTTGAATGTCTGGTAGCAGCACGTCAAGGTGACTGGATATGTGTAATAATCTTGAAGAGGTATAACTTGTCCAGTCACTTTAACTTACTACTACTAGACACTTTAGCCTGTAGTCCGTGTGGTTTTCCTTTCTGTTATCCTGAGAGTAGTTTTAATATAGTTTAAAATAGTATCACTGTCAAATTTCTATTACAGAATATTACTGAAGGTTTGTGCTGTTTTATACTGTATGAGAACATGAAGGACTCACAGAGCAGTTTTATGTTCAGTGAAATCCTACTATCCTCGTCAAAAGTTATGTTAATATTTCCAAATCAACGGTTCAGTTTGTGAATGAGGTACTTGTGGTACATCTGACCTGTGGTGGTCCATTATAACTTTAGAGCCTTCTAAAGATTTGTGACATTTTGGAAGGATGGCTATTTAATGTAATTTAAAGCATTGCTTTTAGCCTGCTAACAGTGAAAAAACTGTTTATAGTACCTTTCTACATCTGTTTAGCAGGATGAACACTTTGTGCAGAACAACATGTTCAACTTGCTGCTCTTGTTTTTCTTTCCATTGGCCAATGGACTACAGGACACCTGCCACACGTGTTCGTGTCTTACAAAAATCTCCATTCAAGCTGCCAAAGTTTCCCCACCTTGACAGGTTGTTAAGGGTAATCGTAAAAAGCAACATGTCAGCGCTCCTCCTCAATAGCTTTCGATTGGGAACAATGTGGCACGAAATGTGGAAAGACTAGAACTGGTGAACTGTTGCCATAAGGTTGATTTTAACACCTTCTGTGGCATTAGATAATACTTTCCAGCACATACAGTTAACTCCCGAGGTATTGGCAACCCGAATCAAAATGAGCAAATATGAGGTTGTACCAAATGTAAAAGGCCTTTGTCCTCCATCACCATGGGAAAAGCCAAAAAGCTTTCAATACATAGACAGTTGGTTGTTAAATTGCCAAAGTCAGGTAATGCACAGTGAGGAGGATGGTAAGGGAGGCGAGATTCAGAATTGCACAGTTTAGTTGATTCTTACGATTGTCAAGTTTCAAAATCAACTATTAGACGCCACCTCCATAACAACAATCTGTTTGGAAGGGTTTCACTAACCCTTCTTTTAAGGAACCCACAAAACGCTGCGCCTGAACTTCGCCAGACGTCATTGGAATCATGTTTTGTGGTCAGATGAACCATACTTTAGCTTTTTGCCATACACACCATCAGCATGTTTGACGAAATATGAACACTGCATACATTCAGGCTGTTTTGTGGCTAGGGGTCCTGGGGCTCTTGTGAAGATTGATGCTGCCATGTATTCTGTTAAGTACCAGGATTTTTTATTTATTTTTTTACCCCAAAACCTGATTGCCTCTGCCAGGAAATTAAGACTTAGCCATAGATGGATCTTTCAGCAAAATAATGACCCCAAATATACATTTAAATTAACACAGAAATGGTTGCAGGAACACAAATGAATGTTTTGCAATGACCATCTCAGTCTCCGGATTTACACCTTATTGAAAACCTGTGGTCTGAATTGAAGAGGACAGTCCACATGCACAAACATAAGAACATAAAGGAGTTTGAAATGTTCTGCATGAAGGAGTGGTCCAAGATCTGTTTGTTAGTGTTCTCCAACCGTGTAGTGACTAAAATGTGCTAAAGCAACATAACAGTTCAGTCTCCGAATAAAGTTGGTTGCAATCAGAAGGAACTGAGTTAAGGAACTCAGTAAATCTTTTACTAAATGAAGTAGCTGCTAGTAGGCCTCTCCACTGAACTAGTTAACATTAGCATGGATGCATCCCATGTCATTTCCGCCTTGCATGTCTGGCACAGTTTGAGTTATGTTGTCCATGCTTAAATGACTGTAATGCGTCTGGCTTCTTATAAAGTCGAAGTAGAACAAATCCTACCAGCATCCATTCTGATAGAGACAAAAATAGAGAGGTAATTCTTCTAAATGGCTTTTGCTTTCACATGTATATTGAAAGGCAAGGCAAGGTTATTTATACAGCACCTGTCATACACTGGGTCATTCAAAATGCTTTACAAATGCGAAAATACAAAGATAAAAGGATGTAAAGAGAATGAAAGTTAAAGAAATGATTAAAACAATAGATTTTTTAAATCAAGATTTAAAATAATAATAATAATTTAAAAGAAAAAGATAATAAAAAGGGGCAGGGAGGCATCTCTCTCCTCCAAGATGCAGTTGCCTCTTCATATGGCCCATTTCT
>JAOUQW010000047.1:1790640-1810455 GCA_028565825.1 Olivaichthys viedmensis | reverse complement strand
GTTTTTTGAAGGGGAGACAGGATTGTGTACAAGTGTGTGTCGAGCGATTGCAAACGGGGAACAGAGGGTGGTAATAAAGAGGAAGTAGGTGGGGTTGACAGAGGCTGAGGGACGACGTTTGGATTCCTCGCCACTGTGGCGAGGGTTTGAGGGGGTGGGACTGGAGGTGGAGGAGTCCCGTAAAGGGCAATCTCATTGGATGGAGCTCCAGCACCAGCCCCGCCTCCTAGAAGTAGGGAATGCGAATGAGAGTGTGAATGTGAGTCAAACTCACTTTTAAAGTCAAACCCTGACTTCACACGCTCCCTGTGAGCTGTCATCGAGTGTGGAAACCCCATCCCTCCAATGCCGGCACCCAGCCCTGCCATTCCGCCTGGGCCAGGCACTGTCACCGGCACCGCACCAGGGTGGCCGTGGCCTCCTTCCAGGCCGGTTCCATAAAGAAAGCCAAGGATGGCTGCGGCAGTGGCCGCATCAGCAGGAAGGTGATGCGGATGAGCAAGGGCAGGGTTTTGGAACTGCGGCAGGAAGAGGGAGGGGTGGATGTGAGGGTGCGAATGCGCATGGGGGTGGGGGTGAAAATGGGGCGGAGCCCGATTGACGGTGCTAAGCGGTGACATTACATGGGGGCGGGCATATTCGCTCAGCGTCCTCAATGCTGGCGTATCAGGACCAAGATATGGACCAAGACCTCCAACAGACGGAAGTAGGAGGGAGTGAGGAATGGCGTGTGAGAGGGAAGGGTGGAGAGAGTGGGCATGGGACGGGTGGAGTGAGTGGGCGTGTTCCGTGAGCAGTTTGAGGAGAACTGGTACAATACGTATGCCTCTACGCTCTACAAGCACGCAGACACCGGGAGGTACTACTATGTGGCCCTAAACAAGGACGGTTCGCCTCGAGAAGGCAGCAGGACTAAAAAGCACCAGAAGTTGACTCACTTCCTGCCAAGGCCGGTGGAGATCGAGAAGATCCCCCAGGCTTACAGGGATTTGTTCCAGCACAGGTGACCAAAAGTCCAGCCAGCGCGGCTGGAGGAACGGGGAGGGGCGAAGGGGAATCGGACGGACCCCGGAGGGCTACGGAGACCCTCCTTCTCTTCCCTCGCGACTGTTTAGATTTGCCTTCTGGTCCAAAGCAAGGAGTCCCTCTCCAGCGGTGACTGAGATAAACAGTATGTGTGTGTTCCTGGATGGCTCTGTTTCCTCTCCTTAATGGGTTTTAAAACCACAGTGCAGAGAGGACATTCCTCCATCCGCCACCAGTGCCAAGAGGTGTTTGAGGGAGAGGTGTTGACTTCAGGGGCCCTCATGGTGTCACGCAACCACCTCATCCTCAGATAATCATGCACATGCGTATAGTACACACTCAAAAATAGTTGAGGAACCACTCATGATGGAAAGAACCACTTTTGGCTCATGCTACAGTTTTGGTCTGAGCAATACGTCAACAAGGGTTACCCACAGGCGCAGGCCAAAGTTGAAACTTGGACACTGATCATTTCTAGTAACATTAGCACAACGGAGCTCAAGCATAGGCACTAATCCCACTGTCAGTGTCTTTGTAAGTTCACGCTGACCTTCATAATGCAGTAGGCCATGCACAGTGAGGATTGCTAAGGGACCATGGCGCTGACCATATGGTGAAAGGGAATGATTATGGGAACACAGTACTTACCTTGGGGCCATATACATGGTGGACAAGGATGATTTCTTCCAAAGAATTTACAGTAGCATCTCAATAAGAGAAACGTAAAAGCAAGAGCTCTTTATACAAAATGTATATTTAAGGACACTTGACAGGTGAAAGGTACTGCTAAGTAATAAAACTGGCAAACTTGTACTGAAACAATAACAAATCACTAATAAAAAGCCAAACCGTAAAAGACTGCAAGGTTTTTAAAAAGGTACAGGCCTGAAAGACCACCTAAGAGGAACGAAAGCCCGTCAGGACAGAGTGGAAGAGATCGTCGCCAGTGTGTAACACAGGGAGATAAATGAGCACATAGTGAATCCACTCTGCAAATTCATTCCTTTTTTTTTTTTTTTTTTGAAGGTTCTGAAAAAGTCAGTATGTAGACAGCAAAAAGAAAAAAAGAAAGAAAAAAAGAATGCACTCTCTAGAGGGGAAAAAGTAAGGATATTTCTATTTAAACCAGGGAAAAGCTATGGCATATGCAGAAAGGTTGAAAAGTGTTGGTCAACTGACTAGGTGTGACTTGTAATGTTCAGGCTGTCAGGAACATTCTAAAGAATGCAAGTGAGAAGTGTAAATATGGATGAACCTATTTATAAGATGTACAATATATTTATTTTCTACATATAATGTATAATTCCAAATCTCTATATAAATATATTTATTTATTGCAAAGTCTCTATTTTGTAATGAACTTGAAATTATAAGAATTGTAGATTCTACTGAAAATATACAAAAGGGCCTTCAATTCAATATGAATGACAATAAAATTGTCCTGCTATTGATTGTTCATTGCGAGTGACCATTTTTGCTTGAGGAAAAAGATTCTCTGTAATAATTAAAAATGTTCTATGGAGAAGTATCAAATTGATTTGTTCATTTCATCGAAAGTTTATTTGAAAAGTTTAAATCCAGCCACAGTTCATATTAAAAAACTGGGGGGAAAAAAATAATAAAAAATTAAAACACTTGGGACTGAAATGTCTGTGAAAGAGTAATAGCCATTAATCTGAAACAAAGCATGTCTGAGCTGCCTTGTACAACCCCCCCCCCCCTCCAAAAAAAAACCTTAGGTTTAGATCACAGGACCATACCAGGGATGAAAGTCCATCTGACAAATGCCTACTGCTCCAGAGAATGTGAATTCCAGAGCAGAACTGCAGCCCTGAGTAATCAATCTCTGTGGAGATGTGGATGATGGCTGATGATGTAAAGAGACTGCTTTTGGCTCAGGAAACCTATGAGAAAGTTCTCCCAAAACAGCCTGCAGAGGCATAAATCAAAACGCTGCAGCAAGTGAAACAATAAAAGGGGGCGAGGTGGGTCGTTGGGTGACGAACCAGTTGAAAAATAGGGCCCGAAGACTTTCTGGTCCACAAAAACAAGGATTTGTAACAAATGGCCGCTCCAAATATATCCAGCGCATTGTTTGTCTGCACAACACAAGAGTCCCATAGCTGGGCGTATTCTCATCCTAAAACGTAAGGCTTCGATACACTTACATCAACCAAGGACAAACTGGATATAACACCACATTCACAAACACTAAGCCAATACTTGCCAAAATATGGATAATTATCGGTGAAAATACAAACAATCAAAGCATCTGGTTTGATGATTGGTTGTTCAAATTGGGACCAAGATGCTCCGATAGCTTAAGCGTTAATGCATATTCACGCACCATGTGAACAGCAGTGGAGCTGAAGTACGCAGATGAGGGGAACAGCTGCCTAGTGGCCAGGAGGGATGTGTTGCAAATGTAGCCTAGTGGTAATCTCGGTATAAGAAGGATGGGATCAACATTTCAACATCTGCAATAGTTGTAATGTTTCACTCCTGGCTTATTTTTTTGTGAGCTGTGAATGCACGCTCCCCTTGGGGGGAGGGGAGGGGGGGTGTTCGGGAGGGGCAAACGGGAAACCAAAAGACCCTGAGTGGAAGAAATCCTGGCAGGAAAAAAGATGTACAGAAGAGAAGAAGAGGTGTTGCAGACGAAGGAGGGACGCTCCATTTGCTAAGATGAGCGTGAAGGACGTGCTAATTGTCAGAGGTTTTTCACAGTGCACACCATAAGCCATAAAATATAAAAAATGTACACCGGTTTTGTTGATGGTTCAATAGGGAGGAATTATTGTCTCCAACAAAGTTGTCAATCCTAAATGATAGGGGCCAAGTGAAAAAAATTGCCTTCTGATGACATCAAATGATGCATCAACTGAACTGAAGGATCATGGGATCGGTGTGGCCATCTTAACCAACACGAGAGAAGTCTCATCACTGTACATCCGGGCCACCAAACTAGTCAAACACTTGTAAACATGAAAGAAATAAGTAAAATACATAGATAAATAAACACCTAATGACACCAATGACGCAACTAAATGCAAAATCACCCTTTTGGTCACTTTATTTAAATGTAATATTAAATACTTATTCTAGTAAATAGCAGATCAGATAAATGGCAAAACAAGTTGGTATATTTGCTAACATGAGAACATTGTTCAGGAGAATGAAAAGTTCATCTACATTTCTGAAACGCACCCTCTGCAAACTAGAGTGTGCATGGTCTCCAATTAGAAATCTCGATGCCATTTCAGGATCTGAAGCAGAAATGTGCCAGAGTAGAGTATGAGTAGCCTGAGGGCCAGCCTAGTATGGTTAGTTAGCATTACCAGACAGATGCAGCCTAACCATTAAAAATTGCCTTTAAATTACAAGAACACAACTAATCGTCTCAGCGAGACAAGAACCCGCTAAAACGAGTGGAACAAAACAGGTGAACAGTACAACACTATGCTAGGCAACACTTTACAACAAGAAATTAGAAGATACAAAAAGTCCAGGGGAATCCGGCAAGCAGTTTTAACAACACTGGCATTCCATTACAAGTTAAGCAACAACAAGTGTAAAAGCCTAAAAGCATAATAGAAAAGAAGGGTCTGTTCAGTGTGTTTGAAAACAACAAATTGTTGATGTAAGGCCATCACTGTATCTCCCCCCCCCCCCTTGTTTAAGGTGTTTATGACGGTGCCTCTTGGGCACTGGGCTTTCACAGCACCACTGATCATCCACTAGTAGATAGACATTACGTAGTACCTATTATGATAGATTCTTCTAGATCACTTAGAACATACAAATCTGCAATGAGCAACACTATGGTCCACAGAGGTTGTTAGTTTTTTTTCTTCTCTTCTTCTTCTTGACCTGTATATATATAAAAAAAAATAATAATCAAATAATGCACAGCCCTTATTTAAGGGGAAAAGAACAATGCAATGCTTAAAGCATTTTGGGAGAATATTTTAAATATGTGGAAGAAAAAAAAGAAGAAGAATAAAACTCAAATAACATGAAAGGCTGTATATACACAGAATTACAAACTATACTGCCAAAACCCTTTACAGCAGCAAAGTCCTCTAGATATCCATTCCAGATTTCTACACGAGAGCTGAAAAAAAAGCAAAAAAGGGTTCTGCTTTTTTTTTCTTGGGGATGCCCACACGGGATATGGCCAAAAAAGGGGCACGATTTTAGTGAGGGCATTTACAGGCCCTTTGAGGGCCCTGGGTTCTTGCCCAGCTGAGAGGTCGGCAGACCCTGGAGGGCACCCAGCTGCTGGTACAGGCCCAGCAGCTCCATCTGACTCATTCCCCCGGTGATGCCGTTCTGCATGGCCAGCTGGTTCATCAGTAGCCCCTGCCTGGCAAGTGCCAGCTGCTGCTCCTGGACCTTGCGGTTGGAAATCACCTTCTGCACGTACATCATCAGCTGTGGAGGAGACGGAGAAAAAGGGTGTACAATTAGATCTCACCAAAAAATTATCCAAAGCCAGGGTCACATCCGCTTCAAGCGAGATAAGTACTTCTTAATGGCAAGCAGAGACGATGCTGACGCAAAAGGCCAACAGAGGTTGAAATAACGAAAAGGAACATTAAGACATTTGCTAGATAATAGGTAATGCGTTGCCGTTTCATCTCAAACACCGACACTTCAGGTACACAATGTACAGAATGAGTAACCATTTTTACATTCTTTGTATGAAGTAACAAGGGAGTTTGATCTCAAAAGGCTAACTGGTGCTCCATGAGCAAGTCACCATCACTATTAGGCAGGTCTAGCAGAGATGGTTTGCAGATGTTTAACTAATCTTCAACCACCATTTAAATAAACCCGATTTAACCATTACCTTTGTCCAAACACTCAACATAACCTTAAACTGAACTTTAACCTTAACCCAAACCCTCACTCTTAACCCAAAACCTGGCTGAACTATAACCCAAACAATCTATTTAATATTGTTGAGGGTGTTTCGTGATGCTGCTAATCCGCGTGGTGAACAATATGACTAAAACGGCTAATCCTGCTAAGCTTTGCATGTTGACCAAAATTCACAAGTCTGTAATAGGACAAGTTTGTAAACTAGGTGATAAAGGATGCAAATAAATGGGAAAGAAGCAGACTAATTATAAAAAGATATTACCGTCTGCTGCTTATTGAGAATGTCTCGGTACACGGCCTCTCTGTGTTTGAGCTCCATGTCGATGGTTGCCTGTCTGGCCAGAGCCATGCCCTGCACCTGGGCCTCCGACAGATTGGGGTTCTCCTTCCACTGCCGAACACAAACCCACCTGTTAGTCCGGGCTCGTTACATACACATGCACAACCTCTCGCATATAAACTGCATTTGTGGCGTATCCAAACATAAATATGGCGAAAGCTTTGGGCCTGGCTGGGTTTTTAAGAGTAGGTCTAGCAAAGACAGACAGCTCGGACACAAACGATTTTTCCAAGACCCGAGTAGGGATCACGCTTTTTGGGTTCCACGATGAAACAAATTAACCGTGTCATTGTTGAGCGATGCCAAAACATGAGTGCCAGCGCTGCTGCACGCTGCTAGAGAACACACACTGTATTCTGTAGCCATCCTTGGTGATTACCCGCCCGCTCACCTCCCATTACTTACCACTTGCCCAATAATGTCCTCGAGGGGCTCCATGGGCAAAGCCTTCAGAGCGTTGGTGGCCTCCAACACCTTCTGTCGGCCCTGGTTGATCAGCTCCTTCAATGCAGAATGCGGAGGGAAAGGAAAACATGAGAAGGGGCAAGTCGACGTCACTATACATCAGAGAAACGCTTCGCAAAATGCAGCTCCCTGATTATACAAGCACAATATTGTGTCCTGTCCTGCCTCACTTATACAGAGTATAAGACTCCTGTGCTGCATATACAGGATGTCTCAAAAGAAATAGTAAAATCAGCAGTCACTGCAATTCGTTACTATTTATAATGTATTATTTCAAAAAGTAATTGATTACTCAATAACTTTACTGAAACAGCATGTCTATTATAAAGATCACGTGGTCGAAAGCAAGAGTGAGGTGTGCAAAGAGCCTCTGTTTTTCTGTGTAAATATTGTTCCCGACATCCATTGAAATTTTATTGAGCTTAAAAGTGAAATTTCTGGCTGTTCTGTGACTTCTGGGGCACAACGCATAATTTCAAATTCAAGACATTTGAGAAATGAAACAATGAGGGGAAAAGTACATCAGCCATGCTTGATTACACATGCACACTCTCACTGAGGGTCACTGCCTTCTATTTATATCTGTCTGAACAAACCATGCTTTCTAGAACACAATGGCAATGAATGCGTCCATAAATAGCAGTTGGCAGAGATCTGCGCCAACTGCCGGGTGCCCGGGGAACGTGTGTCAAATTAGCTGAGGAACTATGGTATGCAAAGTGTGTATGCTGAGCTCATTACAGACCTCCAGCTGCTGGTTGGTCATGGAAGCCAGGGCGGCCACGTTGAACGGGAAGTAGGAGTTCGACGTTGCGCCGATGCCTACAGCAGGATACAACGGCTGGTTGAAGCGCATGGAGAGACCCTGGAACAAAAGCAAATCTCGTTCTGTTAGGACGGATGACCAAGAACACACACTAAATGACCAAGGACTCCCCACGAAGATGAATTGGAATGTTTTTTAAAAAGATGGCAATGAAAGTTCAGTTATCCAGGTCATTTGAATTGCTGGCTTAAAAAAAAAAAATGCCCAGACTTCTGGTATCATCATGTTTTGCCACTGAGACGTGTGACTAAGTGATGGGGAAATTCTTTGGTATTTATGTCTCTGTAGATGATTTAAACCTACGATGTCATAAATTTCGTGAAGGTCTCGAGTCTCGAGTTGCGAGTCCACTGCAGTAAAGACGTTCGGATGGCATTTAAAAGTGGATAAACTGAGTTAAGGATTTCCAAATGGATTCATGGACGGTTGTTCCAGCTTGGAATAGACGGACCAATTGTCGTCTCTGTCCGCGCACACAGAGGTTTGAATTACCCCCAAGATATAAATGCCAGAGAATTTACCACCACTCGGTAGAACTGATGAAGCCCCTCAGATACTGTAAGCAGCGAAATGTTGTCAAGGTAATCCCTTTGCAAGAAACTTTATTTATACATTTAATAGAACAGGACTGAACATTACATAATCGAAAGTGTTTCTCACACGTGCCCTTCACATGTCAAAATGAGTCAGTCCTTCTTTTCCTTTGATATGTAACTTGTGCGGTAATCAAAGCACCCTTCATTCGGACTTCATTTTCCACCTGGCTGACGTGTCCGCCATCTGCTGTCGAGCTGTGGCTAACAATAACGGTCACGGCTTTCTGATGCAGCCGGCAGACGGCGATCACCGGCTCAGAATGTGCGTTTGAAAATGCCAGTGTGAACATTCACCTGCGTCTGCTCTAAACAAGGCTCTCGATCGCCAAAAGGTCAGCCGAGACGGCTGTGTTTGTGCGTTGGCGAGTCCCTTCAGCAGATGCACGCCGCTCTTTCCCCTCTAATCGGCCTTGGTGTGCGTGTCTTTCATAAACACACTCTGAGGCTGAGTGACCAGTCTACCAGACGTGGCTGGAGCAGGTGTGTTGCAGCAGTGGAAGGGTTAGCATGGAGCACAGCTGGCCCTCAGTTTAGAACGTTGCAGTTTACATTACAACATGTACACAAAAAAACGTTGTTGCTTCTTTAAATAAAACAAGATATTTTAATATATAGACAATTAAAAAGCTGAGAAACGTATTTTGATTATTTTCGCTTAATTAGGAATGAGATTTCGTTAAACAGCTCATTGACCTAAAACAAACGAGGACCTCTCTAAGGTTGAGAACATTTAAGGGACTACAGAGCTTTATATTAAACTCAACTTGCATGCAATCACATTAAAAAGCTCAGTTTGTTTACTAAGAAATGTCAACTGGACGAGAGGGAAAGGAGGGCCCGGGATCATGAAAGGGCAAGGGGCAGAGTAGGTAGAAAAACAATCATTATTGTGAATTACAACAGAAAGCACGCTGTTGTAGCATTACAACGCCACCGCAGAGCCGGAGCGCCATGCTGGAACCGGTAATTCTTCTCCAAATGAGCGCCATTAATTAGCCACTGACATGTGCCTTTGGGTGGGCTGTAGGAGGGCAGCACAGCCCCACTTGCTCCCCTCTAATCTGGAGAGTGAAAAAAGGTTCCCAGAATGTACAGTGGTACAAGGCAGATTTCTTTTTATATATTAACTAGCCTGGAGTTGGGAGACTGAAATGGTTCTTTGCAAAAATAACTAAATTGTAATTCCAAACATTTAACAATTGCCCCACTGTTGCTACCTTGTGTCCACCACCTGCAGTCTAAATTCGCAGACTTGTGGGCTGTTCTCCCATTTCTGCTTAAGGGCCTGATGAAGTTGCTCGTAATTGTAATGGAGAGAGTCATGATGTCTGCTGATGATGTGATCTAGGGTGTGGCACGGGTGCTGTATAGGAGCGAAAGCAAAAAAGAAGGTAAGCCAATGCAGCACCTGCCCACTTGCACTAAACGTCAGCGCAGTGTGTGGCCTGGGATCATCTGGCTCAGATTGCGCTGCCTCACATAGGGAAAAATCATTTGCTGCACAGTCTCTTCCCTATAGCACTTCCTCCTTGTATGGTTGACGTCAGCCCAAACAATTGCATTGGTTCCAACGGAGGGATTGGTTTCCTGGACACAGACATTAGTTTTTATCTCTCCTCGACTCCTCCACACTCTGGTTAGCCAATCTACATGGAACAACCTGAAGCGTGACTTGTTCATGAAGAGGAACCGATGCCACTGCTGAAGGGTCCAACTAAATCTATTAGTGCTTTTCATGTGGCAACTAGACAGTAACAAATCTGCGACCTCACATTTTAATTTCTTCCCTTGGCAGGTAACCCATACTGTAACCAGGTACCTGTGCTGAACTTGGTTACCCTACTTGCAGGAGTACCAAGAGTATTTCTAGCTCCACCAATATGCCCGTTTGGTAGTGCCGACCATTGATTGGTCAAATGCAATCGTCACGGGACAGTCACTCGAGTCAAGTAACTGCCATTTTTACATAAAATCGAATGCCGTAAATCAGACCTTGGAACTCCTCCATTGTTGCTACTGTTGTTAGTGTTTACTGTTAACAAAAGCGTCACATAGGAAATTGTGTCACCACCCCACCAACTCCTCCTACTTATATGGGTAGTGTTATGTGATGGGAAATGGACACAGGTACTCAACCAGGAAACGGATAGTTCTAGATTCGGATCAATGACCGTACCATGCCGCATCGCACTGTCCGGTGGAAAAGCGCTAGGCTATATGAGGCGTGAGCAGGGCCTCCTCGCTAACTTGCTTCTTGAAATATTAAGGGCATTGTGGAAATGCACCAGAAACTGTTGGGTATGGGGTTTGTTTGTTTTTCCTTGTGGTGACTGGAGCTTTAAATTAAGGGCTTTTTAAAAAATTCACCTGATTAGGCCTGGTTCCACGTGGACCCAATTAGGTAAAAGTGCACCATCATCAACCTTTCAATTTGTGAGGCCTTACTGCATAGGTTTATTGCTGGTCAAAGGCTTAAAATACAATCTGTCAACATGGTTTCAAATATGTTAGAATACTTGTGATAGACCTGTCGCTAAACATTAAACAAGAGTAGATTCAAGAATGTATATCCTCAACTACAATTATAGTTAAACACTACAAAAACAAAAAACTGTGTGGGCATGTCAGATCACTATGTTGCCAGGAAGACACCATTGCCAATCATGAACAATCCAAGGGCAGCAATGGAAAAGCGAAATGTTTCAGCTTTTGTTTTCATACAATTACACATTTTTCGGGCCCGGCAAAAATAAGGTAAGACTGCGGTTTATGTGCGTCTGATTGCTGCTGCTTCTCGCTCCCAGTTGGTTAAAAAAGCTACACTGATTACCATCGGATTATATTGCAAGCAGCACTGCAACGGTATAGAAGCGGCACGGTTAGCGCTTCTGGTTTAAAAGCTGCACTGTCCCCACATTGAACTTCCCCATCATCATACTGATGGCACCGTGGCGGCTACAGGCTAATTATCCAGAGGCCTCCTTTTTAACAGTGCTATGAGTACACGTCTAAGGTGACTGTTGAAGATTGGAATTATTTTGTTGTAGGTCCAGTCACTCTGCTAATTCCTGGTCCTCGGGGCAGCTTTTAAACAACACGGTTAGAATGACTCACCATGACCACATGTGAAAAATGCTAGCTTGATCCAGTTTTGATAACGGTCATTGAGGCACAAAGAGGCTGAGTCAACGGGAAAGAAGTTCAGTTTCTGTGGTTGGGGTAAAGGGGTGTAAAGCTGACGTAAACAGATTCCTAATTCTGATGCATACATGGTAGTACCCGACATCCCCTACTTCCAATACAGCCCTGTCCACCTTAAACCAGCCAGACGAAAAAAACAGTGTGGGGGAAAAAATAATAATTAAGAAATCTCTCAAATGAAAAAACCAACATTGTACATTCTTTTGCAGCCCACAGGAGAATTTACCACAGAAACTACACACAAACAAATTACAACTACTGGACAATTATATCAAAGTGTAGGACTTTAGACTTAAAATCAAGGTTGGTTTCCATTTTCCTTAATGAAATGCTAATTGATTTCAGGGAAAGATTATATCATTTATATCGAGCACGGTCAATAACAAGGACCAACACTCGATGGCTATTTTGTCGCGTTCCTATATTCAGTTAGTCAGCTGACTGTTTATCAGTGGCCAATTATACACATTATCAACATTTAAGTTTCTAAAACAACTCACCCCATTTCTACAGTAGTCTTTTTGCCAAAAATAGTACCCTACCAAAGATCTCAAACAGTTATTTATAGAATGAGCACATTCCTTTTTTTGACTGGCTTACTAACAAGTGCTACATCTAGAGCCATTAGTAAGGGTGCTGCAAACACGATCCAGACGTCGTATCTGCAGAACTGCTCTAGCACATTATTATGCCCTACTTCTGATAAAAAGTTAATGGAAAGTAGTTAAACAAAAAAAAACCCCACAAAACTGGGAACACTTTATCCTCAAATTGATATACGTGTGCCACTGCAACCCAATTAATCACAAATACACAAAATTCAATAAAAAAATGTCACCTAATAATAATAATAATGTCACTGAAATAATTTACTATTTTCAATAGCAATTTCTTGTCCTTACAATTTGGAATTGTAAAAGGATAAATGTTTAATAAACAAGCCAAAAATCTAAAAGTTACTTTAAAGCTACAGTGCGTAGCACTTTTTGGTTAAAAATGAAGAACAAAAAAAAAGCATTACTGAGTCAGGGGAGAAATATGCACTCTGAAACATGATGTTCCTGAGCCGCCTTGGAAATCCTGTAATAGTAACTCGCTGTAATTCACAGTCAGAGCTGTCGAGCTCAAATTGGCGGGAAATTTCGAACGCACATGTCATACGCCAGCTCAGATACGTCAAACGACATCATGCTCCAGCTTCAGGTACGAATGAAGTGCGGCCACACGGTGACAGACGAGAGCCGACAGCCAATCAGGAGTGAGAGAGTAAGAGCGTTAACAAATGGAAGTGAGAGAGTGAAAGAGTCCAGTGAGAGGAAAAAGGATTTAGGACTGATTGAGTTTAGATTTTTTTTCTTGCTGAACAGGTAAGGCATTTTTTTGTTCTCCAGTTTGTTCGAAAGCTGATTTGGTTGAGTTTATTCTGTATTTTTGTATTACAAACTGGGTTATATTGGGCGAGAGTGAATGATTCGACCCCTCGGTGTGCATATTTTTATCCTCTGGTCTGGGTTTAAGCTAGCATGCTAACACAATCCAGCTCGTGCCAAACTTTGACAGGCTGGAGAACAAAATACACAGATTAGATAAAGTACACAGATGGGGTAGTAAAAATACACACATCGGAAGCGACCAGATGTGATAGTTTTTTTCTCTAGCTAGAGTTAGCAGGCTAGCTCGCGTCTATTAGCCACAAAGATGTACGGAGCCTCTAGAAAAGCCCCTGAATTTATCCCGAGGTCCGACGCGAGCAAATCTTTTTCCCTTCTACCATAACTTATATTTTAGCTAGCTAGCTAACGTTCAGTGGCGAGTTCACTGTGTAGGTTATGTGCTGTTTATGATCTTGCAGAACGAGCACAGTTACACCTCAGCTTCAGTGAGACACGGGCAGACTGCTGTAGGTTCAGGCAGAGCGCTAGCTAAAAGGAAATCTCGTGTTGACAGGTTTTGCATACTAACGTACTAAATACTATGTCAGTACACTTTTAGGCACACTACTTAGTGTGCATTATGCGGTTTGGGACACAGCCTTGAATTCTTTCTGTACGTGTATTGACTTGGCACTCGCAACCATGAGATTAATCTGCGCGGTGGAGAAGGACGCAGCAATCAGGACCCACATCACGAAATGTTCTTCTGCAAGTATCTTGCAATAGCGTTTATCTACCAGAGAGGATGAAATGGCAAAATCTTACATCCTGTAGCTTTAAAATTCAATTAGAACAATGAATGTCTCTGTGGATAACAGGCTGTTGCAATGCCACCATGAACAAGTCTGTAATCACGTTTCAGTATTGATTAAAATGGAAACTTGCCAGAATGCAGCCATTTTATGTAGTTTGCAAGGACAGTTTTAATGCAATAAAATGAATATAGAGAATTGCAGACTAAAAAAAACAAAACCCTATATGATGGCAATGTGAATAGTGTATAACGTGGTAATGGGTATAAAGAAAAGATCCTCATACTGCTTTTGTATGCACAAGCGAAATCCTTCTTAATGAGCAAAGTGTTTTCTAAAGCTGCACCTTGTCTAGGTATGATCAACTGGTGAGATGATGCCCAGGTTAAAAAAAATTAATGAAAACAACTTTACCTTTTTCTCTGCCTCATACTCAGCCCAAGCAGCCTTACGCTCCTCCTCACTCAAAGCCTCCTCCTCCTTGTGGTCCAGCAGGGAATCATGCTCATGGTAACCCACAATCTGATCTTTGAAGCTGTGAAGTAGCTCGGCCAGAAATGGGTCCTGAGGAAAAAAAAGGGGAGGAGAAGTGAGCACTTCCGCTGGAAGCTCACTGCAAAACACACAACTCTTGCAACTAGGTGATAACTGATTCTTCAGACAAGACCTTTTTCCCATGATTACCGCTCTTCCTGCTCGAATACGGTCAAGTCCATTTAGGTTAATCAAAAGACAAAGAGGCCATCCAGCAAAAAACAGAAACTCTTACGTCCATGCTGGTTTATTTAAAAGTAATCAAAAACTTTTAATCAGGGACAGGAAAACACTAATCCAACCAAAGATTGCAAAAAGCAAGTTAGCATCTGGGCTGCAGCATTGATTTTGAACATTGCACCTCCAAGCAGTCGAATGCTCATAAGTGGACACGTTCTAAATGAATTCTGAGGCTTTTGAGGAACGCAGGTTTCCACGACAACACTGTTATTGAAAACAATACCAGAGTAAAACTGAATTCTCGGCCAGCCATTTCACGCAAACATGGTTTAAATTACTCTCCGCTGCAAATGTTGGCTTTTTTTTTTCGTCTTTCCTTTGCTTTACATTAAGTGGGCCCTCCCTATCTGGAAATGACACCATCACGCTTGTCTTATTCGACACTCAATCATTGAGCAATTGGTGTAGCCCCCTCTGATTGAGAAGTGACAACGATTTCACTGCTGCAAACAAAATTCAAAACACGTTATAAAAAAAAAAAATTCCCGAAAATTGCAAATTGATTGCAAATTTATGATGCAATGAGCTCAAATAAACAAGGCACCAACCAAGTGAAACTAGATCCTTTGCTGACAAGGTCATCGAGAATAAACCAGATTGAGGTCTATTTATGGAAAACAAAACCTAAAGATATCGGGGCTCAGACAGGTAACAATAACACCAGCCATGCTTTCCACATTACGCCACAGCAAAGTAATGGACTGCAGGGCTACAGATCCCTCCGCATCAAGTCATTTGGCTAAGTGGACTTGATGGCTGGAAAATAAAAACATGTGGCAACAGCAAGTACAATCAGCGAAGGCCCAGCCCATCCCCTCCACAGCCAGAAATCATGGCTGCACATTCAGTCAAGCCTGAGTTACTAATTAAAACATGGCAGAATGCTGCATCCCCTCCTCCACTGCGCTATGAAGGCTAGAAGAACTCTCCAAGCAACATCTTCCCCAGGTTTCACAGAAACACAGAAAACTAATCTTAAAAGGTGCGTTTACAATTACTCAACATTCACAGTAAAGGAAGATTTTCCTCTTGAAAACGTTGGGAGAGGTTTACCCAGCAAGAAGGCAATTTGATGATTAAGCTGTTGCTTGCATCGCCACTGAACACATTTCAAAACCCTGCCTGCTCTACGTTCTACCCTAGAGGCAGAGCAGAAGCCTGGGCCTGAACTTAACGGAACACTGCTCAACGCTGAGCCAGTAAATGGGTCACAGAGCCGAGGGGGTCAAATGACAGTGGCGCTGTCTGGGGAGAGCGCACAATGCTGGGAATCCTGATTAAACTTTGGGCTGGAGCTCCCCGGGTGGTCCAGTCTGTCTCGCCAACCTGCCCGACATGTGCATCTTGAGCAGAGCTACTAATGACCGTAACAAGAACTCCTGCATTGTCATACTGCTCGTACCATGGGCTCTCCCATTGTATAATGACGGCTTAAGCGAATGCTATCGTTTTACCCAAGTAAAAAAAATAAAATAAAAAAAAAGTGAGGGAGACGAGGTGGGTAAAATCTTTAAAGGAAAAAGAAAGCAACCATTTTTAAGGGGGAAAAGAGGCGGGGTGGGTCCCCACAGGAACTCCAAAGGGGGAAGGGAGAATTCTGGCTTTTGATCATGGTACTTCGACCGGTGAAATCCTGAGCAAAGGATGGTCGGGGGTGAATGGTCTCGCTGATAACACGGCACAGTACGCTCTTTGAATCAGCCCAATATTCCTCAGTGAACTACATGCCGTTCAAAACGCTCGACTCGGTGTAAAGCTCCCTGAAATATCCGTCTGCCGGTTCTTGATGCCAAAAAGCATTCATGGCAACCTGTTTAAGTCAGGGCCTGCTCATTCTTTCAAAACGTGGCAAAATAGCCAACACTCAAGAAAGATGTCGTTACCACCAAGTTATTCTGCCTCACTATGAAGATGCATTGAGTTGTATCGTCTCTGCTTACTTAGTTTTTTTGACTTAAAATGACAATCTTGGGTTCTCTTTTCTTTAGACAGGTTTATTGAATAAAGGATAAAACTGCCTAAAGAAAGGATGACCATTGTAAAAAAAAAGTGTGAGGAGCACCATCTGTAGCTTAGAACCAGTGCTATACGACAAAAAAAAAAAGAAGCTTAAGCTTGGGTTCATTCAGGCAAACTGTTTTAAAAGCTCTGGTAAACAAGACCATGAAGACAAGAAATGATATTCCAAATAAATCCTGACGGTGTTTTAAAAGGACAAACTCAAAGCCTCAAAAGTACCAAGACTAATATTTCACTTCAAATAAGTACCTTTACAGTCATTTCTGCCCAATTTCCAGCCTTCTCATATTCAAATATACAGTATATATGTGCCCATTTTGATTTATAAATAATAATAATAAAAAAATAAAATAAAATAAAAAAACACAACCCACATCTCCCTGGTACGTTTTAGAAATGTACACTCAAAGAGAAAAATCACGTTATCCCTTAAGTGCAAGTACAGTGGGCAAAAATATCTCACCAAAAAAGTTTTAAGAGACGCAATAACAGGTTCAAGAGACCTAAACAACGTGCGTGGTTCATTGTTTAGTGCGTGGCTCTATATGCAAGCGTCCCCTGTAGCAAGGAAGATTTCACCAGACACTGCTTTTGACCAGCAGGTGCACAAACCACTGCAAGCAAAGTGTCCACGGGCAGGACGTGGAATTGTTGTGGAATGCGAGAGCTTGAGATGCTTGTAATACCTGACCTTAGCCAGTCAAAACAGCTGCACACAAACCGTACACATAACCTTACAACCCCATTATAAACAGTCTCCCTCGATCAGAGCAGCCTCCGCCATCTTTCAAATCTTACGAAATGGCTCATGCCCAGCAAAGCCACTGGTTTTCTATGCCATCATCTGGAGTGCCACTGAGGTAAAAAGTTCTAACAAGCACCACACTTTTTATGCCTTTTATCCTGGTTGGGACTAAAACGTAAAAACCATCGGTGGGGGAGGTGGACCTGAGTTGAGAAACATCTGGGGAGGCTTATTAAGGTTGGTTCCTGCAGCTAATTATCCTCAGTTGAAATCTGTTCCTTTGCTCGGTGAGGCCCAGTCAGCAGGGAACTCAGAACAGTAGCAAATTACTACGTTCTCACCAATGAACTGCTGGGAGGACAGGCCAGGCCCCACCCTACACCGTCAGTCGGCTCAGCCCCGGAGCCCAGGTCCATAAAAGAGCCTAGGTAGGGCCTGAGGCTGCTTCAGACCCCAAGCTGGGTGGCTCTCGTGTCTGGGCCATGGCGCTCTTCTTTGTCATTACGGTGGAAGTCCGCTAGCTTCCTTTGTCTCCAATTAGTTTCTCAAAAAGAGTGCAAGGGCATCCTGAAGGGGTGTTTTGAATAATGACCATTCATCAGGAAAAGAAGAAGGGAGAAGCAAAGTTTACGGTGCTCCTTTGAAAACTTCAGAGACAAAGCGGTGAATCAGCTTTAAACAGATGGCCTTCATGATGGTAGGCTTGTTTGGGTGAGGGGAAGGGAGACCAGAGCTGCTGCAGGCCACATTGAGAGGCAGGAGGGCTGACTGAGCAGGATGTGTGCGCTACAAGGAGGAGGGGGGGGGTGATATTTCCCAGAAATACCAAGGGCAGCGAGGTGGGGTGGCGGCTGCCATTGCCAAATCATTGAAAGTCTCTGTAGTTAGGGAGGGGAGGGGAGAGAAGGAGTATCACAATACCAAACAATCATACAAGGTATTCATTCAATGCTAAATATGTGCATCAACCTCAGACATTTTGAGATGTTGCATTGAATGCTTAAAATCCCGAATGAAGAAACGATCAAAAGGCGCTGTATATTTTTCAGTTTACAAAGTGTGAAGAAGAAGAGACGTTGACAGAAGGGTGTACTACACAGGGTTAGGGAGCGACGGATAATAAGTCTGCCAAGTATTTCCTCTGTTCCATAAACTTGGCAGTGGCGCAGTGAGAAATATAGATATAACTAAAGGCTTTGAGGGATGACCGACTCATCTTCAAACTATTGCAGGCAGCAGATTCCATCCATAACAGCTGACTGGTTGCGTCCTGGTGAACATATGGCCAAATGTGGTTCTCTCTTAAGGTCCATCTGAGCTTACCAGTTCGACTTCGTAAAATGTTTTTTTTTAAAAAAGCAAAAAAATAAAAAGACAGATCTACAGAGATATGGTGGCTGTTGATTTAGAAGAGGTCTTTTTTAGACTACAGCAATTGAGACTTCAAGATGATTCACTCAAGCCTTGCAACTGTGACAGTTTAGTGCAGTGGTGTCAGTGGGGGCCTGTTTTGTTGCCCCCCCAGACAAACCATCTGTGATAAATAACAGTAAACAACAAATATCTCTGCAGCTGTGTGCATTTGGACACATTTGATGAATCTGCACTGGATTTCTTTGTCTCCAATTAGTCTCCACCAGCATCAGTTCTGCAATATAAACGCTTTCTGGTAAATAAGGGTAAACAGAGGCATCTCTCTGCAGCTGCTCGCTGTTGTGTGCGGCTGGACGCACTATCTAAGGCCAATGGATTCTTGTAAACCCTGCAGGGGCTCTGTCCTGCGACAGCACACCTGTGCCAAGTGCTAGCAAAAAAAAAAACCCAAAAAAACCCAACAACGATTGGGACAAAGCTAGCTCTAAAGCATCTTGCCCCTCCTGGTTACCCCCACCCCTTGAAGCACAATAAATGCTTTGGAGCCAAGCCACATGAGTAAACACAGTTTATCACCCCCTGTAAAGTTCAAAGGCAGCATGTACCCACAAAACAGGTTTTGGCGCTTTAAACTTGTGTGACTTGATAATAAGAAAAAGATACACGTTCAAATGATTGCAGGTGCTAGTTCTGCAGCTTCCTGGGTACACCATGTAGTTGGCAGGGCGCATGGGAATTGCAGTAAATTTGCCCCTTACCTTGGGCAACATGGGTGTGGCCCTCTTGTTTTTCTTCTCCGAGGGGTCATCCAGCAGGTCTGGCTCAAAGGCGTAGAGTTCAGTGAGTTCATTCATGGTGAAGTGGCGTTCAATCTGCTGTTGGTCCACCACTCGGAACGACAGGGACTGTTTGGCCACCTGTCTGTCGTAAATCTTCTCCTCCATGGTTCCCTGTTGTAAAACAGACCAACGGCATTAAGGCATGATCATACGTTGAGACTGGAGGGTTCTGAAACATGCAAGACAACTTCACCAATTCAAATAACTGCGCAAAACGTGCATATTTAACACGGAAAGAACGCCTTTCCGATTTTGAACGCGTCACATTAAAAGGAGGTGGAGCGCAAGGTATCCAAAAATGTGCCCGTATATATAAATTCACACGCGAGTCCAAAAAAATATTTAGCGCCGCATTCCTCACCTGAGCCAAAAACCTGTAGACGTACACCGTTTTTAGTTGGCCAAAGCGGTACACCCTGAAGATGCTCTGAATGTCGTAGGACGGGTTCCATGAGGCATCAAAAATGATAACTCGGTTTGCTGCCACTAGGTTGATCCCTAGAGATCCAGCTCTTGTTGAGATGAGAAATAGACGACCCCT
>JAOUQW010000047.1:1772908-1789452 GCA_028565825.1 Olivaichthys viedmensis | reverse complement strand
GAGAAATAGACGACCCCTGTGGAGGGGAAAAGAAAGAGAGGTGCTTACACCCAGTGAAAGAGGATGGAGGGCTATAAAAAAAAAAAAAAAAAAAAAGACTTTTATGGTATCAGTATCTCAACTGTCAAATATAATCACAGGAATGCTTGGTTTAAGAATTAGGGAGCCTCCGCAACGTGCAAAGTTTAGTGTTTTTCGGCCTCTTCCAATTAAATAATCGACTAAATATGAAGCTCTGCGTTATGTTATTAAACCGGGTATGTTGGAGCAAGAAAAACACAAATCAAAGTGGTCAAAACACTGATTTTGAAATGGAGCCTTAAAAGGTGTAGAATTAGTTCCTTTTAGATGTCGGTATCTAAATTTAGCAATCAGCAGCTGAGACCGAACTAATCAGCGTTTTGAGTCACGTCCATTTAGCCCTGCAAATAAACCGGTACCAAGCTGCGCCACATAAACCGTCCTCGCAGTTTGTTCGGGCCTTTATGTAATGTAATGGATGAAGCCATTTTTATGATGCATCTGAAGCCATTTCAGGCAAGCATTTCCCCATGCGGATAAAGAGCATAGGGAACCGTCCTTGGCTGGCGTACACCGGCAGAAAAAGAAAACAGTTTACCGAACGTTGCTGGTGTCATTGAATTCTTCAGCCCATTTCTTCCTCGTCAAGGCGTTCGTAGAACCATCCAGGCGGTAGTAGTCAATGTTTTTGAACCACTTGCCCTCACCTTCAAGAAAGAACATTATGGCTGGTCAGCACCGACTCGCTTTGTACAAGCGTCTCACACAAAATAACAATGCAACCAGCCAGTCCCTTGTGCTGCTTAAGGTTTCTTACAGAGAGTCATAACAGAACCAGCGTGTTGGAAGCAGCGAGATCATTCCTGATGGGCCAGCTGCGTCGATGTAGGTAAAGAATGCGCACAGATAGGTGGCGGAGTAGAGAGTAATCATGTTTGGCCTTTAATATTGCTGCCTCCCCCTGCGAGTGTGTTCATAACCAACATTACAGTATGTTTCTAATTACTTCTCTGTGATCTTTTCATTACAAATTGCAAAGCCTTAAGCAAACATTTTTGGGGGGAATGAAAAAAAAAGAAAGGAGAAAAAGAAAAAAGAAAAGAAAAAAGTCAAGGTCTAATCATTTTCAAAATGAAAGCAAAAACAGCTGCTGGAGTTTAATTAGAAAAATGACCTTATGCCAGAGGCTTTGTGTCGAAGTGTGTAGGATGTGTGCGAGAGTGAGACCTTTTAAGTTAGATCTGCGTCAGATGTGCGTGAAGGTAGAAGATGTGCTCCTAAATGTTTTACCACCCACCTTTAAAACTCTGTCATTAAACACATAAAGCCAGGTATGCTTGACCAGCGTTCCAGGCCGTAAGATGACCAAACAAGGCTGATCATTTAAAATAATAAATAAATAAATAATAATAATTTACACAGCATACCCAGGTGAAACAGCAGTATTTATTTATTTTTTTACTACTGCAAATGTCTTAATTAGAACATATAACCAACTATTTCCGATAAACACACAATGGGACATTCATAACATGCAGCTCATTGCCAACAAATTTGGCAATGCAGACATGTGCCATTGAGCATAGGCTCCATTAAAAGAGACAGCAGGTTAAACCAAGCTACTTTCTGTGTGACCTTGGGTTAGGAAACTGCATAAACAGCGAATCTTGCATAAGGTTCAGTGCATACAAAGCAAATCGTGCGTACGGTTCACGGCGTTCAAGCTTAAAAATACAGAGCAAAAACACATTTCCAGAGTACACACACATAAAAATACATTTAGCATATCCTACCCCACATAAAATATGAATTCTAAATACCCAGCAGCTCCTCTATGCTTTAGTGGCAGAGAAACTAGCCAAGTCATGTAAAGCACACAGCAATATTTCTCTTAATTTGCAGCATGTTCATCCAAGGGAAGGCGGAACACCGTTCTAAGCCTTTGTGCACGTTTTCAAAAGTGCCAATCAAATCACTTACCTTTGTAAATGGAGGGTTTCCCCTCCTCTTTGGCTCTGCCTGCTAACTCCAGAAAATCCTCAATGAGGTCCAGTGAAATGAGCGACTGACTGAACACCAAACTGAAAAAGCACAGTCCATTCGGTTAAACCATGCCTCGTACAATCGTTACGATAACAAGTGATGTATCAGAAGTAGTCCGGAGGCAACATCAAATCAAGTTAAACTTACACTTTCTCTTCCACATCTTCAGCCATTCGCAGAATCTCAAACAGGAGCGAAATCTTCCCGGAGTGGCCCAGAATCTCAGCATCCGCTTCACTCACAAACTCCTTGTACCATTCAGGAGACGGGCTGCCGGGGCCAGAGCCGCTGGGACGAACTAACACACACACACACACACACACAGTGGGGAAACTTTTTAAATATATAATTCAGGTGATTTGTGCTTAACAATGCTAGCAGGTTTGTGTTCCATGCAGAAACCCACCATCCTCGTTAGCGTTAGAAGAGAAGTGCAAGAGGACAAAAAGGTGCTTCGTGAGCAAGTGACTATACATTTTCAGGCACTTAACAGAACGGATAAAGGGTTTAAAATAATTCAAAATGCCAAATATTGCTCATGGTGTGGCAGTAATTGATGCAATGCTGATTAAATGCCACGATTTGCCTTACAAACATCAGTTCGCTGCGGGCAGCCGTGTTTTCTCAGAGTAAAAGCACTGGAACGCGTTTCGATCAGACGTTATAAGTACTGACTCGAGAATAGCCGACCTCCGAGCACAAGATTAAGGTAACTGAATATGCCGACGGTATCTGTGAACGCCTGGTTCAAAATATTTCAAAACAGCCAATTTTTAAACAATTCTTTCTGATCAATAAAAAGGTTTAGAACCAAGAAATCAATGCAGGACACCGACATGAAGAATGTAGTCCATAAAAAAAAAATTATAATAAAAATCAAGCTTACCCTCCTCTACAGGCTCGGCCCTATTCCGCCCCTCAGGATTTCCTCCACGGGAGCTTGTGTTCCACTCCTTAATCACCTCCACATCGTCACTATCGGACTTGTCCGAGCTCTGATCCTTGCCTTTCCCCCGTTTCTTCTTCCTGCACGGGGTTTGAAGAAAAAAAAAAAAACATGCATTAGTATGCGAAGAACTAAAAAGACAATCGCATAGCAAGATGAAACGGGACTCTCTGACCTTTTGGGTTTCTCGTCTTCAGAGCTCAGGCTCATCGATGACTCCTCCGTTTCAGACGCGATAAATTCATCCATGCTGTCCTCATCAAAGTACCCCTGTCGGCAACAAATAACATTTCGGATGATCAACATTGGGACAGTTCATTCACTCATAGCATTAAATAATGAGCTCCCCATTCAGATGTCTTAACTGTATTCAGCTGTAGACTGTGGTGGCACAATCCTTTATGTAGCATTATGGAGCCATTTAATTAATTAACTAAAGCCAAGGTTAACATTACGGGACTGTTACCCCGATTATTCCCACAATTCACAAATCAGGCAAAAGTCTGTGCTGGTCGGCTCTAGTCTGAAGATTTTTAGGGCAGCCGGTGTTGACACGTCACAGCAAATCGAGAAGCGTGAAAAATAGCAGACATGCATTCACGACTGCAGTGGAGCTGTTTAAACGACGCCAAATTAACCGACTTCGGTCAGGAGCAGGAACGCCTGTACAACGTCAATTCGAAGAACCACCACAAGCGCGCAGACAAGGAAAAAGCTGGGCTGCGAATGCCGAAGCTTTGAACCAATCGGGCGAGGCTTCCATGTTTGTTTTGCCATCACGGTCACCTAGTAACAGGAAAGCATATGATTTTTGTGCGAGTTCGGTTCAGCAACGAGTTGGGAAATGTGATTAGTGTGTGATCTCCAGTCATTTAGGGCGTGCTCCTCAATAAAAAATTTTTTTTTTAAATTAAATAAAATTTAAAAAATCAGGAAGAACGTATGCGAGAGGCCTAGTCTTTTAATTCTGGTCAGCTCCAGGAGTATTGGCACCCTTGGTAAAGATGGGTGAAAAAATGTCTGTGGTTAATTATCTTAATCTCACACTGAAAATATGAGATTAAATAAGTAAATTTATTCTAAGAATAAATAAATAATTAATAAATAACTTACCCAAAAATATTTTTTTTAACAAAACCATGTCACACAATTATTGCCACCCCTGCGTTTAGTACTTTAGTACTGCCAACAGCAGAGTCTTCTCCTATAATGCTTGATGAGATTGGAGAATACAGAGCAAGCAATCCGAGACCACTCCTCAATACAGAACCTCTCTAGATCCTCTTTTGTGGACCCTCCTCTTCAGCTCACCCCACAGGTTTTCAATGGGGTTTAGGTCAGGGGGACTGGGATGGCCATGACAAAAGCTTGATTCTGTGGTCATTGAACCATTTTTGTGTGGTTTTGGATGCATGTTTTGGATCATTGTCCTGCTGGAAGATCCAACCACGACCCAGTTGTAACTTCTTGGCAGAGGCAGTTGAATTTTCATTTAAAATCTCCTGGCAACTTCATGGAGTCCATGATGTAATGTATCCTAACAAGGTTCCCAGGACTTTTGGAGGAAAAACAGCCGCACATCACAGATCCTCCACCATACTTAACAGTGGGGATTAGGTTATTTTCTGTATAACCATCCTTTTTTATTATTTTTTTTATATACAAAGGATGCTCCATTTTTCTCTCATCTGACCATAGAACCCGGTTCCACTCAAAGTTCCAATAACGTCCAACGAACTCCAGGTGCTTACGTTTGGGGTTAGATAAAAGAAAAAAGAAAAACATTTCTTCTGGCACGCCTTCCAAATGATTTTTTTTGGCATGGAGGTGGCGTCTAATTGTAGATTTGGAGACTTGCTGACCCCAAAATACCACCATCTTCTGCAAATCGCCAACCGTAAACCTTGGAGAAAGTTTTTGCCTCTCTAACCATCTTCCTTGCAGTGCGTGGGGGCAAAATACACTTGGAAGAGGACCTTCCATGCAGGTTCATTACAGCGCCGGTTGTTTTAAACTTCTTAAATAATCGGCCCAACAGTGGATATGGGAATTTTTAGGCGTGTAGCTATTTTTTTCTAGCCACTGCCTGATCTATGAAGGCCAACACACTTTTGTCTCATTTAATTTGTGTGTTCTTTAATCTTCCCCATGTTGATTAATGAAAGGGAATTTGGCCTGTGTGTCACCTCATATTTATACCTCAGTGAAACAGGAAGTCATGAAGGACCACTTAAGAGTTCCTAAACACACTCAGGTGAACTTAAGTAAATTATAAATGGGAACATACTTCAGTTACATTTTGTTCATTTCTATTTCTAGGGTTGCCAATAATTGAAACAAGTGGTTTTGTTGCATTTTTGGGGGATATTTATGATCTTAGAATAAATTTACTTCAATTAAAAGGTTAGATTTTTAGACATTTTTTCAGAACCTTTTTTATTATTATTATTAACCCAACTTTACCAAGAGTGCCAATATTTCTGGAGATGCCTAGATCCGTTACGATCCGTTTCAAAAGTCATGTCAAAGGAGCAGTCTTATTTTGATTCAAAGATCGATGCATGTGAAAGGAATACAAATGTACAACGTAATTTTCGAAATTAATACGTTTGCTGAATAACTGAGATAAATAATGATGATTTCAATATTATTTACCAAAAAATAATCATGATTATGATTTTAGCCATTACTGTCCAGCCCTTATCTTCAGTGTTTTGATGATAAAGCCAGTGCGGCAAGGCAAATGTAAAACTTGGCTTTTAGTTACATCATTTGGACATCGCTACCAAGTCTGTGTGCTCGGCATGAGTGACTGCACAGAAAGTGATGACTGTGGGGAAACTCCAGCGTTCCCCTGGGTTGGTTTTAGTGCTGATTAAGGAAGAGAGGCCTGTAGCTTGCCAGTCGAATGCCTTTGTACATTTACCCTGTTTTCTTTACTGATATAGTCCAGCTGAAGACACCAAGGATGGGTCCAGATTCTGCTGAGCATCTGGAAATCCTGGAAGAGCTTTGTGCCTGCACGGCCTTTCCCCCCCTCCAAGGCAGAACCGACACCTGCTCGGTAAAAGAAGCAGTTTATTTAGTTGTGACAGCACAATATGAACCTGAACAAACTACCAAGAGCACAGAGAGCAAGCGTACTAACAAATTTCAGTCATTTGATATCCAAGCCAGACTGGAACTATAATTCCACACCAGGCCGATATTTCATCAAACCTTTATCAATGTAAAGCACAGTGAAGACCTCATGCACGTTTGCTACAACTGCCTCCAAGTTTTGCATTTTTAAATTATTGTACAATTACATAGCAAGCCGAAAGTCAACGATAGTTTACTAAAAGTACAGCAAGAGGAGCTTTTCGTACATTTTGATGATTCGATTTCACACCAATGTCACCACACACATTAACCCACTAACATTTTTAAACGATACCTCGTAAAAGAACGTGATTGGGTCTCAAAATCATGAAAAATGGCCAAAATTAGAACTTTAGAAAGTGTAAAAATGTTCTATTACTTGACAGCTACACGCTGTTTAATCACCAAATCATGCAACCAAAACAAAACGCGAGGACACGACAGCTACATGTTCACTGTATTATTAGCCAGCTGGAAGCGATATCAAATAACAGGCCTCACTGACTGCAAGGTTTACCTTGGCGTGTTCTGCAAATGTTTGTCTGAATTTCCATGTTCTGTGGTTTTAACCCCTTTAAGTGTTTTCTTTTAGGAATACTAGTGGGGGGTTAAAAATAATGCACGGCACAAGATAACTATAAACGCGCAAGGTGGTGTTTTTCACCATTTCCCCTTGCAAAAAACTGCTTTTAGATCTCTCTCAGTCTTATGAAAAGTTTGGGCAGCCGAACATTGTGCGAGATTGCAAGCTCCCGAATGGTTTTACCAGTCGTGGCTAAACTTATAGCACCAAAAAGCTTATCCCATACAGAAAAGAAGATATTCCAAACTGTGGTTTTCTCTTTACTGAGAAAAAAAAAGAAAAAGGAACCGTGTCCAAATAAAGCAAGTATTAACTTGAGCAATAAATTAAGTCTGATTTAAAACGAGAGGTCAGTCCTGCTTGGGGACAAAACGCACATCATAAAAAAAATACACTATGCCCAAAAACGCAGTGCCATAGCGTCCAGCTGGCGTAATGAGACACCTGCTGGAAAACTCTCCCAAAACTGTTCATTAGAAGAAAAAAAAAGAAAAAAAAAAGGACGTGGGAATTTGTCCGGCTAGGCAGATCCGTACCAGCTGCCATTCAATCACCCAGCTGCAGATCTACTTTAGAAGAAAGCAGTCTAAGTTATAACATGACTTAAACCAACAGTACACTGTCTATTTTTCGCCCTGCCTTAGCTCACCTTTAGCTAAATTTACAAAATCCTACTCAGAGCTCCAAGTATCAGTGCAGCTTGAAAAGCTCCTGGCCAAAAGTTGCTGTCGTCGCCTATACACCGCATAGGACTGCTTCAAAATACGAGAGACGTGCACTCAGAGCAATATTGAAGTAACGATGAAGGAATGGAATCTCATCGCAAGCCAATTCAAGGGCTAGACCCTTACCTGTGAAGTGCTCCAGATAGTATCTGTACAGCTTGCACTGCACAGGCGTCATCCGCACCGCTAGCACATACTCGTGTTTAGGTGGCAGGAACTTGGTCAGTGCCGTGTAGTCTTTTCTCTGTGAGGGATTACAAAACACACGTATTTCACACACGAGGCCTTTATGCAGAATAGCATCCAATTATTCAAACCACTTTGAAGCGAAATGCAGGTTAGGGGCACAAAATCAGTTAAAAAATAAATAAAAATAAATAGTCTGGCCTTTAAGTGAAGACATAAATAAATAAATTTACAAAAGGAGTTAAGTAAGAAACATGGGCTTACTTGGACACATCCTGCCAGCATCTCATAGAGAATGTGTGCACGTTTCTTCATGATACGCACGTCAACCATCGTGGAGTCGGCGCACTGGCCATTCTGGATAGGGTTGATGAAGCGGTTCCTGAACTCCTTTACCGAGCCCAGCAAGTTCTCCTTGATAAAGTTTACCATGCAGTGGTCTAAGAGAAAGAGAAAGAACCAGAACCGTGAATAATACTTTCAACTTTGACCATTTCGGGTTTTCATTCGTCGACCACCAAAACCACGAAATTGTCTCGAAGTTGGAATGTCGGAAAGGCTTTAACGACACATGAAACGTTGATGAAAATCACTTCACCATGTAGGGGTCTAGACGGCACAAAAATAAAGCAAACAGTGATGGGCACACCCTTGGTGAACTACGGCTGCAAGTCAGAAGCCCTGTTAGACAGACTGTCAGTTCATTAACTTCCTTTTAAACTCAAACCCCCTCCCCAAATGAAAATGTGTTTCTAAATGAGAACAGCAGCCAAAAAAAAAAAAAAAAAAGTGACCGCCACTCACACTCAATCAGGTTGTTCTGAAGCGGAGTTCCAGTCAGCACCACTCTTCGCCGGGTCTTGATGGAGTTCATGGCTTTGGACACGGCTGAGGCTTCATTCTTCAACACGTGGCCCTCATCGCAAATAACAAAGTCTGGACCTGAAACAAACACATTCGAGTAAGTAAGTAAGTAAGTAAATAAATGGATGGATGGATGGACACGGTGCTCAAAACCTGGTGTGCGACATCGGCACAGTCGTAGGGTGTTTTCACACTTCCGCTTTTTTATTTTACAAACCCGAGACTGTTTGCATGGAGTTTAGCTAAATTTGATCGAATGCGAAAGCCGTTTTTTTCAAACCTGGGACGGCCCGGAGAACCGATCTCTGGTCCACTTAAAAATGGCGGTCTTGGGTTCACTTCAAGTGAACTTGGGTGACCAGTGTCAAGCAAAAGTAAAAAATAAATATATATATATATATATATATTAATAATAATTACATAAATATTCATTAAAACAACAATACACGCACAGCACGAGTGTCTTGTAGAATTGTGCAACCTGACCCAGACCCAAAACAAACCCAGAAATTAATCCTGGGTACGGACTTGAGCACTCAGACGAAGAGTGAAAACGTTTCTGTACAGAATAACTGATGAGAAAGAAAAGATGGCTCCGGTACGGCTGACTGCAATTCACCTGGGTCAACGAGCGTCTTCTGGATCGTCTCTTTGAGCTTCTTGCTCTTGATGTTGCGGCCCTGCGTCAGGTTGCGGTACATTTCGTAGCCGATGATCATGATGCCGCCGTCCTCTTGCCAGCGCTGTAGGGCGTATGCTCGATCTTGAGGCCTCTTCACCGTGGCCAGCTCAGTCACCTGATATATCACCACAAAAATGTGAGCAAAACCGCAGATCAAGTCTAAACGTCTCAGCCTCCTTCCAAGGTCTGTCTTCATTTCAACAAAAGACAAAACTTCACTTCCCTGATAACCGTCATTTAATAATACCTTGAAAAACATACCTGAATATTCGGTTTGCGTTCGTGTCAATTGTAAGACTGGTAATATATGTTGTCGTTTAATGACCAACACCAGATACTGACTTAACACAACAAAAAGAGTTGGATTAATCTTCATTCGTGCTACAGATCATTATAAAGTAAAATAAATTTTAAAAAATGATGTCATTATTAATTACATAGTATTGTGACAAAATTGGATCACTTTTATAGCTGATAAAATGTAAACAGTTCTTTGTAATGGACTTGGCAGTGCGCCAAGATATTGGCAATTGCGTACGTTGTGAAAATTTAACTGTATAATGAGGAGGTGTCGATGGAAAGAAAAGGCACAGAAAAATGGCATCCATGATGCCCATCTTGAGATTCAAATGTGCCTCCATTATGCAGGAAATGAGAAATAATGAAAAAAGGTCTGCGCATGACGCAAGACCAAATATCTACCTCTAAGCTTTCTTCGTCCTTTAAGCCCTCCTGCCACTTCTCAAACTCATTGAGCCAGTTGAGGACGGTGTTAAGGGGGCACACCACCAACGCCGACGAGAAGTCGAGTTTTTCGCATAGGAGCATAGTGTGGAGGAACGTCACCACCTGCAGGACAATAGAAGAACAGCAGCATGGTGAGAAGGCATGGCTGACCTGCCGACCTCCTGGTGTAGCTCAGAACACGAACCAATAGTCACCTATTAGCACCTATGCCACAGTCCGCAAATAATTTGTTTCGGTACTGTACTCGAACTCATACAATCTGGATTTACCGTTTCATTTCAAATTCAGTTAGCGCAGGCTTTCATAAACTTGTGATGCAGAAACGATTGTCTAATTACTTTTGGCAGGCTGAGATTCTGTACTTTAACCTGATTGTGATTAGGTTTTTCATGAACGACGGAGCTACCAAATAATCTAGAGTGGATTTTAAATGCAGCATTTACATCTAGATTCTGTTGATGTTCTGTCTCGACATTAGGATGCCAATAAAGCAAAACCTAAATAAATTAGAAATGGACAAAAAATAATAATGGCATGGGCATGCATGACTGCCAGTCATACGGATTTTCATACGGATTCAGCAACAGGATGAATTCTGAAGTGTACAGAAACATCTGAACGACTCGGATCCAACCAAATGCCTCAAAACCCACTGAACTGCATTCCACCTTGCAGCAGAACTGCTATGGAGTTATTGTGCCGCATAAAGTCGCGAGCAGAACGGTTTAAATCTATAAGCAGGATTCTTTCTACAATCACACAGATTGCTTTTGCCGTCAGTTTATTAGCCGCACAACATGACGGCAGTTAATAGCGTTGGATACAACAGCCACGCTGCACATTAAAGGAAACTCCCTACAGTAAGCAAACAAATAAATTAATTAATAAATAAACAAACAAACAAATAAGGAATATCTTGCAGAATGAAACACGATCAGTCCATGATGGTCCAGGATGATATTGCTTTACCTGGAGGGTTTTGCCCAGACCCATGCAGTGTGCAAGGATACAGCCAGAGCCAGTTGACTTCTTAATCTTTCTCAAAGACTCACAACAGCAGTCCCAGATGAACTGTACACCTGGGGAGTGTATAATAAAAAAATAAAAAACAAACAAACATACACACACATCAAAACATATATATACTTTTGCAAGTTTTATCATTTTGGTCCACTAACAATTCTGATTGCTGGGTTTCTGGGCATCAAACCATCCTTCAATCTCGCACAAAATAGGTCCAAAGCCATGGAGCTTATTTTGTGACCTCACTATTTTGTGTATAACCTCATTATATACATTTCACCAAAACGCTGTTGAAATGCTTGGATTTGCTTTCTCACTAAGCTCGTGGGACAAAGAGAGAGAGTACAATTCATTCATGGGTTTAGTAAATATAACGTGCAAATATCTGGACTGACCGTCAGTTTATAATAAAACACGCATCGTCATTGTGTATGATCACAAAGTTCGATAATCCAGTGAAATTTTCACGCCTACGCTCTGCGGCAGTTGGAACGTTCACGAAGTTTGAATTTGAATTAATATTAGAAAATAACGCGGGTGGTTACAAGACAGAAATAACTGCAGGAGCGGACGAGCCAGGCCTAGTAAACATAATGAATTCTAATAAAATATATCAATGTTATTTGTCCTTTTGTATATAAAATAAAGGATATTAATATTGATACTGGTAAGATTTTTGGTAAGACGGTTTTCATGGTCATACGTGTCATTTTTATGTCTTACTTATTACATATTAAATTAAAGTTAAATCAATACATAGCAGCTGCTTTCAGACACTGTTGTTTGACTATAACTTGACTTGTTTACTGTACATATGTGCAAAAAAAGAGACCAATTTCAGCTCAGGAAAACCTGTAGTTGTCAGAATCTAAAAAAAATTCAGCATGTGAAGGGTTTTCCTTGGCCGCCACACATGTATATCCTGATAATATCACGACCAGAAACTCAAAGTGTTAGCATGGTTCGTCCACATTTACACACCAGATTAGCAAGAGTACCAGCCAATAGGAGATAAGTGACTAATCTGGAAGATGAATCATGTTGACCTACCGTCCACTTGATGGGGCTTTAGCTTGGTCACCAGGTTTCTGTGGACCTGGACGAGCGGCTCCTTGGTCTCCTCATCTTCATCCAGCACCAGCTTGGTAGTAATGGGACAGGTGATCTGCGAGGACTCCTTCACCACGATTGTCTAAAGTAGCAAGTTCTCCATTATATTTACTTTCTTCCCTTTATTGAACGCCTCCATTGCATTTCACTCACATTGTTGCTTCTATCGTGTCAAACTACTAGAACGCATGCACGGCTAACGAACAGAAAAACGTCACAGTGTTACTGGGCTGTTCACCTCTCGGAGCTTTTCTCTCAGCTGCTCTCTCTCTGCGATGCGTTTCCGCCTCTCCTCTTCCTCCTTCAAGGCATTCTGGGTCTCGGAGCGCAGCTTGTCATCCTTCAGGATCTTGCGGATCTTCTTGCGGCCCTTTGGCGTGCCCTTGTCGTCGTCGTCGTCGTCGTCATCGTCCCCTTCCTCCCCTTCCTCGCCACTCTACAGAAAAGAAAGCATCAGACACACTCGAGCGCATAAATAAAGTACACAGCTCTGCACGGCAACAGCCACATCAATGTTACCTTGGCGCTAGAGGAGGAGTCTTGAACTTTAATCCGCCGTCGTTTTTTCTTCTTTTCCTTCTGGTAACTCCTGTCTTTCTCAGCTTTTTTGGAGGCGCTACAAGAGCGCATTTAGCATTTTAGGCACCAGAAGAAAAATAAAAGAGAATAAAAAGGAGAAGGAGAATTTATATAGAACCTTTTTTCTTTTCGTTTTTTAAAAACCCAACAACACTTTGCAAACATAATTACAATCGTAATACATCAAATCTTGAATCGAAATCACTGTCAGCCAAGACTGAAGGCAATTCTAAATGAAATCAGAACAAAGACCATCTCGCAGTCTGAGAGATTAGATGAGGGGACATGATCAGGTCTACGCAGTTCAGCTCCGAATGCACGCTTACCGTGTTCTCCGCTTATTGCTCTTGCCTTCCTCACTCTCATCGTCCTCACTCACTGCCTCACTCAGCGCTGACTCACTCGCCGAACTGGCGCCTGACTGCTTGAAGTCTGAATCAGAGTCGTCGCTACCCACTGCACAAAGGAAAATAGAGATAAACCAACAGAAATATAAGCAAGCTACAGCAGCATCAGCAAAGAGCACATCATCGCTGTCCAATGAAAAAACATCCATCTCCACGTTCTGTGTTTTTTACTTTTGACCATAATATGGAATGTGGGCAAAAACCTCCATCTAACCCACAGCAGTTAACATCTAAATGACCAATGAAAAGCTGACCAATCACACCGTCAATTTTGGATTTATCGTGTATGATTAATGATATGAAAAAGTGTTTTTTCGTGTTCCTGAAAAATTTGAGCTTTGGAGATACATGCTTTTCATTGGACAGCGACGAAATCTTCCCCTCCATTTCTGCTAGTACATAAACAGTGAAAAACTCAATTTCATTATGGGATCCAACCATTGCAGTGTCTTGATTTAAAAAAAAAAGAAGAAAAAAAAAGTGTGTGTATGTGCACACAAGACACAGAGTGGAGTGCCTTTAGCTTGGTAAAACACTGACCTTTCCGTCTTCCTTTTCTCTTGGCCTCTTTATTGCGCTTGGCTGGTTTGTCATCATCAGACTCGCCCTCGCTGAGCGTCAGCTTCTTGCGAAGCAACTTGTGTCTCCGTCCGGCCTTTTTCACGTCCACGTCCGAACCGGAGTCCGAGTCCTCCTCCTCTTCCTCTGTCAGGGGGAGAAGACGAAAGCACAAGATGAGAAAATAACAGTCACAACGAGAAGCCAAAGCCAATGGACTAATCTTCTACAAGTGGTGTAATAATCTTAGAGCTTCATGTCATTGTCAAAGGACTCAGACAAACTGAGCGTGCTTTGACATACACCTATGCAGCCCATTTACATGAGCCTTCAGGATAATAATAATAATAATAATAATAATAAACCATGGAAGTTCAGGTAGAGCCAGAGGACCAGAAGTAATGATGTAATATCTTGAGGGGCATGAAACTATAACAGGGTAGTGAAATAATAGCGTCACAGTTTTCAGAGCTCCACACTACACTTATGACATTACAGCGCTCCAATTTCTTTAAACAAGGTTCCCTGACCTCTCTCTTCATCCTCAGAGCCATCATCATCCTTTGCTTTTGCGGAAAGCTTTTCATCTTCGTCTTTTTTGCAGTCTTCATCTTCTGAAGAGGTGGCATCTCCCGATGAGTAATTGGCTTTGATCTGAGCCAACAGCATCTTCTTTGCAATTCTTCGGGAGAGATAAAATCATGGTCAGGTCAGCAGTCATAAATCCACACAAAAAAATTTGTTTTGTGTTCAATTTGACGGTCATGAATGAGACTTTACAGTGCGTCACAAATTCACAGTAGGGAGCTAAATGAGAGAAACCAAAAATGTGTGGGAACATGAAGAAATAAAATTTTTTTAAATAAAAATAATAATAATTCTACAACAGATAACAGACAAATGTGAATATAAATGGCAACCTATTTTCAGACGTGCAGTTTGTGCCATGCAGCAAGACAAAATTAAAATCACTTGGCCTTTATGCCTTAAAATTAAATAATTTAAAAAAGTAAATAGAATAAAAAAATCATTTTCATTGCTACACTACACTATTGCAGCATTGCCACACTGCACACGCTTCTTCCCCAACAAATCATACTTCAGTGAGGGAGAGAAGCTCACTTGATTGATAAACTCTCTTTTACCACAGAGAAATGTTTAGCCATGAACAAGTTTCTACCTGATCCAGTCAAGAATCATCCTTGAACTTGAAGAGCACAATCTACAAGATCGGTCCCTGGTGCAGCCATCTGGACTATAGAATATTGATTACGCAACAAGATGTGCAATAAAAGCTTCTTTCACAGATGCATCTTAATCCTCAAAGCTTTATTCATGTTTCATTCAAAGCATATGAGCATCCTGAGCATATTTGTAAAATACACCACAACTGCAGTAAGGTTGGACACATCTGGAACGATTGCTGAAGTCACGACCATCTCACGAGAGCCCATTGATTGACACAACGTTCCCCTTTACCCCAAACGTAGTCCATCAGTCGAGACGTGTTTGGTGTCCAAAGTTTGCTTCTTTAAAGCGCGGTACAGCACAACATGGTAAACACACAACCCCACATTTTGTGGTTGTTTCCATTGCCAAGCGAGTCGTACCCTACCCGTGCTAAATTCCGTTACCTCATGGAGGAGCTAGAAATAGTCCAGACCATTGACTGGTCATTGTACTGTCTCTGGATAGAATCACTTTTTTACCAGACAGTCTGGCAGAGCAATCTTCAGCCGTGCTGTAGTTACAGTCAGCCAAGTTTCTTATTCTTTTCAAAAGTCAATTTAAATTTTTTGGGTGGCTTTAGGAGGTAATATCACAATTCTATTAGACGATTCAACGTTTCAGGTTTGTTTTTATTTATTTACCCACAGTAATGCGTGTTCTTGTGGCTGACATTCAGCTCAATTTTACATTTCTAACCCATGATCCACGTCAAATTGTGCACTTCTGCAAAAACTGCTTTTTAATTCTGTTTTTTCCCTTTGGCAGATCCGACATACCGCTGACTCATTTGCTCTGTTCGGGACTGACGAGAAGGAATAGAGGACATTGGATGGCTGCAAATGCTTATGACAGCTCAGACAGTTGCATGCTGAAAGTGACCAGATCTTCAAGAACCCCCGCCAAGTAGTAAAGGTCCATATCATAATCACGCCAGAATACTGGTGTGACCTTATTATCCTTAATAACCTTTACCAAAAGAGGTAATTTTTCACTGTTCCCCATCTCTGGGCCTCAAGTTCAGGGACGCCACACATCATCCATGGCTGACAAGTAAATGAAAGCACCACCACTTGTTTAGTAGGAAAAATTACAGGGTTTCTTTTTCCTCATCAGGCTTCACGTGTCTGGGATTGACCTGATCAATGGCTAGATAGAAAACAGCTTCCCTCTTGGAATTACCCACAGGGGTATTTAACGGCTATTGATACGGGTGACTTCGGATGGTTTGGATGTCCAGATTACACACTTGTCTACCGATTTGTTAATCTCTTTGTCTTTGTATACCGAAACCACAGCATATTTACATTTCCAGCATTTAGCAGACGCCCTTATCCAGAGCGACTTACAGAAGTGCGTTGTGGTCTTCATCAAAAAACACTCACACTAGTACAAATAGGCCATGGTCTAGAGATACCGTAAAGCTAGAAGCCTGTTAGAGAGGCGTTAGTACAGCAAAGAAAAGAGTACGAGGAGGGTGTTTTGTTTTTTCCATTCCCATTTAGTGCTCGCTTAAATGTTGGGTCTTAAGCCAATATTAGTTTTATGTATCATTTTATGTTATTCTTTATGCAGTATATAGAAAGTTCTGAGCTTAGTTCAGAATCAGTTCCACATTCATTTATGCATAACTTTTTTTTCTTCTAAGACCCAACATTTAAGCGAGCACTAAATGGGAATGGAAAAAACAAAACACCCTCCT
>JAOUQW010000047.1:1752077-1765250 GCA_028565825.1 Olivaichthys viedmensis | reverse complement strand
GCTCAAGGGCCCAACAGTGGCAGCTTGGCGGAGCTGAGGTTTGAACCCATGACCTTCTGATCAGTAGCCCACTGCCCTAACCACTGAGCCACCACTGCCCTAATGTCCCTATTGCCCTATTAATTGGCTGTGAAATATGCCAATTAATAAGGCAGATGTATAAAAATCGCCTCTAATATAAAACTATAGACTACACAACTGTGAACTGAGCTCAGATTTGCTGCAACTAACAGAATTTAGACCCTATTCCTAAGTAGTCATTACTTAAGACCAAAGTGTGTACAAGCGCCAAAGGTATTAAACATGATAAAAGCCATGCTGCCGGTGGCCTTGGCTGCATTAGAACCTAATAGATGTCAAACATTCGTATGCATTTATAAAAAATATATTCATATAAAATCTTAAACTATCAGCATTGTGCTTTAAAGTCACGCAAAACCTGTTTTGAAGACCATAAAGCTTTTTCTAGATTGAACAATAAGTTGAATGGCATGGCGGTTCCACAAGAAACATCATTAAGCAACATAAAAAGGCAGGAAGCGGCTAGATTCTATGAATATGCAAACAGGAAAATGTCCCCAACCCTATGCATGCCTGTCCACCCCCTTTCCCTGGTAAACCGTGGACGGTCTCATTTTGCATATTGGAACACGACAGGCTCTTAAATCATATAATGCAAGAACACTTCGTTCTCACATGTTTAATGACACCCCCAGTCTCTCAATTCCCCTAAAATAACTTTAGTTGTAGTTAGCATACTTTATAAAAGTGTAGGGAAGGATGAACATACCGGGTCACTCGTGTCGGCCAGCCCATTGGACGTATTGAGGTGCTCGATGATCTCCTTTAAATCTTGGGACATTCTCTTCAGCTGAGCATCAACATTTTCAGCCAACTTGTACCTTCAAAAGGACAATTATTTTAAAAAGCAGCACATGCACCACGTCAAACAGCAAAACACCGGGTCAAAATAATCCGATCATTGTGTATTGGCCGCTGTCTGATCGTTCACGTGGTCGTGCAAACAGCATACGCTGATATCTGAAATCGGAGTACGGCTGTTGTCTGATTTTAAGAAATCTGATAAAAACACCTGGATTTTTCGCTCAGTAATCGAGTTACTCAGCGCATGTATGCAGGTAAACATAGCTCTCAGTTTATTTTTCTTTCCAAGCTCGTCTTCGTTGAATTGCCTGCGCTCCATCCAACAACACATTATAGATTCAAAGTATATATTGTGTATGATTAGAAAAAGAAACGATGCAGCGTTCATCAGCACCACTCCGCTAATAGGTTGACAAAATAGTTTAACTCCTTACAGACGCTCCACCTCACGTCGAAATTAAACTCGTAGCTCCGAGTAAACCTTTGTCAATTTTTTTCCCCTCCTCGTGAGGTTTACGAACGCATAGAAGCACTAATGTTATTCAAATACAAAGTATATTTCGTCATTAAAACTTGAGCGCAATTTTAAAAGGAATTAGACAGCCCTAGTCTGATAACTAAGTGCTATAGCAAGCAGATAATGTGATACAGAACGTTCTTTCACACACACACACACACACACGAGGTACGTGTTGCAGGCTGGAATACAGCCAATTATTTGGGTCTTCATTTGTTCTGAAATTTAAATCCTGTGTAAAGTCACACAGTTGTTTGCACTTCTTACTTTCCGACTCGTACTCGAGTAGTTAGTTGGGCGACGACTTTTACTGTAGTCATTGTTTTATTAAAGCGCCGGGGCCGTATTCTCAAAGAATCTAAAGGCTGAAACTAGCTCCTAAGTGGTAGATTTAGGGAAAAGGAAAAAAAAAAAAAACCTGGCGTGTTGATTCTAATTTTAGGACTCCTCATATTTTTCTGTCTAAGAGTAATACACAAAGACTTTTAGCACTAAAAGCAGGTCTTAAATCTGCAAAAACCTAGGGGTAGTCCAGAGGACTCCCATGTCACTGAGACAGAGTCACGAACAATCCTAAATGGCTGCTGCCGGCGTTTAACGGCGCAATAGAGTTTGAAATATTGAACGACAACGAGATTTAAAAAAGGTATGGTATGGATTGCGTGGGTCGTGCAGTGGTTGTGGAGTTAGCGGGAGATGCAGTTCCACCGGAGCTCAAGGTTTTTGGGCTATTTGCCCACATGAGCAAAATGCACTTATGCAGTGCAGATGAACTGTGAATATCATCTGCGAGTCGTGTTACACATCAACGCCTCCTCCAGACCCGCACATCGTCCCACAATGCAATCTTTTTTTTTTTTTTAGATGTTCACAAAGACTGCTCTCGGGTTTAGTCTGCCACATACACATTCAATTAAAATCCTCAAAAAAATAAACAATGTGATTTTTTTTTCCGATATGACCGTGTTATTGTCGTCTAACATGACAGTAGATTGAGATTTCATTTATGAGTTTATCGCATCAGCCAATCACTACCGTTATTCATTCAGGAAACACTACATCATCCTTAGCAACGGGGTCGACCCCGCTCTTCCTCCTGGTTTAGGAATTCCTTAATAAAAGTTCCTCTCAGCAGTTTAGTGAGTAGGTTTTAGTTAGAAACTTTTCGTGGTAAAATAAGATTCTTTGTGAATACGGCCCCAGGTCGTTTTCTTTTTTTACTTGACCCCTGGAATGTATTCACAAAAACATCTCATCTTACCACTAAGAGTTCTCCTAAGTGGCGCAAAGAGTTTCTTATTAAAACTCATTCACAAGACTGCTGAGAGGAACTTTTACTAAAGACCTCCTAAACCAGGAGGAAAAGCGGGGTCGACCCCGTTGCTACGGATGACAGAGCGTTTCATGAATGAATATCGGCAGTTTGGCTGATGCGGTAAACTCATAAATGAAATCCCCATTCACGATGTCATATTAAACTACAATAACACAACGTCACGTCGCTGAAAGAAGCCGCAAAACAAAAATCCTAAACGCTCAGATAAATAAAATGTTTGGCTAATTGTCACACCGTATATTTATGAGATTTTAATGTACAGTAACATCAACCGTGTCCGGTTCAATCACGAGTTAAAACCTTCCCAGTTGACGACAGACCATCTCAAACTGTGACCACATTACATCTAAAGGAAATAACAGAAAACGGCTCATGATCATTGGCTTCCTGATAATAGGATTCAGGATATTCCAACTTGCGAGACAAGATCTGGCAATCCTGAGATTATACCCCCAAAATGACCCAAGCTTTGTGTAGTTTTGTGAACATCTACACACACACACACACACACACACAGAAGAGGGCGTCGATGTGTAACGTTATACACGTTAAAAGCTCGTCGTCATTAAATATTTCAAAACACATGAACTCAAACGCATCGTTAAATGCCTGCGGCGGCCATTTAAGATTGTGAGATATAAGAGTCCTCTGGACTTGGGACCCGTTTTCAGCACTAAAATGCCTTGTTAATTACTCTTAGATGAAATATAAAATGAATATAAACGCCAATTTTTATTTATTTTAAAAAGAGTTTCTCCTAAATCTGCTGGTTAAGAGCTACTTCAAGCCCCAAGTGTTTTTGTGAATTTGGCCCCAGGTCACTACTAGTTGCTCAGTTTCCCTTAATCGGATTACTTAAGTGCTTGTAAACACGTTTCCAAGCTTTTTGCTGAATCAGATTACTTTGTACACGTAAACACACACTCAGTCCGACACGTCTTTCAAACTGATAAAAAAAGAAATGGATATAGAACTAGAAACCTTTAAACCTGTCAGTACAAACTACACAAACGCTTTGCTTCTCATTTCCTTTCGGATGCACTTAAAAGCATTTGCATGCGAGGGGATTTGTTTACGTTCTCTCTCGCTCCTCATCAGCATTTTGCATATAGATGGTTCCACTTTGCTCCTTCACAGACTCCTCCAATGGAGCAAGAAGATCCTCCAGTTCCTTCTGTTGGGACAGGATGAAGTCCAACTCCTGATCCAGCCTGAGACGAAAACAAAACCGCCATTGCAGACCTTCAGACACGAAAAAACGCCAACAGCATCACACAAAATGATTGAGCAGGTAACTTAGTGACGTAGTCTTACCGTCTTTGGTCCAGTTTAACCTTCTCCATGTCCTTATGAAGGGCTGTAATCTAAATAACAGGAGCAGCATTGAACAGCTTCGTCTTCGCTCAAAATAATGCATCTTTGAGTAACAATTCAATCAGCTGAAGAAAACGAGCTTCATTTTATGATCATAAAAGAACCCTCGTGTAGCGAGAACCTACCTTTTCCCCGTTCTCCACCAGCATGCGGTCCCAGGCGTTGACCTGAGTGGCCTGCTGAAGGAAGTGTCTCTCTTGGTCCTCCAACTCGGAGCTCCACTTATTGATCAAGGCCTCCAGCTGGGCATATGACATCACTGGTGCAGCACTGAGCAGACCAAGTGTGCAAATATTTCAGAAACATTCTCAAAAAGTGGAACAGAAATGGTGCAAGAGGTCAACAGTAGGATAAGACGGTGCTCGTGTTACTGACAGCTAAATTCTCGACAAGACACCGTGATATAAAGACACCTGGATCAGTCATTATTGCATGTTATTTATTTATTATGTACCACACCTGGCTGGAATTGCAGCAATGGAAGTGGCGAGAGAAGTGATCGGTGCAGCAGAGGCGGCAGGTTTCAGACCCAGTGAGAAACCTGTGATGGCCGCTGTAGTAGCAGCAGCTAAAAGAAAAAGAGACCATTAGTTTTATTGGTAGGCCAATATAAGACATGATATAAAATGAATGTCGCATCTTTCTTACACTGAATGTCACTTCACAAAGAAGAGAGGCGTATAGGAAAGGTAACCTGCGTAACTCCAACCGTTTCTATAGCTCCATGTAACATAACGTTAAAAATGCGTCACGTGGCGGGAATACATCAGTTGGGCTACCGTCAACGTGCGACGCATAACTATTAGCTGTTTTGGTCTTGATGAATTTAGGCAAATACTTTATTAAAATTCTTACAAATAAATTTTAATAATCATTCAGCAACAGTACATATAAATGATTTGCTAACTAAAATATTTAAAAAATAACATGTAACTGGTTTGATGGCCCACCTGCATTACCCTCACTGACCACTAGGGCCACACAAAAGCTCAGCTTACTAGTGCTATTGAAGCTAGCTAGTGTTGGAATGAGGGGCTGTCATTGGAATAGATTGGCTAGACAAAATAGCTAGCTAGCTAATCGCACCAGAAAATAAGGATAAGGCCCGCAAGGATGCATTTGTAAGTATGACGTCAGGAAGGACCGCCTCGGTCACCACCTCGGTCTGCTTAACGGACAAGTGAGGCTATAACCGTGTCATAACTCCGGCACCGGGGCCACAGCACGATCGTGTAACGCGTGCACAAGTTGTTACCCGTCGTCGCAGCAGCGGTGGTGGCGGCTCCTAGCGGTTTGAGCGTCAAGCCGATTGAGGCTGTGGGTGCGGAAGACGCTGCTGGAGCCACTGCACTTGTAGAGCCACCCACTGGTAAAAGAAGACACATCCACAAAGCATTGATGAATAAATCTAGACGTTGAGTTTGTTTTGTTTCGAAAAATGAAATCAACAATCTATTAATTTTGCTGTAAAATGTGAAAATGATCTGCGCACTGTAAAACTTATCCAGAACACACACTTACAGGTGAAGCCTGTGTTAGCGACTGAGGGGATGGGGGAGGCAAACAGAGAAGATACGGAGGCAGGCTGGCTAGCAGCTGCAGTGCTAGCAGGAGCCGGGGTGGCTGGAAGAAGGAGAGAGGAAGAAAATTAAACCTTCCACTCCCGAAACTCTTCTTTCCTTATCATAGCGTTATGCCAATAGAAGCAGTTAACAACTGAAAGCTGCGTCCACACCTGCAGGCTTGATCCCAAAGCCAAGTCCTGTAGTGGAGGCCATGGACGCTTGAGCAGCTGCTCCCAGAGTGAGACCTTTGAGATTCAGGAGAAACAGTAAATGATCGCCATCATAAATGTATGAACTTTAAGACAAAATTAAAATTACCGCCAACCAGTCGAGCCTGATGTAGAAAAAAAAAATAATTAAAATTTAATTTAACTTAATAAAAATATTTTTTTTGTTTTAATTAAATATAAAAAATTCTATAGGTGTCCTAAAAGTGATGTTACATGCAAGGAGTTAATTTCCAACACTGTTCCGTTTCTGTGACTGATTCGCAAATGCCACTGTATTGGCCGTATGGTGCACTAGGTAGGTTCTACAACAGGTTCTACGTAATGGGCCTGTCGTGAATTGAAATGCGTCTGGGATTTGCCTTCACTGCGTGAATTAAGACATGTTTTGGAGGCCATCGATTTTATATTCGCCTAAAAACGTCAAATTGAGCTAAATGTCAGCAACAGGAAAACATTACTGTGAGTAAATTGACACAAAGTTGATGATAAAATGATGACATTGCCTGAAGAAAGCAAACATTTTCACCTTCCTGGGTTTATGTGAGACAAACGCATAAGTCTAGCCCTACTGCTGTTCTGTCTGTAGCGACATAAAATTAAAGGTTCATTCATATTCAAATGCATTAGAATACGAAATCAAATTAATACTCAAAGGTAATTACTTTTATGCAATGATAAAAGGACTTTTACAGCCTTAGTGTGTAATGTGTATTGACCTTTTTTTAATTATTATTCACAAACCTATGTAAAAGTCACATTATGACATTTCTGCCTATCCCTACTAACGATGGGTAATGTGCATCTGTGCAGAATAGTGTACATGACGCGTGAATGGTGTATAATTGTAACAGATTGAGGTCACCTGCGCTTTGCCCACCCAGTGAGAAGGAAGGAGTGGTCTGTGCCGAAGCCGCGGCAGGAGCCTGAACCTTGGCCCCGCCAAAGCCGAAGCCTCCGGTGGACTGCTGGGGGGTTGGAGCTGTGGTCTGAGTCGAAAGGGCTCCGAATGAGAAGGCGGAGGAGGTGGTGGAAGTCAGGCCTCCCAGAGTCCCTGCGGTAGGGCCGGGCTGAGAGGCTGGAGTCAGGTTGAGGCCCAATTTTGCATTGGATGCGCTGGATGGACAAACGCATTGAGAACTTACGTTAGCTTGCAAGAACATACTTGCCACTTGTTCAACTGTAAAGCGGCCTTATGTGCGAGACAGACACTACAGGAATAAAAATTCCTAATATCAAAGCTGCATAGATGAGTAGTAAAATGTCGTGATGATTATAGGCTAACGCGAGACCAGCCGTCTTGCTTTACTCTTGTTAAGACTTGGGACTTGGGTGTGGTCACGCCATGTTCATCAAGAGTTGTGAGTTTAATGGAAGTCTTACCCAAAATTAAATCCTCCACCAGCAGTGCTGCTCTGTGATGCAGCACCAAAGCTGAATCCACCTTGTGAAGCTCCACTGCCTGCTGTGGTCTGTGCAAGGAGCCCTGCAATTTGAGACGTGGCCATCGGGGCCTGAAGCTGAGGTTGAAGCTGAGACTGAAGTTGAGACTGAAGTTGAGACTGAAGCTGGGGTTGAAGTTGAGACTGAAGCTGGGGTTGAAGTTGGGGTTGAAGTTGAGACTGAAGCTGGGGTTGAAGTTGAGACTGAAGCTGGGGTTGAAGCTGAGACTGAAGCTGAGACTGAAGCTGGGGTTGAAGCTGAGACTGAAGCTGAGACTGAAGCTGAGACTGAAGCTGGGGTTGAAGCTGAGACTGAAGCTGGGGTTGAAGCTGAGACTGAAGCTGGGGTTGAAGCTGAGACTGGAGCTGAGACTGAAGCTGAGACTGGAGCTGAGACTGCAGCTGAGACTGGAGCTGGGGTTGGAGCTGAGACTGGAGCTGGGGTTGAAGCTGGGGTTGAAGCTGAGACTGAAGCTGAGACTGGAGCTGGGGTTGAAGCTGAGACTGAAGCTGGGGTTGAAGCTGGGGTTGAAGCTGGGGTTGAAGCTGGGGTTGAAGCTGGGGTTGAAGCTGAGGTTGAAGCTGAGACTGAAGCTGACCCGGCGCGGTGAAGGTGAATCCTCCTCCTGCTGGAGTGCTCGTCGGCAAGCTGAAGCCAGGGACTGCGCTGGTCGAGGCTGTGGTTTTAGGGGCTCCAAAAGAAAACCCACCCCCACCGGTACCTTGTCCAAAGCTGAATGACATGGTTCCTCTCTCAAGACCCTTAAATACTGAGGAGAAACAAGAAGAAACGTTTTTGTCAAGTGGTTGCTTGGTGTTCAGCTTTATTGTGGAAAATCATTTCTCTCTCATTATCCTTTAATCTCCATCATTGTGCTCGCTGTAGCATCACGTGCCATCTATACCAAATCATTTCGTTTGCCATTTCAAAGAAACGAGGGATCAGGATGGCCAGATTATGTCATGTTTCAGCAGATATGGCTAAATAAAATTACAAAAATTATTATTATTTTGCTTTAGCAATACACACTATTAACATTGACAGCGTTTCTCGGATACATTCGCCAATTTCATCATTTAATAAAGGCAATTCGTCTAATCTACACCGCTATTGCAGCGCGTCAGTGTATGAACTCGAAGCGCACGAGCTAATCGAGCCACGATCAAACGTCAGCGCTAGTTTTACCGGCTAGCAAAGCTGAAAATATGCAAATACGGCGGCGCCAACGTAGGAACCGCGTCGACTGCAAATACACCGACTGTACATTAACTCGAGATCAAGTTCATTACAACAGGGGAAGTTAGTCCAGCGTGTAACATCGACACGCTTAGCTAAACAGCTAATCAAACATTAGTAGCTACCTAAGCTAATGCTGGCTAACTGTAATTATTTATACGCGAACCCTCTGGCGTGATTTTTTTTTTCTTTTTTTTTTTTTTTACACGTCGACAAAAGCATTGCGCCCCACGAACAAATTCAACTGAAATAGCTCATATTCAAAAAGTTACGAAAGTTACCTCAGCACAAATGTGGGAAAATGCGCCATTTCCAATACGAGCAGAGCGCGGAAACCAAATCCGTCAAAAGTCCGCGTCGGCTGTCAACAAAGGACCCGGAGCGTTTCCTGATTATATCCAGCTACTTGCCTGTTTAAAAAAAAACCATGGGCCTGGTCGACAGTGTTGCCATTTACGCGGGTTCCCCTACTGGGCTACTTTAAATAAATAAATAATAATAATAATCTTTTGTACACGGGTTGGGGGGTTCGTTTTTGTTGTTGTTGCATGCATTAGATTAATTTAGATGTATATATTAACAAATATTCACCTAAAATAATTGATTGCCAATTATTGATTATTGCCATGGAAACGCCAAACGCACCCCTAAAATTTCTGAGTGTGCATTAGCAGCCTCGCGAGCTAGCGGCCTTCTCTTATTCACACGCATCTCGATACCGTTATAAACATTAGCTCTGCGTGTTAAACTGCGTGCCACTGAATTTATCTACTCATTCTCATAGCTTTTTATTGATTTATCGAGGACGATATGTGTAATAATACGAGGCCATATTAGGACCTTGGTTTTGAATTTGTCACGCAGACCTGGCAACCCTGCTGGGAGAAAAGCTCATAGTTTAGCAGTGTTCTGTTGTTCGAGTTGGCATGTGCACAAATGTATCCTCCACAATTGTGCACTTTGACCTGTGACAAAAACCCTTAATCACACATATCACCGTTAAAGCAATAGTTTTGTTTTTAGACATAAGTGAGAACTGGAGCATGTATAAAATATAAATATGATATTAAGTTTACAGAGTTTTCTGTACACCCAAAGAGGCATATCCTCAAACAGTAAGTCTGCCGACAGGATGCTAAAACTATTACTATGGAAGTAATTTTATAGAAATATTATATATGTTTTATGAAATATAAATTACATACAGAACAAACAGAAAATCCCTCCCCAAAATCAGCAAAATGTAAAGAATATACAAGAGAATATGTTCAATCGTATATTTTAAAGGATATATTCAAGAGTTATTCGTGCTGTAGAGAAACAGCTTTAAATGATTTGATAAATAGCCACCTTGCAAAATGACATAATGCCGGATGATCTTCACTGTCGTAAAAGCTGTTCAATTGCTTTCCGTGCTACCTTGTATTGTTCTTCTGTTTTCAGGAATTAACAGAATTTATGCAATGCTACTTCTAACGATAAAGATTATTATTTTTAAAAAATCATCTGCAAAGTAAAATCATTAAGAATTCATATTTATGTCCTTTTATCAAAGTTACACAAAGCCAGTGAATTGCAATATCAATGATGATACATTTTAATAGTTCCACCCCAACATTTGAATGATGAATTCTAGTCCACACTGTATTATATACAAAAACTATTTTTAGTATACAAAAACAACATTTATACCGTTCTAAAACGTTTTTACAATACGAGGCAAATTTTTCCATACTGTATATACAGTCTTCTATGTTTTATTCTTGACCTAAAAAAAACATTGAGTCCTCACTTTTGGGAGGGATCATGAAGTCACTGGTATGCAGGCGCAAAGGAAACAGTTCTGTTCACAGCTGAATGTTCACCTCACTGTGAGTGCCATCGCCGTCAATAGTGCTCTCGTTACCATCGGACAGAAGTCCACTGCCAGAGTGCTGCAGCCTGCACTCCAGGGCGGTGAGCCTCTGCTTGAGCCGCTGCTGAGTGGCTGTGTACTCCCCCAGCAACCGGGCGAAGCGGGTCTGCAGAGTGTCCAATGAGGCCTCGAGCTGCTCCACTTTCTCCTCCATCTGTTCCCCTGTAAGCCCCCCTGGCCCCAGTTCCTCAAGCAGGCCCTCCTTCCGGAGGATCTCCCGGCCCCTCTCCTCCAGCACCTTCTTGGCGTCAGGGTATTCCATCACGGCTTCCATCAGGTCGTCCTTGGACAGACAGAAGAGGTCCGAGTAGCCGATGCTGCGGATGTTGGCTGTGCGCCGGTTTCCCATTTTGCTGCCCTTGATGTTGAGTATGCTGATCTCGCCAAAGCAGCTGCCGGCCGTCAAGAGGGCAAACTGAGTCACCCCGTCATCAGCTACCACGGCCAACCGCCCTTCCTTGATGATGTACATCTCCTTACCAATGTCACCCTTGCGGCAAATGTAGTCACCGGGGCTAAAGACCTGAGGCCGCAGCTTAAGAACAAGCTCCACTAGCAGGCCTGCTTCACAGTCCTGGAAGATGCGCACCTTCTTAAGTGTTTCCAGGTGCACATTGATGGCAATCTCGGCCCACAGTTTGTTGGGAAGGTTTTTGAGCACTTCTTGCTCATCAATCGTCTTCTTGTTGGTCCAAAGGTAATCAAACCATTTAATGACCCGAGCCTCCAGCTCTTTGCTAACCTTGCGGAACTTCATGTAGTGCTTGATGGCGTCGATGCGGGCTTGAAACTCGGCACGTGTGGCATTCATATTGGATATCATGGCTCCTACATTGCCTACAATGGTAGCAAAGATGAGGACGCCCACTAGGAAGTCAAAGATCACAAAGAGATACTCCTCATCGCGTTCTGGTGCAGGCATTTCCCCTATAGTGGTGAGTGTGAGGGTGGACCAGTAGAGGCAGTAGATGTAACCTCTGGTCAGGGTGCCAAACTCAGGATGTGAGATGTTGGGATAGACCCACTGGTCTGACCCAAAGCCGAGAGACTTGGAGATGGCAAAGTAGATGCAGGCGTTCCAGTGGATGATGACCAAGATGTAGAGCACCAGGTTGCTGATACGAAAAGTGTTGGGGTAGCTGGTGCGAGTTTCAGTGCGGTCAAAGAACTCAAACATGCGTGAGAAGCGCATCAGGCGATTGAAGCGTAGCTCAGGCACATGAATACCAGTGGCAATATAAGCCAGATCTGTGGGCAGGATAGACAAGAGGTCTAGCTTAAACTGAAGGGTGTGAATGTAGCTCTCTCTTAACTTTTTGAGGTCCTTCACCAGTAGACCCTGCTCCAGGAAACCTGCAGTGTGGCAATCATCCATGTAATTTGGTGTCAATTCGAAATCAAAGAAACATCTCAAGTAAGTAACACCAAAAGCAACTGCGTAATGTTATGTAAACTCATGCCATATTAACAGACATTTGATTGCTGACCAAGGGGTCTGACCTGTTCTCAGTCTCACACATGTGTCCAGTATGTAGATCAGATCAGAGAGGTAATCCAAAACCAGCCACAGAATGTAGTTGTTGGTTTGAAGTTCATCAAAGCAGGCCCTGGGTTTAAAATATGAATGGCTAAATTGTGAGCCCACAGGGGGAAATGCCCCTTTGCACTTAGAACAATTGCAGTTATTTACATAAATCATCATCAAAATAAGAGCCTAAATTAGGCTTCATTAGGTTTGCAGCTCTTAAATTGGTTGCTTTGTCATGAAGGAAACAGCTGCTCAAAAACAGTCTGGAAACAGTCTGTGCCATCGGCTCGCCCTTGTCTGGATATGAAGCCCATATTCATTATGCAGCTTTCTTTAAACTACGCATAATGTCCGTTTTGTTCTTTAAACCGGTATGGCAGATTAATGCTTAACTTGCAATAAAGAGAATGGATGACGCTCTGTACCTGGCCACTAGGAGGCACCAATTGTAGAGCACAGCTGTGGCGATGACAAACAGCCAGTGGTAGTAGATGTCATCTGCTGGTGCAAGAATGAACACGTCTGACTTCTTCCTGTTGATGAGTTCCCAAAATGCATTTGAATGCGTTCCCATTGTAAAATGTTATTTACACCAGGTTTGAAATTATTTTTCAAACTTGTGCAACTATGCGGTGGTCATTCGCAAGTCCCACTGCTGTGCACAGTTTCACGTTTTTGCAACTCAGTGGAAAACCTCTGAACTGTGCAATGTGTCAACAGGACTATGACTGTGATTATGACTATGACCACTACTGTACTGTATAGTAAGACCTGCCAGACACACAAGGCATCCTTGCGAACACTCCCAAATCTACTGGGAGTCTACATTTCTTTCATTGTCCTCACTGAAGTTTTTCAATTCTATTCTTCGTTATTCGTGATCACAACCTCTTCATGACACCAGAGGGAATATTTATAACCTATATATGAGCTTGGCCATATTTTGTCCTCATATAAATTTTGAGCTAAAAGAAATCGCGATGCGTTGTGATACTTTTGCGTAAAAGTAGTGTGCATCGGTTGTACACTGGATTTGTGGTTCAAGTTCAAGTAGGTTTTTATTGTCATTCCTCCATATACCTCGTATACATTGAAATGAAATGCCGTTTCTACAGGACCATGGTGCAACACGCAACAATACAGCAGC
>JAOUQW010000047.1:1739540-1751977 GCA_028565825.1 Olivaichthys viedmensis | reverse complement strand
ACAGAAAGGCTACGGTAACTCAGAAAACCACTCTGTACAATTGTGGTGAGCAGAAAAGCATCTCAGAATGCACAATGGGTCGAACCTTGAGGCGGATGGGCTACAAAGGGAGGCCCTACCCAGTATTAGTATAGCATTCCTATTAAAGTGCTCGGTGAGTGTATATATCTCACGCACTGGACACAAAAAATGCAGCCTTCTGTGTTTGTCCGACGCGAGTGATGGAGGGTGAAAAGAGGACAGCCAAAACACAGAGCAGGCGTGAGACATGAGGACTTTAGGGACGAACGCGGGGTTAGGACGCAGCGTAACATCTCCCTCCTCTGGACCAAAAATGAAGCTCCCCCACTCTCTTCGCCGAAGCCAGGCAAGCAAGAGAGCATCTTGTAAGACACAATCTTAATGTCCGCTTCCACTAAGGATTCAAGCGGAACATCACACAGAGCCTTCAGCACAATGGCTAGATCCCAAGGTGGGAGCGAAGGCTTGGAGACATGGTGAAGCCTCTGAATTCCTTTTTTAGAAACCTGCTGGTCAGCGGACACGCACCAGGCGATATACCATCAAAACTGAAATAGCTGCCAGATACAACTTGATTGTGGAATACGCTCTGCCCTGTTCCAGCCAATCCTGCGGGAACATAAGAACATCCACAATGGAGCATTTAAAAGGGACAATGTCCCTATGCGAGCACCATTTTTCGAATACTTTCCACTTACGATCATAAAGTGATCTAGTAGATGGGGCCCTCACACTCTGAATGGTAGCAATAACACGAGGTGGCAAACCCACTGCCCCAACTTGTCCTTCTCACAAGGAAGGCCCATAGATTCCAGATGGCTGGATTAGGGTGGAATATTTCCCCCCTGGCCTGGCTGGAAGGCGCAGAGGCTCTGCAGCGAGCAGGTTGCGCCTAGATTGGAGCGGCCTGGCACATGCGTCGCCCTCAGCAACAACAGGTGGGTCTCTGCCCAAAGCAGAATAGCGTATGCCAGGAGGTGAAGATGACCGTGTCCCCCCCCCCCTTCGGCGGTTTATGTAAGCGAAAGCTGTCCGTTCTCATCGCCCCAGTGGTCTCAGACACGAGCGCAAGCGCACTGTGTGCCCCAAACGGAACAGAGAGAGGCATGTCCGAAAGGCCACCCTCCTCTGTGACGATACATTGGCTCTGAATGAAAGTCGTATGCCTTCGAAAGGCAAAGTGCAGAAACTGTCTGTGTGCAACATGAAAACGGGTGTCTATCAGATCTATATCGTGAACCAATCGCCCTGTCGTACTGACAGTAACAGCTGGCGATGCGTCAGCTTTTTGATTTTGTATTTTCTCAGATACGTGTTCAAGGCTCTCAGATCTAGAATGGGGCGTAAGCCCCTGCCCTCTTTGGGAGTATCATCTAGGAGTACCTGCTGTGAAACCTAGCTCGGATTTCTGTCTGAGGAACCACTTTAATTGCTTATTTTGCCATCAGAGCGACAATCTCTTTCCTCGAAGTCTGAGGCCTGTGCCTCCCCACATTCGATACTATAACCCCCCGAAAGACCGGGGGTCTGACAGCGAACTGTATTCTGTAACCTCCGGTAAGTGTGCTGAGCACCCAGACCCGGGCCAGCTGTTAGTTTCAGGTTGCCCTTTAGTGCACTCACGGGGAGGGGGGGGTGTTGGCGGATGAACTATCACCAGACCAACAGACAATGGCCAGGTCTGCTTCGACCTTTTGGGCCACGGCTCGTGGCTCCGTTGTAGGTTCAGCCTTTGTGAGAGCGGGAGAGTGTCTGGTCCAAGCTCCTGCACCTAGGCCTCGTAAATTTTATCCAGCAGCTGCGCTGAGAACCTGGGCTGTTTGGGTAAGGACGCATGTAGGAGTCATGCCCAGGTTATTCTCTGGCACCAGGTAGGCAGTGAGAGATTGTTCCACCTTGGGGCACTTCCAGTATGTAGAGGAGAATGTCAAGGAATAAATGGCCGGCAGTGAAATACTGCTCTGGCTGGCTCACATCCTCAGCAATACTTCAAAGAGGAAGTAGTCAGGGCACGCAGTCAGGTCTTCAAGAGCCGCTCTAGTGTGATCCTGGCCCAGGCTAAGAGAGCGCAGTGAAGCCAAAGCAGCTAGCTCTTATCACGGTTAGCCACGGGCCTAGGCGGCTAATCTACTCGAAGCGCTAGCAAGTTAGCAGGAGCTCAAGGAGGGGAAATTCTGTACGCTGTTTTCGGCGGTAAGCAAATCGTAGCACATTATTCAGCAGGCTGAATTGGCTGAAAAAACAGCTAGAGATGACACAATTCTCAAGCATGGAACCCTTGCTACTGTTAGCGGCTAAGCGCTAGTGAGTTAACAGGTGTTCGAGGCGAGCACTTGTTAGCAGGCCGAAGCGCCTAACAAGTTAGACTGGCTTAGCCAGCTTCGCACAGCAAGAGAAAAGTATAAATATTCTTGCAACTCTGGAAAAAAAGAGAGACGACGCTCCATGGGATTGAGAAAAACTCTTCCCCGGTGGAACTATTAAATCGTCTGGCGAACTCGACAGAGGAAGCTAGCTCACGAATTATCGCCGTACTGGGACTTGAAGAGCGAAATTGTGAGAAGAATTGGGCTTTCATCCGGCTTATATTCGGAAGGGGGGAGGGGCCTATTCTTGCTGCCTAATGGCATGTTTAAGGTGGCTTCAAGTGCAGTTGCGCAAGGGCGCTATCCCATAGAGACATGGTCTGTGTCGAAACGAGTTGACTGATAGAAAACTGGGACTGAGAAGTGATAGAATGCGAAGGTGCTTACTGTAGTAGCTTTGTCAGAGCTCTGAGATATCACAACAAATTTCAAGTTATGCAGGTACAATAACCATAATTGTTTCTATGCTGTTCACAGAATAAGAGAGAGGGTTGGATCTCCATACGACAGAAGCATTTGGAACTGGCAGATTTTCTGCTCCTCGACCTGCCACCTTACCCGGCACAGTCTGAGGAAGCTACCAGTCCTGCCACACAACCTGCCACTTCATCCGGCACAGTCCTGCCACTAAATCCAGCAATGTTAGTTTGTATATATAATATATACATTATAATGTTATATATTGTTCTTTCTGAGTAATCTGCACTTTATGCAGCATTAGTTGTTTCTTTAAATTAAATACCAAATATTCTGTATTTTCTTCTTTTTTTTCACCTCCACACAGGTTCATCATTGATGTAATTAACAACTTACCTGCTCTGTGGCAGCATTTATTTTGGCCAGTAATAAGATTAAATTAAATTATGTAATATTTACTATAAGAATTAATCATGCATACTTGAATTGACACTGGCAGTATGTGATTCTGCACTTTGCATGCATCGAATAAAGGCTGTTGTGTGACAATGTTGGTTCTCATTAATCTAAAAACAATACAGATTTCGACATGCTAATCTTAGTTGTCACTGTAACTGAGGTTTTTGTTAAGACATGAATAACAACAATAATAGTGATCTACTGTTACAAGTTAAAGTAAATGATCTGTTACTATTTTTTTTAGGATGAATCAACAGTGTAACATTTGTGATTCCTTTCTTCAAGCCTGTCAGTTATAGCTAACTTCAGGGAGTTAGTCTTATCAGAAAGAATCACATGAATCATGTTATTCTTGTACAGCAAGTACACAGCAAGTACACCTGAAATTGAATTTTGATAAGAGTGGACTTCATATATATATATATATATATATATATATATATACAGTGCCTATCAGAATTATTGGCACCTTTGTAAAAATGAGCAAAAATGATTGCATTAAATAAAAATTACACACAATAGGAGAAACTACTTACTTTTGCTCTTTTTTTTTCTTTTTCTTTTTTAAATAATAGTATTTTCTCTCAAAAGGTATACAGTATGTGGCACAATTATTGACAGGCCCTAAGGAATAATTTAAATAAATTGGCATCCTGAAAAAATTATATTACTTGTAAATTGCTCTCAGTCCCCAGGAACTCTGTTGTTGTCTTTGACCAATACCTGTTTTCCTGGACTATGAATATGAGGTTGCACATATGTTGCCCCTTTGTTATGCACCACCATTTAGAGCTTTCAACAAAAAAGAAACAAATGGTTGTTAACCTGCACAAGTCAGGTAACGGATAGAAAAAAATTAGATAAGTGTTAAAAATACCATTAAACACAACCATGGCCATGATTTAAAAAAAGGTTCAAAAGTCTGAAAAAATTGAAAATGGCCAGGAACTGTACCCATGAGCATACTTCCCCCCTCGCACAGTGAGGGAGGCAAAGAAGAGCCCAAAGATCACAGTTCCAGAATTGCACGGTTCAGTTATTTCTTGGGGTTGTCAAATTTCAAAATCAACTATTAGCCGGCACCTCCATAACAACAAGCTGTTTAGAAGAGGACATTAATGAAGCTCTTCCTTAGAGCAACTCACAAAATTAAACCTCTGAACTTCACCAAGCATCATTGAAACTACAATTGGAATTGTGCTTTGTGGTCAGATGAGTTTTTGGCTCTGAACATCCACACACTGTACAATATGGAGGTGGATCATTGATGCTTTGGGGTTGTTTTGCAGCTGGTGGTCTCTTGTAAAGATTGATGACATCATGAATTTCCCTAAATACCAGAATATTTTACTCCAAAACCTTGTTACCTCTGCCCGGAGGTTAAGACTTGGCTGTAGATGGATCTTTCAACAAGACAATGACCCCAAATAAACCTCCAAATTAACACAGAAATGGTTGAAGGAACATAAAATCAGTGTGTTGGGATAGCCATCTCAGTCTCTGGATTTGAACCTGTGGTCTAAATTAGAGTGTAGTCCACCTGCACAAACCCAAAAACATAAAGGAGCTTAAATGTTCTGCATGAAGGAGTGGTCCAAGATCCTCTCCAAGTGTCTCCAACCTTTTTAGACATTACATAGAGACACTGTGCTGTTATTCTCTCCAGGGAAAGCTTTTCCAATTATTAATAATAAGGATGCCGATAATTTCGAAAACAGCGTTTTGCAGAAACATTTGCACTAAAACCTTAAAAAATAGTGTTTAAAAAGAAAAACTATACAGCCCATACATTTAAACTCATAATAATCACTCATTGCATGTGTAGTTCTTTTTAATGTGTTCATTGTTGATTATTTTCATGAAGGGTGCCAATAATTCTTGAGGGCACGTCCTGCTCACTCTTTTCGTAGGTGGTTGTACTTTCCCCTCACACTCAGGACAACCTCAGTTTTAACCTTCCACATTCTCCCCAGCTTCTCATATTCCTTCTTTTAGATGTTACTGTCATTTTGCCAGATTGATTATAACTACTGATTTCTTATTCTTATCGGTTATTACCATGACTCGTTGCCCCCGCGATTGCTTGTTTATCTGTAATAACTTTATACAATATGATATTGCACCGGCTCACGACACCAGCTGTCCTGCACATTTTATTGTTCCTTCTACTCTTAATACCTTTGATGCAATTAATCAGCACAGGTGTCTCTTTACCAGTAATAATAAAGTCCTGTTATTACCAACTGCTCTTGTTACTATAGAAAATTCCATGTGCAGTGAGCAAAGGTAAGAAGGACAACCAGTCGGGATCAAATCCTTTGAAGAAGTTGCTCTCACCGTGGAGATGTCCTTGGCATCCATAGCAACAATATGCACTGTAATAGTGCCTTATAGTGCCTCACTATAAGAAGCTATCAGAGATTCTGCCATAGGTTCTAATACAAGGATTCAGTTTGACTTTATCTGATGCTGATACACCTGCTAGCCAGCAGCACTGTAGTTAAGCTGATTATTACACTTATTGAAATAAAATCCAGTTCGGCACTCTGAGCTTTGTACAAGGCTTATAACAAATATATTCAGATCATAGGATTAGAACAGAAAGGGAAAAAAAATAAAATAAATGCTTGTATGGTGTCACATAAGCCCAACACCAAGTCAGCTTTAAAAGGTCACATCTTGTAAAAAGTGTGACACAAGAACGAGTTAACATAACACTCCACTCAGCTTCGAAATAATGTGGCCTAAAACCTTTGGGTTTCATGTTAATCATGTGACGCATGCAAATATTTTTGTCTAGATTATGGAATTATGGCAAATGCAAGCACAGACTTTGTGACCATTTCAGTTGCTCACCTGTCTTTTTGATCCGTCAAAGAACCGCTGATCGGACGCAAAAATTTATATCAAAACTTCATTCAGCCCAAAATCTATTCTTTGAGGAATCCATACAGCGCAGAATTCTTCAATTTTGCTGCAAGTGCTTTCCCTCTCAAGTCCCACTCTGAGCTTTTAGCTTCTGAGCAACAAGGCTTTTATTGCGTTTCCCCCTAAAAATCTGTCAGTAACGACCAGAATATGCTGCGTATCAAACTAGGACAGGATGAGAGCGAGAGGCTGAGTGGGTAGGGAACCTGGAGAATGGAGGGATGAGCGGAAGGACATTACCATATGGCACTTCAGATATCACACACACCCCTCCATCCCCCAATCACATCTTATTCCATCTTGCAAAAATGCCAGAATGAAGCCAAAAACAGTTGTGTGTTTTCACTTCACATGTCTTCATGAACACAGAGAAGGGCATCACTCAGAGGGGGAGAAAAAATTAAAATAAATAAAAGGTTTCGAAATGTGCCATGCCATAGGGACAGCAATCCTTTTGTGCAGTGGAGCTCATTGCAATTCAGCCAGGCTCTCATCTCTTTGAAGTGTGCTGATTGCACAGGAGCGGCGCTTTTCCAAAAGAGCCCCTGTCTGACACTTGATTGCTCGGTGTGACGATTATGTACACTCTCTGCAGGATCTATAAACCATCTTTTTATTGCAGACCTCATCAGTAATTTAGACTGGACACGCAATTCCTTGTGTGATTGCACAGGATTATAAACCTTCATCTCCCATGATGGATGTCATGCAAACTCTTTTATCCTCAGCTCATTCAGCTATGATGAGCGTAATGAGAGCTTCCTCAAGTGGCAGAAGAAGCAGCAGCATGCTTGATCCTGCATGCTTGGTGAGGTTCATTATTGAGAAACAGAAGCTGGGTAACCAAATGCATTGGTGAAGAAACGTCCACAATTACAAGTTTTAATCAATAAATAAATAATAATATATTTTTTTAAAATAAAGAGCGATGAAGGGGAAAATAGTATGAACAGGTTTATTTTCAGTATGCAGATGGTCCACGGTTGCAGACATGTTTACAATGTTTTGGTCTCCGTCGTCTGTCCAGGCAACATGCTCCAACAGGCAGTTCCAGTTTTATCTCTAACAATAACATTACAGTCAACCCACAAAAACACTGAACCTCATTTACGTTTTATTTTATTTGATATATTCCCATTTATTTTTCCTTTTTACTGACTACACAGCATTAGTTAATGTTTAAAGCTCTTGTCATATTCCCAGAAGTGTATTGCTTTAAATAACAAAAAAAAAAAAAAAAAGATTGTTCATGCATAGTTAACCTTGTTTGGATCATCCTTTTTTCTTTTCTTTTTTCTTTCTTTCTATGTAAAAAGCACATTTGAGTATACATAAGACACAGAGTAAAAATGAGATCCTAACTAGGGAATGCATTAAAGCTATGGATGTTTATGGAGTTCTAATTGCCTTTCCGCAAACTCTACACGTGTATAAAACGCTAGGAAAATAAGCATCTCTTTCAATGATGTCTTATAAAAGAGGCCACAGAATTCTGGACTGCATATAAGGCGACGCTGCCTCGTCTCCATGTTCGCACAGAATTTTTATTTTTTTAGATCACTCAGATTCGAGATGTACATTTTAAAAATGACACCAGTCACTCGCGTACGCTCCTCCACAATCGAATATGCAAATAAAATATACATGGCACAGTCCGACATGGCTTGGGTTCCAACGCGGATATGTTTTGGTCGTCTTGCATCGTTAAGGTAGAAAGGCACGTACCAGTCGCAGATCTGTTGGGAATCTTGAATCTGGTCGAAAAAAAAAAAAAAAAAAAAAAAGATCCCACCCTCCCTCAGCCAAATCCCCCGCTCCCCTTTTACACGCATAACCCTCGTCCTGCCGAACTTAAACATGATTCTCTAACATCTGTTCATAACCGAGTTACTTTTTCGGAATTGTTATGGCTAATTTATTGATTTTATTTTTTCAACTTGAAGCCTTTCAACCAGCAAATGGCTTGTGGGTCAGACCTCGGCTTTTGATTTGGCCGCAGCGTCCTTGCATGTTGGTTTTTTTTTTTTTTTTTTTTTTTACGCCCTCTTCATTCCTCGACCCATCAAGCAGGCAAACACGGTCATGACCATTTTGGGTTTTACCTCCACCAGGTCGTCGGGCAGAGCATACACACGAGTGCCAATCTTCCTGGCCATGGATACAGCATATCTGCAAAAAAGCGGCGAGAAGGAGTAAGAGTGGGTTAAGATTCCAGCTTCTGCCGTCTCGATTTACAGAAACATCCAAAACATGTTATTTCTTTCGATGATATAAAAATTTAGGTGCCCCTTTTCCAGGGTACAGGGTCATCAACACCGAGCCAACACAAATCAGCTCCAGTGCATTGCACACATTTTCAGACATACTGTTGATTCCTTTTTTGGGTTACTCTTGCACCGAGAGACCAACAAAACTTTTCGTTATGCTGTACGACGATGAAATCTGCTCCGTTTACGGCCTTGTCTTGAAAAAGGCACCGTTACTGCCAGGCCTGGACTTACTTAGCATTGTCCAGCTTGTCACTCTCGGACAGGCTGCCAGTCTTTACTAGCTCGTAGTTGACGCAGCCTGGCTGGATGGCATCTATAAGGTCCAACACCGGCAAGCTGGAGCTGATCTCTTTGTCCTGTTCAAAATCACAAACCCACATTGTGAGTTTTCAGCATTGCACGACAAGACTAGAGTAGGTACAATCTGACATATCTAGGAAATTTAAAATAAAAAAATAAAAAAGAGAGACTAGTGTTTAACAGCATTGCTAAGAAGGTCATATCTGAGAATGGTTCATCACGTACCTTAAAGCTTGAAATTTTGGTCGATTTTCCTGCCCCTGCTAAAGTTTTATTCACCCACTTGACGATGATGTCATCGTTCACCTTCTCTCCATCTCCCAGGTCCTCAAGGACATTCAGAGTATATCTAAAACAAAGGCGATATTTTTTTCCAAAAAAAAGTGCTCGTTCTAGCAGAGTTTATAAAAAAAAAAAGCATTTTAACAAAACAGAACTAAATTTAAGTGATTTGCTTATTTCATTTAGATCCTTTAAAATGTTGAACAATACTTTAATAATTCTTAGACCATTTTTCAGTTATTTATCTCGGAACAAAGGAACGTCCGAGCTAGATCAAGGGAGATGTATCCACCTCCTCATCAGCTGCCAGACCAGAGCCAGGGTCAGGGTGGGGTTGCCATCGTTTAGGTCTTGCCCTCCAATGCCCACCAGTGAGAATTTGGCAGCAGTTTTTCCCAGGTCCACAGCATAGTTGCAGTTCTCCAGCTGCAATCATACACACACACACATCTACAATGATGGCCTCTTGAAACGGATCTTTAAGCCCAGTTTAGTCTATTTCTAAAATTGACTTGCCTAAATGTTAGAAATAAACTTTAATGCGCTTGAAGGTTTTCTGAAATGTTCCTCAAGGTGAAGCATTTCGTACCAAGTAGGTATGCAGTATGTGCCTGCTGAAAAAAAATCCAGAATGAATTGTGGGGCCTTCAGGACCGGTTTGAAAGTCCTTGGTGTGAGCTATACGTGATAGAGAAAGAAGAAGAAGGAGGAGGAAGTAGAAAGAAGAAGAAGGAAGAAGAAGAAGGAAGAAGGAAGAAAGAAGAAATCCCCCAGTACATTTAAATTGTTCCTTTTTCTGCTTCAGCTAGGTCGTGGTGAAGAAACGAGAGCACGTTGATATTTAACTGTGCCTCATCTGCACCGAAGATGAAAAAGCACCGATTTGGCGAGACGGATAAGGAAAGGATCGCCATCGACGTGAGTTTTAGCATTAACATCCTTCAGCTATAAAATGACACACCAGCAGACATGACCTTAAAGAAAAGGTTACTGATGAGAGGTAGGAGCTTTGCTTTTTTTTTTTTTCCTCAGATATTTGCAGGCCACTACAAATGTTCAAGGGACTTAAAAAAACAAAACAAATAACGGGTAGATGACTAATCGGTATTCTGAAAAAGTCTCAACGGTGCAATAACGGTCAGATCCGACATTGTGGCGAACTGAAACCGCAACAAAAGCAACTAGCCTAGTGTGTACCTTTTTCATGTTGGACCCAATCTTTGGGTAAGGGGGCTTGTTGACTTTGTTGTTCCAGTCGACATGAACTTTGATCCTCTCGTATAGCTGGAGGATAACCAGGGCATCTTGGAGGTCACTGTGAGCCAAAACGAGGCATCATATCAGTGAGAATGTAACACTGAAGCATGTTTCAAAATGTATCAATGAATTAACAAGAGGATTAAATCAGTAATAAAAGCCACGGTCATTAAAGACATATCGTCAAAGACTTTTTAATGCCGTTTTACCCGTATAGGTGGTTGACGTGAGGGTTAACGCCCAGCGAGTTCATCCAGTTTCGGAATGTTCTCTCTTCTCTGGTTTCACCTATGCAGACGGGGGGGGGGAAACACACACACGCCCATTGAAGTTACTGCTTTGGCCACAGTTTTAGTTTTAGCTTCATCTTACAAGCTTTCTGATTCCAAGGAGAAGAGAATTTTGAGTTTGTATAACGGGGATTCACAATTCCAGTCCTGGAGGGCTGGAGTTGAGCACAGTTTGGTGATTTCTCTGCTCAAAGAACCCTGATTCAACTCCCCAGTTAATTACCAGCAGGTGTGATGGAGCAGAGACTATGCTGGACTGGACTTTCCAGGACAAGTCATGTACCCCTAGAATAAAAGTTGAGTGCCTTACGTAATTAAAGATAACCTATAACCCTTTCTCTTAAGTCACTGATGTACACCATAAAGAACTTGCATCCAACGCATGAAAAATCAATAGCCCTACAAAGATTGCACCCATTTTCGATCTGAAAAGAAAAGAAGAGACATTCTGCTGTTTAACCACTAGAGGACCTCAAGACCCTCCGGAGCATAATAGCGCACTGTGCTCATACTTCAGGAAATGACTCAAAAGGTCCTGCCCATTCCCTGTACATCTTGGTATTTGGCCGGGATCCCATCCAAAGAAAGAGTCACATCCACTGGCGTCTTGTCCCACCCCCACCCCCCATAAGTCTATTTCAAGAGGATGAGGAAATGCCTATTTTTAGAGCTCCCTTCAATGATGGTTGAATGCTAATTGCCAAGTGTTTGGTTTGGAAAATAACCATGAACCCTTACAAGATGGTATTTCTATGGATCTGGCAGCACTAAGGGTAAGTGAGGGTGGGATCTGTGGATGGGAATGGAGCCAGTTCTCTCACCTTCCAGCAGGCCCCAGTCGATGTCCTGGTTCTCAGGTTTGGTCAGTGCTGGATATTTGTTAAAGAGGTTGGCCACAAAAGCCAGGTTGAGTTTGGGGTTTCCAGACACAACATCGGCGGATGTGACAAACTGTCTGCAGCCGAGTCGGTCAGCCTGCTGCAGCATAGCGTCTGCTCTTTTCAGGTCGTCCTTCTCCTGCATCCCATTACACACACACACACACACACACACACACACTGCTAAAATGTCCTTGATTTAATGAATGAGTCCAAAATCCTACGAATATATTTTCTCCTATAGTTTAGTTATCTACATTTGCTTCAGCCTTATGTAAACACGTTCCTGTTCAGAGCTGTGTAATAACGACAGCTCACTAGCATAAAATACTGATCCATCTCTCTGACGTCACTCACAGTTAAAGCCAATTAGAGAGGACAGAGACTGTACACAGTATGTAAAACTACAGACACAACTAATCCCAATAAAAATAATAAATAACCATGTTTTTTCATTACCTAGTATTGATTTTTTATTTATTTATTTTTATAACAGCAGTGTCTAACATTTCTCTTTTGAAGCGGAAGAGTTCTACACATTACAACAAAAACAAACGCAGTATAAAACAAAGCTAAACAAGTGTAAAAAATTTCTACAAAATCCCTTTGTATAATCAGCTTTAGATAACAGCACATACAGAATGAAATGGAAGTACAGGCATTCAAAAAGGGACTATTCATAGCAGACCCACACAAACACAACGCTTGTGTGAGGAAAAGGCCTCGCCTCTGGGTCATGTTGATTGCAGTTTGACCCAGAAAAAGACCCGAGAACAACGGCGCCTTAAATTTGGTGTGAAAAGGCCTCTTTTCTCCCCAGTGCGGTCCAGCCGCTGCCGTTTCCCCACCGCCCAGTCCCCACTGGCTTCTCTTGGCACCATGAAGGGTTACGTACATTCGCATGGCATTGTGGACCTCCGAATTCACTGAATGTGATTTCAGTGATTTCACCAAATGCTATGTTTGTGG
>JAOUQW010000047.1:1674890-1689713 GCA_028565825.1 Olivaichthys viedmensis | reverse complement strand
TATTATAAACTCCCCCTGGGGGGGAGGGGTCCCCCCCCCCCCCCCCCATTTATTATTTCTTTCTTTCTTTACCTTTCAGCTCAAGACAATCGTACAGATGTTAAAGACTCTAAAAACTAAAATCTCTTCCTGTAAATGGAGTCAGAGGTTCAGTATGAACAATGAACTTTTTCCTTCTAATGGGGTCCCAGTAAGGACAGTACGAAGAAGCAACTTATGGTAATAAGCATTAGCACATTGACAGAACAATCATACAGATGTTTAACTGCTTATTACCATAAGTTGCTTCTTCGTACTGTCCTTACTGGGACCCTATTAGAAGGGAGGGAAAAAAAATAACGACTGATACCCCAAACTGATTAAATGGGCACAATGCGCCACAATATCGTGCAACCTGTAGTGTCCTATAATTAAATTCAGGCTCCAATAATGTGATTGTCTCGTGTGTAACGCGAACATCTGGGGCCGCAGAAATATTCCGGCTGCGAGAGTTTCGCCACGTTTTTAGAACAGACGTCACCCTGAGAAACGAAAGTTCTAAAAACGTTCTGTGTTGTTGTTGTTTAATGCAAGAAATGAATGTGTGGTGTAATTTGAATCTAATCTTAAAGGGACGTGCGTTTGTGTGGTGTTTCCTAGGCGTCCGTGCACTGTCTGGAGACGGGCGAGTACACCCACATTCGCAACATCCTCATCGTGCTGACCAAGATCCTGCCCTTCTACCCCAAAGTGCTGAACCTGGGCCAGGCGCTCGAGTGCCGCGTGCACAAGATCTGCCAGGAGGAGAAGGAGAAGAGGCCTGACCTCTATGCGTTAGCCATGGGGTACCTTGCATTCTGACCGGCCTGTACTATTTCTGGGCTATTTGGCGGGCGGGGGCAGTAAGGTGGACTAGAACTATGGCCAACGCTCTTGTTTTTCAGGGTTTGACTGATGGCAAAAAGGGATGGGTTAAGAAATCTGGGCTGATTTTTGGCGTATTTGTTTAAAGATGTCACATGGGTGGGTGTGGGGATGCCAAGGAATTGAGTGGCTCAATCATAATTGCGCGCCACTGCCGTTTCTAACAGCTGTTTGCACTGTTCTTTTACCTGTTCCCATGCTGCTGCTTAGCTACTTGTTAAGTCAAGGGCTTTACCCTCGCAAACTATTCATGCTACTGTACGAGTCTGGAGTGACTTGGTCTTCATCACTTCATCACTAAGTTGGAGTGAGGCATAATACTCTTGCTTTCACTTTTCCTTCTTTCTAAAAGCTTGTATTTCAGCTCCGTTCATCCAAGCAATAGGCAAGCGTGATAAGGTCAGCTTTGCTTCAAGAGCCTTCGCATTAAGGCATAATGAAGGCCATTAATTCACCTCATCCAGTCCTGTCACCATAAATGTGATCGATCAGTCAGAACGAGCGCCTCCCCAGTCGACTTTAGGTTTGTGTTCTGTCAGCCACCTGCCACACCCTGGTCTACCGATTTACACCTTTTTGCTTTTTGCCTTGTGTGGTTAATATTTGTCACACGACCAAGGGTATTTCTAAGAAGAGTTGAATTTGTCGTCTGCTGATCGCGCTGTGGCATTTAAGGTTAATGAGGAAGTGACTTCCACTCACTGGGGTTTGGAACCACTTTGCTTCATTCTCAGCCCCGAGTGGTCGAAATGCTCAGGCGTTCCCTGTGGGATAATCGAGGTGACAAATGATATTCGATTTGTTTATGCCACCAGCGTGATTTCCAATCAGACCAGGTGGAGGGAATGTTAATCGTTTGCTCTCGTTTAGAAATGTGAGAATCAACGTTACGCGTTTGGGAAGATTTCATTCAAAACCGCGCTCGGTTAAAACCTGACGCGATATCCGAATCAGTCGGGGTTTTTTTTGGGCATATGAAATGTAGCGTAATTCTAAACCAGGGTATTTCTGCTTCTTGTTGATTTTGTCACGTAGGTCACGTAGATATTTGACTCTGCACTGCTGTGTGCGTCGTGATTTTATTATTTTAACCCTGTATGTGACTTGCAGCTACTCTGGCCAGTTGAAAAGCAGGAAAGTGCACATGGTGCCCGAGAACGAGTTCCACTACAAGGAGCTTGTGAGCAGCACCAACCCCGGCACCCTGCAGAATGGCCCAGGCAGCTCCGGCAAGCCTGGCGCTGCCACCTCTGCCGCCTCGGCCAGCGCTGGAAAAAACGAGGAGGGGGCTGCAGAGGACACGGGTGAGTTCCGTTTTTTCTCAAAATGTAGATCTACAGTAAAGGTCGAAATATAGAGTGTATATATATATCTTTTTTAAATGTATTTATTTATTTAATGCTGTTTAACATAAACTATTACAAATTATTATATTCCCAAACAAGTCCGATTCTATTTCTCGTTCTTTATTTAAAAGTTCAATAAAATGTTTATCGTAGAGGGCCATACTAATTGAGTCGTTATGTTTTAGTCGATAAGACGTGACAACAATTAACATTGTATATTAGGAGAATACACACCAGTTAAAAAACCCCAAAAACAAATCAGGCAAATGGTTTGAGAACGTACAAGAATTAACCAGCTATAATTGATTTAAATGATGGACAATGTTACAATCGATAATTCTGCAGCCGATTTAAATATGGATTTAAGTTGTGCTCAGTATACCCCGATAAGCAGCCAAGCGGAGGGAGAAATAAATAAATATTCCGTCTGAATCAAGGCCTGGCAATTTCTTTCTATCGTATTTCTTTCTAATGGACTGAAATTTATTTATTTATTTAGGCTGTATGAAAGTGGCCAATAATTGCAACCACCAAGTTGTTCCTAGTGGTCAGAAAAGGTGGCGTGGAGTCGTCTTCTTAGCTGCTTTTCTTATTTCCCACCCATTTTCTCATAGCTTTCTTGGTTGTGGTCTGCATCTTCTTAATTCCTAATGAAGCTCCCGCCGGCCCATAACTTAGTGCATCTCCCAGTGTGTTTAAAGAATTCCTACATTTTGAAGAACCCTATCAATCCCATTCAGTAGGTTCTGAAGGATCCGCACGGTTTTTTCCACGCAAACTGGCAGCTAAAGTTATTTATTTATTTAAACTTTCCCTTTGCATTATTTCTGAAACCGTCCTTTCATGGCATGGTTTATTTCAACCTCAAAACGAAGGCTTCAGTAGTCATTTGTGCTTTTTGGAAAGATCGGCCCATTTTTGGAAGCATGGGGTCGGACAATGAACCGTGTCGCTGGGTTTCATCTGAAAGCATGTGATGTGCGTTTGGATCTTTTCAGACAAATCTAAGGAAAAATCTCAGGTGGCTCAGAAAACGGCCAGCAAAAACCCGACCACGGCGAACAAAGCGAGCAGCAGCAACGGCAGCAGCACGCCTAACAGGTACACCAGAGGCCTGCTTCTCACACAGACACACACACACTTGCACCCCCCAAGCTAAGAGCATTGCAGAATGATCTACTGCTCTCATCTCTTGGATAATGTTATTAAAAGGTTAGTCCCGAGGCAAGGAAGTTTAGCACCAGCTTATTATTTCAAACTACTCGGCAAATAAATCAATCTTTTATCACAGTCTACCTTCTCTATGAACTGCGTAATCAAATTTGAACATCGTTCCAGGCTAGAATTCGCTTACTATTCTATTCAATTGAGCTATTGCCGAAAAAGAGCCTTTTGAAAGGGAGCCGTCTTGGTGCGACACGGTCGTTACAACATCCAGGCGTTTGCAAAAAAGGCACGTCAAATTGGTTGTATAAAACATTTTAAATTAAATTTTAAAAGAAGACATCAAAGGCGGAATCGCACGGTGAGCTGGAAAGAAAGGTCTCCATTAAGGCCCATTCAGGACCACTGGGAGTGTAATGAGTTTGTAATGGTTCCTACAGGCTCCAGTGTGCTTTGCTGAGGTCAGAGACAGTGCCATTGTCAGCCTCTGCAGTAGAGCGTGCTTGCAGTTCACCCTCAGTGGGAAGGAGCAAGAAGTCAGGATGGATTTCTGGCACTGATGGTTAAAGTTCAGAAAATATTCATTAAGATGCATATTCAGTTTGAGGATTGAAGGAGCTGTACACTCCCGGTGAGTCTCGAGAATATCAGGGGGATTTATTCATAGATGTCGTTCAACAAGCTCTCGCTGGGAAAGATCTCAGGATTCAGTTTTAAATTCTGAAATGATTTCTTGCTTTGAGTGATTTGCCCGTCAGATCGAAACTTCGCAGGGTCGTAGATCTCCCGGAATGGGGGGGGGGGGTGCTCTTAAACCTTCGACCCGAGTTCTCAAAGTGTTCACGTTTTCATTCTTACAGCATCAAAGGGAGCAAAGAGAAGGAGGACAAGGAGAAGAGCGTGAAGGAGAAAAAGGAAAAGAAGGAGAAGACCGCCGCCAGCACTCCAGAGGCCAAGGCAGGAGGGAAAGAGAAGCAGAAGGAGGAGAAAGCAGGTGACGCCAAGGACAAGGTGGCCAAGGCTGACAAGGACAAGAGGAAGGATGACAAGAAGGACGAGAAGAGCAAGAGCGATGCCAAGGCCGCGGACAAAGAGTCATCCAAGGAGCGAGACGTGGCCAAGGAGGGCAAGCTAAAGGAAAGCAACAAGGGCGAGAAAAATGCTGGGTCCCTCAAGTCCCCCGTTACCAGATCAGAAGGAATCGAGTCTGAACGGGGTAAGGCAGCTTTTTCTCGTATAAAGAAATGATGATTGGGGGGGGGTAAAATTGGGAATAAATTTCCTCACTATCCTGTAGGGTTTTTTTTGGTCTCATTGAGTTTCTCACGCTAGTATATGAACGATGTTAGTTTGAGCTGGCTGACTTTAGCTTTGCTCTTCCTTTTTTAAAGTTGGAGGGCAAATAGGTGTAGCTAACGCGGTCACAGAATATGGGACAGTCTGATCTTTGCAGCACTAAAGACCAAGAATAGACAGTAACCTGTTTCGAGGCTATTTGTCCTCTTTTTAAAAGAAAAACCTGGCAAAGGGCTAAATAACTCTAAGAAAAGTTTACATCGGTGCTGATTCACCGTTTAAAGATGAACTGGGAGAATGAACAATGGCGGAGATTACCAATGAACGCAAATATCCGTAATGCGCTGCGTTTCGAAGGAGGAGGATGGTAAAGAAGCCTTCTTGCAGGGTTTAGCTCCAAGCCTTGGCTAATACAGTGTTAAGTTTTTGCTGTGATTGGTCTGTCCTTTAGACAGATCAGCTGTGATTGGTGCTTCTATGGTCGGTAATGCCTCAGGCGTTTCCCATAGTGAGATATCGAACAAAAGTTTGAAAGACCTTTTGACCAGAAACGTTTAGTGGCCATATCATCAAAGTACTAAAGTCACTAGACCGTGCTCCACAGTAATATTTTAATGAACGTCATCTAAATCCCAGGTAAAGTAAGAATGAAGGAATGAACTCTTAGCTGTATTAAATTTATTGTGTTCTATAATGGCTGGCTTGCCTTTTTTCTTTTATTTCTTTTTTTTTTTTTCTTGTCGGTTGTTCGTCTTGATAGTTTTAACACGATTTTGAAAGGCCATTTTGTCTTTTTGTGTTTTTTTCTTTACCCACCAGAACAGAAAAGACGAAAGCTCGACACGCACTCTTCGCCATCACACTCGTCTGCGGTTAAGGTTAGTATGGCCTGAGGAGGGCCGTGCCCTTGTTTTCCTCTTGTCCCCTCCCAACACATGCCAGAGTTCAGGGGAGGCCTCTGGAACCCAGCCTTCATAGGAGAGCAGTAGGGGGGAGAAGTTGCACATCACATGGACTATATTTTTGGAGAATCTATTTTTAATGCATATACATTTTTTTTTTTTTTTTTTTTTTATGATAGAATGCCATGGACTTCCCAAAAATGTAACACCTTGCTTCAAATATTTTGCTCCCCCTTTTTTTTTTGTATGTGCTGAAAAAACCTACTCAAGTGCCTCGGAAAATATTTCTGTCACCTAAAGCATTTTTCTTTTTTTTCTTTTTTTTGTAAATATAGATATTATATTTTTGTAAATCGCCCTTCCGCGTTTTTTTTTTTTTTTTTTTGAATTTTGAAAATCTTTTGTGAGCGGCATTTTCTTCATCCATAGCATATTATCCATCGAGAAAAAGTTAAAAGTAAATAAACGAGACCGTGACCCCCCCTTCGCCCTTTAAACGCCGAGATGGGAGAATGTTTGCTGGAAGATATCTTGAGTAGAGCATCGGTTCAGAGCGCCCTGGCATCCCGGAGTGTGCGTGTTCTCCTGCTACCCTAGCTGTGACGCCCATCCTGGATCCTCCTGACGAGAGCGAGCCCACCCTGCCTCTCTACGTTTGTTTTATTATTTTTATTTTTGGCTCTCGTGCTGTCGCCGTGGAAAGTGACCCAAAGCTGCGGAAAGCTGCTTCTTCTTTTTTTTTCTTCCTCTTTTTTGTCTCATGCTCCCCCAACATCTCCACATCTTCTGCAAAAAGGCAGACAGGCCCACCAGCCATCCAGGGAAAACCCCATGATGCATCACCAGCAGCAGCTGCATAGTGAGAGAGAGAGAGAAAAGGCTTCCAGGGAGAAAAAAAAAAAAAAAGCATGGGCAAAGCCTTTCCAGAAGGAGCTGCTTATCCGCGTCCAGGGAGCTTGTTGTAATTCTATATGCACCCTTATTCCATATATGCACCCTTACCACCAAGACCTTATCTACCAACAAATGTACACTTCTATTTTACATACCAGGGCCCGTAATGTAGCACTGCAGCACTCCATGTCAGAATGCTAGCTGAAATTAATGATCTTCTCCAGCACACACACACGGAGTTAGTAGAATGTATACCTAATTTAGACCAAAGAAACCCAGTAACACAGAGCACAGGTTCTCCAAGCACATCTAGTTTCAGATTGCTCCTGCATAGGCCAGAGTTTAGACTCCAGTTGTTTCCTCCACTAACCATGTCAAAGTTCTAGTCTTTGAAGGTCTCTATGGGGGATGTGTTGAATGCCGGCCAGCCTTCCCCCTCAACCCCTTTCTCCTGCTGTGTGCCAACCTCTTCAGCTCATCTGTCATCTCCGTTCATTCCTACAGGACAATCTCAATGACTTTAAGGACTTAACCACCAAGGTGCGTACCTTTTTTAAATTTATATATATATATAATTAATATCCGTTTCCTTTTCTTACGTGATGTTTTATAGTATAGGCGTACGTGGTAGAATGGCATTTAAAGGCCTTCTGGGTGTTTTGGCATTTCTTGTTAATGCTCCAAACGTTTTCAGTCACACAATCTGTTTTTATCCAAAAAGCCAAATGTGGCATGGTCTTAGAGTAGAGTACTCGCTGTTGTGGATTTTGCTGTCTTTCCTTTACCGCGTAGATGGCTCAGGAAAAGATTGTGTAGAGCAGAGGAGTGACTCATAAGATGAAAACATGTTTCCAGTGTACTCCTGCTTCCTGTCTTTAAAAAAAAAAATTGTTATTATTATTTTCTGTGGAGAAACATTATTAGCTGAAATGTTTTCTCTTTTTTTATGAGATAAACTGACAAATTAAGCCAAGTTTCCTTTCAAATTTGGCTAACAGGTGGATAGAGGGGGGAAAAAAGGGCATAAATTTCAGCGTTCGACGTGTTTAGAACGCAATACAGTCGGTGCAATAATCTCTAACAAGATTCTGCTCAACTCGCAAAACCCTTCATTAGCTCAAAATTTGTGCTCCTCTGGAAAGAACTCGTAGCTTAGATCTCATAACTACCTTTTCCTTGCAGCTCCTTCAACACACACACACACACACACTCTGCTGCTTCATAATCTGCTAATGTAATTTCTTTTCCACAATATCCTCCATTTTCTTTCTCTGCCCCTGCTCTCCTGAGCCTCACTTAGTCTTCTTAGCATCTCATTGGACTCCTTGCTCGCTCTGATATTCCTCAGCTCTCTTCAGATGATAAGCGTGTTTCTGCTGTTATGGTCAATGAAGGCAATGGCAGGATATTTGAAAAATATGCTGATGGTGCCACTCTAAAAGGCAGAATCCAGCTGAATTTTTTTGAGCAGGCTGCCATTTTTCTTGGTTAGCCTTTTTAAGGTTAAAAAAAAAAAAATCTGTAATATATTTTTTATTGGAATACATTATTTGCATCGGATGCCGACGGTCTGAAGACGTTTTACTTTTAACCCCTGCTGAGGATGAGACATTCTTTTAAACAGTCACTTATTAACAGGCTGTTATTGCTGAGTGACGGACATTTCGTTTTCATGGCGTGCTTGTACAATATATAAATACACCACAACAAAATAAATATAACCAAAAAAAATCTGAGCTTTCCGAGCACCGATGCAATATAGAATATGAACACCATACATCAGAAATGGGACAATAAGTCCAATCATAAATTACTGTAGCAGGGAGTGGGAACCATCTTGACATGGCTTTTTCATGTTGTAAACCAGCACTGGATCTACCTTGCACTACTTTTTTACTGAAAGGAGAAAAAAACAAAAAAACATATTTTAAACTCGTCGAAAATATCGTGCGGGGGGGGGAAGTGGCAGAAAGAAAAATCTTCAATAAACTGATAACCTAACCGGCCAGTGGATTATATATCACTTTTTGTTTTGGAAGACACACAATTTTTGCGATGATAAAGCCTCCCCAAATGTCCTTTCTTTTATTCTCATTTTGAGCACTCTGGAGGATCCCGCTTTAGACACTGACCTATAAAAACAGTTGGGGCTGATTTTTAAAAAAATTATTTATTTATTTGTTGGACACATCACACAAAGTCTGTGTGCCATTTGCAGCATTTTCATGCACTGTCTATTAAATAAAAAGTTAATATGTAAAATTTTCCACTCCATTTTTTTCTACGTTTTATTATATAATATAACATTAAGTTACAGTTTGAATGTAATATTTAAATGAATTGCATGTATTTAACCACTTATTCTGTTTGATTTAGGTTTGTTTTAATATAAGATGCATTTCAATGGCTTATTAATTGGTAAGAAATATTTAAAGTAAATAATACACAAAATATAAATGAAACACTTTCTCGTCATGAAATTGCTGTTAGTTATGCGCGTAGAACCGCAACGTCATTTGACCAAGTTAGCCTTGTTAGCTTTGAGTTGAGTTGAGTTCAGGAATATAATCTATAAAGATCATAGCGGTATTGATTTTAATGACCGACTGAAATGCTGAAAGTGAGACTACAGCGGTCAATTAATGTGTTGGCGTATCTTTTTATTTATTTTTTATATTAAGTTATTTCTGGAAGCCATGTCGGATGGTACAATTGAAAAAAATAAAAAATAATAATGGGTTCCAAAAGTCTACTTATTTGTCAGTGAAAACAGAACTACTACTATTGTGTTATAGCTCTGATGGTGGAAAGGGCAATTGTACTTTTTATCATGACAAGAAATTGTAATTCGTCTGTTGCCTAAATAAGATGAAAGGGACTATTTTATCATTCAAATTGCATATTGAGCTTTTAGTACCCGCGTACAACCAACCTGCTGAATTGGAAAGCCTGAAGATTTTGCGCACCTTGGCAGTGAGAGGATTTTGTAACTGTCCTAATTAGGTGCCAGAAATATGGCTTCGCAACTTGGAAGGCTCTTTCAAAGTCTCGCGGTACAGTCGACTCTTTCCGCGCTAACGAGCTTGTTCTTTCTCTCTCTCTAGCTTGTCTTTATTTCGTCTCTCTTCCTTTTATTTAGTAGCAGCGAAGATCCAACAGGTGATTTATTGTTAGTAGCTAAGCACTGACAGTCTGTCAATTACCAGAGAGCGCCTCGGATTTTAAGACCCCACAGCTGTCTTTGTGGACGCTTGGCTCACTTTACCATCATGGCAGCTTCCTTTTTATGCTCGTTTTGCAATCGCTGACCTGCCTTTCATAATGTTCCAGAAGCGTCTCTGATCATTTTCGTGTTTTGTTGAATGTAGTGTTGATCAGATCGGGTTAGACTGTGGTGAGTTTGCTCAACAAGTCTGATTGGCAGAAATGCAACATGGTTGTGCGCAAGGAGCTTCTTTGATTATTCTTAGCCATGGGGTTTTTGGGGGGCCATTTGTTTTTTTTGGTATTTGGCCGTTGCTAACAAACCCCACTGTGAATTAACACTAGATGAAGGCCCAGTTAGAAAGACGTTATTTGTCTTAAAGATCTGTTTTTGTACTCTGCAAGGAGTTTTTGCTCTCATGGTTCATGTGATGTGCTAATAAGATTTCCCTTGCCCAGATTTATTTGGCAATTGTTCGACAGAGTGCACTCCCTTTCAAAGCCTTGATGTGATTGTGTGTTAAGCTGATCGTCGTGGCTGTTAGAATGTCCTTACGAGATGGCAGGTCATGCCTTAAAGTGTTGAGCCAGGATGTGTTGGCTTGCATTTCAGACAACCTTAATCTACTGTAGATGGTCCAAGCCAACTGTTTATCCCTTTCTTATCCCTCTCTAGAAGCGTTGACATGATACCTCATGTGCTCATGCTGACTGAACCAATTTAATAACAGAAAACAACACTGTCCTTTAGTGTTGTCCCATTTTAGTGGCAAAAGCAAGGCAGCCAATTTAATAAATAAAATAACCAAGCAAGAGTGCTTGGAGCATATTTCTTCTACTACTGCTAATAATAGTAATAAAAGCACAGTTTCTTCAGAACCCCTCTTCAACAAAGCGAAGAGAAAGCACATCCTTTGATATGTTAGCCATCAGCTATCTCAGGCGTACATTTGCGCCTTTAGTCGATGGGTCGAGATATCTCATAAACCTATTAGAGGTGTAACGATGCACACATTTCACGATACGATACGCCTTGTCATATACATGCCGATACATTTTCAAAACAGAAGTAAAAAAAAAGAAATGCCAGCATTCATTTTGCTTTTTGTTTTGGTCACATTGCCGAAACCAGAACACGGTGCCTGATGAAAAGCTCATTAAAACAAGTCGTTTTCTTCGAAGAAATAAATGTACACTAAAGTGTAAGTAAGGAAACACAGAACTTTTTGCGTTTCCTTGTAAAGTAGAATTTATTCCTGTGCTTTCTTGCACTGGGTTAGTAAATATAACGTGCAAATGGTTCATCCAGTGAGATTTTAACTGCAGTGTTCAGAAGCAGTTAGACGTTTTGAATTTTAACTGACGCGAGGGCACGCGCTGCTGCAGTACGACTACAGGCTGAAATCTAGTTCATGTACTGTTTAAATTATGAATATAGAATATAGCGTGATTATTGTACTTTATACGTCTTCCAGCTACAAATTTCAAGCGGCAGAAATAGAAACGAAAAATACGCTTTGTACTAGCGTCACATGCGCCTCTTGTAGTGGGCTACCGTGGTGTTTTCCCAACAGGAGATATGTGGTATAATTTGGGTTGTTTCACCTCAGTCTCGCTTTCTCCGCTCACCATTTCAGAGACTTTGTCTGTCTGATCGTGCTTTGGATACAACCGATGCAAGAAAATCATGCGCAAATTTCAAATAGTGCTCAATTACACATTCCCATCACTTATATCTTCCTGTTTTTTTTTTTACTGCCGCTTTAAAGTGACGCATATTTATGCCCTATTAAAAATAAAACATTGATTGTTAAATAACCTTTTTACAGTTGAACGTCAAATGGTTTCTTATTTTTGGTGGTCGTGGTAGTAGATTTATCTGATTGTTATATTGTTGCTGTTATTCGTTCCTGTTATGTGTGTTGGCGGTGTCGGTAGCAGCCTGCATCAATCTCTGAGGTGTGATGTTCAGGTGTAAAGTCGTGCAGAGAGCCCATCACACTCCAGTGCACCATGCTAATTACCCCCTTTACTATATTTCACAATCCTCCAGCATCACGCCAACCACAGCACCGGCCCGGCCAAGAGTGAGGCAGAGAAGAAAGAGTCTGACAAGTCCAGGGATCGCTCCAAAGAGAGGGACAAGAAGGAGGACAGGAAAGAACGCAAACGAGTGAGTTTACACCCCTGCCCGTTACAGCTGTGGATGGAGGAAAAGTAAGGGTGTGTCATTGTGCCCCTTCGGGCTTCGTTCGACTTGCACAGGGATTTAAACAAGCCTGGCTCTAATGACGTTTGCTTTGTGTAAACAGCAGATATTGAGCTCTTGGTGTGAGGGAGAGTGGCCCAGAGTGTTATTTGCAATTCTGACTTAATTTTCTTTCTTTTTTTCTTTTTTTCCCCCTCCCTCATTCCCTTCTCTCTCCCCTCCCCCCCAGGACTACTCCAACAGCGACCGCGAGATGAGCCAGGAAGCCAAGCGCCGCAAAGATGAGAACGGAACGAGTGAGTCGCAACTTCCTTGGTTTGTTTGGCAGCCAGAAAACTCTTTTCTTTTTCTCAGCCAGAGGCAATCGGAGCGCTTTGTGTGCACGTGTTATCTTCCTCACCCCCAGCTGCTGCCTATTTCTTACAGGCTCCTCAAAGCACAGTAAGAGCGCCAGTCCACCGGACTCTCCCCGCTCCAATGACAAGGACAACAGCAAACGCTCCAAATCCACCAGCAAAGACAAGAGCGAGCTGGCCAAAACCGACAAGGCCTCTGGAGGCAAAAAGGTAGCTTCATTTGCACTTTATTGAAAGGGATACAGGGTTTTAAATTTTTTTGCAGGGCAGTAGTGGCTCAGTGGTTTGGGCACTGGGCTACTGATCAGAAGATCGTGGGTTCAAGCCTCAGCACTGCCAAGCTGCCACTGTTGGGCCCTTGAGCAAGGCCCTTAACCCTTCCTGCTCCAGGGGCGCTGTATCATGGCTGACCCCAGCTTACCGATATGCGAAGAATCAATTTCACTGTACTGTACATGTACATGTATATGTGACAATAAAGGTGCATTATATATATACACCAATATGTTGGTCATAATGTATCATAAATATAGCTACTTGTTACTGTCTAAACTAGCAAATCTATGAACTATCAATGTTTAACCCTGATCTTTGATTAGCAAGTGTATCGGATGATATTTTGGTAAATCATTCTTTTCCAGGCCTGAATCCAAATCCTTCATTCAAAGAATTAAAGCCAACGGCCATCGAGGAAAGATAAAAGAGCGCGCAGTTGCAGACGGTGTACACAGACACTGCGTCGCAAGGAAGAGTCACTAGAAAAGAGAACTTTGCACTGTTGTAGCCTATTCAGTAGCTAATCGGCTAATTAGCAGTTAGCATATGAGATTAGAGCTCACCACCAATACATAAGTTGTAGATTGATGAGGCTACTTCCTGTCACATGACCCAGTGTGAGCAAATAATGCATTGTTTTAAAGGGTCAAATTGCTACTTATTGTTCCATTAAAACAATGGAAATTGTCTGTTTTCCTGTTTTCTTTTTACCAAAACAGAGAGAGACAGAGAGAGAGAGAGAGAGAGAGAGAGAGAGATGGAGAGAGGGCGAGACAGAGGAGTAAATCTGTTCTTTTGGGCTCGGTCCAGATCGTTAATGCGGCCCGCTGCTGATTGATGGAGTGTCAGTGGTTTGCGTTTCTCATCGCTGCGAGATGAATCGATAAAACACACACGCGCGCACACACTTCATCTTTACGTAAAGTCTGGAGAAACTAGAGAAAAATTGCTTGAGTAGGTTTGAATAAGTTTGTGTTTTAGAGGTGTGTGAAAATTCTGTCACACACACACACACACATACACACACACACACACACACACACACCATCATCTTCACGTTAAACTCTGGAGAAACTAGACAGCTATGGATTGTGTGAATTCTTTAAAATAATACTTCAAATAATGCTACTTTAACGTGTGCATTGATCCAAATAGCATTATTAAAGTGTGTTTAGGTTTGTGTGTGTGTTTGTGTGTGTGTGTGTGTAAGAAACAGGGAGCATTTGTCTAGGGGTCGAGGGGATGTAGTGATCCGAGCGAAAGCCTCCTGTTTTCGGTCGAGGCTCAGAGGCAGCAGGGAGAGGTGCATTGTGGGTAAGAGTGTGTGCATGTGTGTGTGTGTGTTGAGGGGAACGCCAGATGGCACGGCACACTGTGAAAACCGAGGAGGGGGGGGGGCTTCTGATTGTGCCAGGAGGCATTGGTGTGTGTGTGTGTGCGCGTGTGTGTGTGTGTGTGTTTGTGTGTGTGTGTGTGTGTGTGTGTGTTTTACACTGGAACCTCGGTTTCTCTCTGAGAGGTGAAGCTCCACTAACCCCAGCAGTGCACCATAATAATGTGTGTGTGTGTGTGTGTGTGTGTGTGGTGTGTGTACTCCAGCTGGTAGAAGACCAAATTTGATAAATTTGTGATAAAATGTCTTTATGGCTGATGGCTGAAGAAATAGAGATTTGAATGATAGGTCTCATATGCGTGTGTGTGTGTGTGTGTGTGTGTGTGTGTGTGTGTGTGTGTAGAATCAGTGTACATAAATGCAACATAGCATATAAGATTGTGACACAATGTTGGCCTTTCACAATGTGGCCAAACCAATGGAGATTTGGTTAGCAGTCGATGCTAAGTGTAAATACAGTGAACTGTAGTCACACGGAGTCTTTTCTTAGTAATTGGCCAACACATCCGAGGTATATGTTGATGTTCCCAACAGTTTTGTCTCGTTTCCACGGTCACTGTGTCTTTACAATGTCCGTATAAAAGACTTAACGAGGCGAGCTAGCTAAATTATTTACATCAGTCATTCGCTAGCTTGTGCTTGTGGCCCATATTAAAGCGCTCTCATGACTATCACAACTAGTCGCTTTACAGAGCAGCAAGCAAAAAAAGCGAATTTCCTAGCTAGAGGAGGAGGATTGGTGAAAGTGTTAAGAGAACAGGAAATAAACTAAGGTACCTATTTGGTGTCAGGTTTATTAAATTAAAATTCAATTCAATTCAATTCAATTTTATTTGTATAGCGCTTTTAACAATGGACATTGTCACAAAGCAGCTTTACA
>JAOUQW010000047.1:1641006-1651122 GCA_028565825.1 Olivaichthys viedmensis | reverse complement strand
AAAAAATTAGTCACAGTATGCACAGCAGGGTAAAGAACTAAATAAACAAACAGAATAAATAAATAAATAAATAAATAAACCGTTGGTGATTTGCTAACAAATATACCTATCATTGTAATCTGGCTGAGGTTTGAAAAACATGACTTTTTGATTCAAAGGGCCAGAAAAGTTATATAAAATGGAATTAATATATAAATAAGATATTAATATATATATATAATTATTTAATAAGGAGTGAAGTATGATTCTCAAAACGTCATTCCCCGATTTAAATTGTTGTATGTGTGCTTTGCTTGGGCTAATCATCCTGAGAATGAGGCCCTCAGAGTTGCAAATATATAAAATGCATCTTTATGAAAGGAGGCCTTTGCTTGTCTGTTGTTATGAGGCAACGTAAACTTTTCCATCACTTCCCATCAAAAGTCAAGAAACAATAGAGGACATTGCGTGTCTGTGAAATATTTTTTCAATGTCAGAGCTTTTCCCATGTATACTCATGCAGGGAGTGGAATGGCATTTATGCCTGATGGTTACAAAGGTGGAATGGGGGCCTTTTGATCCACTCAGGGCTTGCAACTGATTTTGGGATTAAAATTCTTGCACATTCCTGTACTGCCTAACTCGATATCACAGCCCTGTGGTCTGGAAAGCACTTGGGATGCTGCTCCTTTGTAACTTTATGTCCACTTACTTTGTTGAGTTTTGACTGGTGCATAATACCAAATGTCAGGTGCAAATATAATTAGATATAATTATAATATAATCACGGGGCTGCTTTCAACGCTGCCCAGCAGAGGAAAAAAGAAGAACAAATCCTCCATCTCCCTTTACCAACTGCTGGGCAGGTTTATTCACCTGCAAGGTCCCTCAAACACACATATATAAATGGACACATCATACAGCCACACACTTAACAGTTATAGTGTTGGATGAGAGACAAATGAGTCCTAACTTATAGAAATAACTATTTTGAAACTTTGTAGCAACTGGATATCCTGATACAGTAGATTTTAGAGTGCGTGGTTCAGTCCCTGCTTACAAAAAGCTCTCCTCAGTAGGACAAAATCGTACTGGTCCTTTTCCTCCTCCGTTAGCCAAATCAGGGTTCTGATTTTGATCTTGGTTGGAACAATCAGAATCAGAGCTGTGTTTCAAGAAAAGAAAAGAAGGAATAGGTCACGTGGCTTGTGCCACATCTAAGGGAGGGGGGCATCCGTTCAGGAATAACAGCCTTGCCGATTACTCTGCACTATGGTACCCGATTTTGGTGACATTGAGGCTGACCTTGGAGTCACCTCCCCCGCTGCCGCACTCTCCCTTGTCGTACCACCATTTGTTTTTCAATTTGTCCAAGAGGCCTTGCTCATTCAGTTTTAAAACTGCCAGGTTAACAGCGTTTCTTGAAACGATAAAACATAACTTGTAAGTAAATGCACAGGTTCTGTGAGAAATCTAAGGCAATTGCAAAGTAGTAGTAGTAGTAGTAGTAACGGTAGTATAGTAGTACTATTGAATATGCTGATCGACTACTACTTAGACTTCAGAGTCATATAGTATATAGTATATTATATATATATATATATATAGTATCAAGTATTCAGAATTGTCATTGAAAGAGCACGACAGGACAATTTGGTTAAGAATTGTTTTACGGAGGTGGAGGTAAGAGACGCTTAGAGCAAAGAAAGTGTTAAATATCAAAAGGTGGCATGGAGGGTTACGCTGTTCAGAACTGAAGTGTGCGGGATGGGGACACTCGTCATTGAGAAGAAAAGTAACAACAACAAACACCATGCAATTAACATTCGTCACAAGTGACAGCGCAGCTTTTACAAGCTAAATTGAAAAACCATTGGACTGTTAAATTAAAAGTGACAACACAACAGTCAGGAAGGACAGCACACAAGATAGTGAGAAAGAGAAAAGAGAGAGAGAGGGAGAGATCAAAGCATGAAGAAAAAGAAAGCAAGAGACGGTAAGAGAGACATAAAAGGTGAAATGGTCGTTAAACTTAGCCCCGAACAATCTAAATTGGATTTCTGATTCTATTAAGAAAGAACACAAGCACACAAAAGGAGAAAAAACACAGATAATCATCATTATCGTCTTGAGTCAAAGAACATTAATGAAAACATTATACCATTACCTCGTCAGTGTTCATTGAGGGGGAAAAAAAAGGGAGAATAAAGGGCAAAGAAATAAAGAGGGGGAGGGAAGGGAGGGCAGAGAAATGACAACACAAGACATCAGGGTAGGTGGAATACTATAACAACATGGAGAATATTGTTATATTATTCCACCCACCTTAATGCTGAGCCCTTGGGGGTCGCCACACCATAGCCTTTAGAGTCGAGATTTCCTCCAACTTTCATGGTGTCGCACGGCTTCCTCTGCTCGATGTACTCATTCATGGTGGACTCCAGGAGAAAGGCAAACTTGCCCTTAGACTTTCGCACCCGGGCCACCCCATCCGGCGTGGTCTTGGCAAAAACAGACGGCTCGGCTGATTTCATGTATGACCACATTTTTTCATAGACCGCTATTTTCGAGCGCTGCAAGGGGATGGGAGAGATAAAGGGAAAGAAAGAGAAAGGCATTTAGACGTTAGTCATAATTCAAATCATGACACACAGATATTGTATTTCACAATTCATGTCAACCAGGAAGATTAAGTATGTGCTTTTAATCTTGATATGGCTAAAAAAATAACCCCAAAGCCTGTTGTAAAAAAACACCACCGAGCATTTCATGAAATGAATGATCATATTACTGAGTTATAAAAGAATGTATTGAAGCTGTCACTACTGAATGGCATTTTTCTCTCTATGGCACGTGTCTGTCTATGCCGTTGAAAAATCAACAGTATTAAATCGACTCCTATTGAGTTAAATCTACACCCAAGGACAGACTCCTACAGACCAGCAGCTCACATAACCCCTGTTAATTTATACTGCATGCCATCTATAATCTCTACATGAGATGCTTGAAGTCACTCTCCAACTGAAAAATCTCCACACTGCTGAGAAAATCAACAACTACACTCATGGCTGTTGCACCGAGGCTGAGGTCAGATGAAGATCTCGCTGTTGTCTGAGAATGCGAGGCAGAATGGGTAATGAGCATGCCCTGAATTATTCAGTGGGAGTGGACTTCTGTATTCATTTAATTTTGTGGCATTTTGAACAAATCCGACATAAATTATATGCCAGGTCTCTGCCCCAGGCGCTCTGCAGTCCAGTGCCATTTTGCATTTTGAGGCACGGTGGACATGCAGACGAATGAAATGCATTTGGTGTTTGCAGTAATGGGGAGCTTGCCAACATGGACGGGCTTTGGACAAGCTGTTGAGGTTGCAGTATCAATTAGAGGCAAATCCAGCCTGGTCAGAACATAATGACACATTGGAAAGGGGTTCGAAAGGGGAGGCCAGAGCTGGTGGATTAATGCTCCAGGAGATTGTGCACAATTCTTGTTTTCCGGTATCACTGGGACATCTATAACAAGAAGGTTTGACAAGAAAATACAATCTAGCAGCTCACCAAGATTCAAGGTACCGTGTTCACACTATAGTTAATATTTACAACGGAAGCAACCCTATGTAGTTGAAATACTTTCAAGGAAGGATACAATGAACTTTGAGATAAGAACATTCCTTAGCTAATAAGCTTTTTTTTCTTAACATAATTGATTTCTAGTTATTTTATAATTAGCTATTTGAACTGTACTGAAAGCACTAGAAACTTTTTGGCATCTGTCATAAATATACCTTATGCGCAGGCTCATGGTACAACTTTTAGATGCCACAATGACTGCCATTACAGGGGAGACTCATGAAAACAAATGGCAAAATACAATCTAGCAGCTCACAAAGATGCAAGGTACCGAGTTCACACTATAGTAAATATTTACAACGGAAGCAACACTATCTATAATTGAAATGCTTTCGAGGGAGGTTACAACAAACCTTCCCCATGTGCAAGAGAGTTGATAAACAACTCCTTGACTTATTGTGATTGGTTTTACACATGTCAAAAAAATCTTTATCTAGAAGCAGGGCATTTAGCCTGTATTATATATTATATATACGTGATACATGAACAAATGGTGGATAATAAGTTCTTCTATCAACACTGCTCGCATAAACATGACAACATGCCCTGATAGTTTCACATCTGCCTGACTAAAAATAAAACCTGCACATCTCTGTGCCTGAGGCATCAGACTGCGGTCATTTGTTTAAGCACAATTTCCTGTTAACACCTGCCTTAGCTTGTGCTCAAGAACAGTGTCGCCTGAGATGGTGTCCAAATGAGGCTGAAAGAACGGATTTTGGCATTGATTGCTACAGAAGGAATGTGAGCTGTCTCACTGCTTTATGAAGTCAATTCATCAATACCAGGCCAGAAATGAAGTGCCTTGGCGACCCAAATAGGCCACTATAGACTTGATTGTCAAAGCACAGCGAGGAACCGAGAGAGAGAGAGAGAAAGAGACCGAGAGAGGTAATGAGTGATGGTATAATGGGGGACAACGCCACATGATCATACTTTCATCATGTCTCAGGTCTCCATTTTAAGCAACAGTCATTCACCCTCAACAACACTGCAGTCATTAAAATTTTTTTTAATTAGGGTGGATAAATCGAAAAGGTTTGTCACTGCTAATTAAATGGACATTTCGGTTGGCGATTATGTCACGCTACAGTTTCATAAATCAGCCCTCTTCACTCCGTCTGTATTGTGCCTCCTTCAAACATAATGGGTAAGCATAATGCAGCTTTAAGTGTTCTTTCGAGGCAACAACCTTGTCAGTGCTGGCAATTTATTTGGCTGAGAGAGAAGACAGACACTTTTTTTCAGTCTCTATTTCTACTCTGACCTGCGATATGTCACTTCCACTGCTATAGATGTCCCCATAACAAGGTCTGGGATAGGAGAGGAGAGAAAGACAGGCCAGTGGAGATGAGGGGTGCTACTGACCAAATCAGAGCTTGTCTAAAGATGTCACTGGCAAGTCAACAGCTGTAGTGTTTACATGTTCGTTTACATGCAACACCGATAATACTTGTAGCAAAAGTAACTTTTTTACGATCCATTTGGACCATTTAGAGACTGATCTAACATTGCTGAGACAACATCTCACAATTGCTAATTCATAAGAATTCACATGAGCTAACTAATATAAAAAGTTGCGATGGTTAAGGTTACAATTTTTTACACCCTCATTCATATTAAATATGACAAAATTGCACTTATGGACTAGAACTAGAACATTCTCTGGTTAATAAGCCGATTTGTGATTGTAAGGGAATGATTTCTATTTCACATAATTGATTTCTAGTTATTTCCTTACTTGAACTGTACTGAAAGCACAATAAACTTTTTGGCACCTATGTCCCAAATATAACTTATGCTCAGGATCATGGTACAACATTCAGATGGCACATTGACTGGCATTTCAGGGGAGACTCATGAAAACAAATAGCATCTCACTGTCCAGTCACATACAGTCCAGTCACACCATTCATTCACCACTAATAAGCTAAGGGTCATATCTCCCTGCTCATCAGCAGGGCATATCAACAACACACCATCCAAAAATAACCTCTACACATCAATATGACTTTCAGATAAGAATAGATGAGAAATGGGAAAGAAATAAATGGAGAAGAAACGAAACATTTATCACTGGTCATATTCTTTCGAGACTAGAGTTAAAAAGTATATTATGCCTGGTATATGCTTCATCAGAAGTGCTTCTGAAAGCCATCCTAAGCAAACTTTGAAAAGCCCTCGTGGTGTTTCAGAACAGGAGGAGAATCGTCTATCTATCAAACAGTAAATAGCAAGGGATAGGTAAAAGCACGCATTTTATTTTTGTCTGTTCAAATAAAGTAACGGCCCTTAAACTGAGATTAGAGTGTTGCCATTTTTGCTGTGGCCTAATGCGAGGAAGACGATATAAAATCGCACCATCTAATGGGGCCTAGAAGTATAAAAAGGGTCTATTAATAGAATTACCAAAATGTCAAACAAACAAATTAAATACCAGACTCGCCAAATTTATTGGAATCATAGAGACGAGGAATTAGCCAATCTACATCCTAGAGGCTTACACGAGTGAACACCCACCAAAACGCACAAGAAGACAGAAAACACATTTGGTGCAAGTTATATCAGCCAGGTGGTTATTTCTACCTACCGCGTTGTGCTTCCCATGGCAACCGTGCCGTTGTCTCAGTGTGTATTACTGAGTCTTATTCTCTTATCTCTTATCTCTGTATTAGCCTGATATTGGTATCTTTGAACCCTTGCATGCTTTTTTTACCTTGATTGTGGAGTCTGGACTGTTGACTATCAAAATAACGTTTGCTTTTGTAGCGAAGTCTACAACTAATATACTGATGTAAATTCCATCAGAAAGTGACAAAAATATTGATGTGAAATCCATAAGTGAAATCTGATCAATATCATAAGGTAAATGACACTGCACTGCACTGCCACACTGAGGTTTTAAAGGTATGAGAGGAGCTGATTTGATAGGATATTGCAGAAGCACGCCTAGCCACACATTCATTCAAACCCAACCCCTTTTCCAACTGTGCCTTTCTGTGCCACATTAGCAACTGTGCCGATGGTCATATCAAACATACCAAGAATATATAATGCTGAGATCTTATGCCTTATTTTTGCACTTGTGCCGATCACAAAAATAAGTGTCTTAAGATGTGCTATTGTTTCAGGTTACCATCGCATAAGAGATGTGGAATCAGACTTTGTCTGCTTATGAAATTCTTCACACAAGTGTTTTTCAACCTGTGAGCTGTGCTGGTATTACAGGGTGGGCGTCAATGTTTTTTTAACTGTAAAATAATCACTAAAAGTTAAATATCTTTTGTCTTTCCTAATTATTATTATTTTTTAAATAGGTGAATCATTATTTGAATCAGTGAGATACTATGTTGCATGTTGAGTGATATTCACATAATATAGAAAATATAGGCAGTTTTGTTTTGTTTAGAGCTCCTTCCCTAATTAATGGGGAGGCATACTTTCTCTGATTACTAATGATTGTATTACAACTGTAATTGTATTTTTAATGGTCGGGTTGGTTCTGACCTGCTGTGGGCCGTGCCGGTTTTTCGTGGCTAGTCGTGTCAGGCCCCTGAGTTGTAAAAAGTTGGGAACTTCTCCTTTATAACATAGCCATTGTTTCCAAGAGCAATACAAATCCCTCAATTGGCAGCCTTGAGTGTTCCATCAAAAATGTTAAAAGGTTTCCAATAAAACCTACACTGATCCTGGATATCACTATAACCGGACCATCAACATTGCCTAAAATGAAAAGGATTTAAGACTGCCATGAAAATAGGCATGGCAAACACGGGAGGAACAACGCGGCCAGATAATTTAGCATTCCCCAAATATACCCTCATAGTTACATTCTATTTTACTTTGTAACAGTGGCTTATTTGGACTACTGCAGGAGCCTTTGAGCCAGTTAATGCTGAAAGGAAATCAGGAGGAGAAGGATAAATAATTGTAGTCCAAGGTCAGAATAAAGCACCCTCCTTAATACCAACACCCAGATAATCTGTATCGATTTTGGGTTAGGCAGCATTTCTAAAAGTGCAGTCCGCATGGCCTCTCAAAAGTCATGACAAGCTCATCCCCTGCATTGCAGCCTACTTTTATCATACCCCTCTGTCCCTCCATTCTTTCTTTTGTTCCCTCCATCCTTTCTTGTCCAAGCCCTACGCAGTTCACTGCCAACTTCTAGTACATGCCATTGTCCCTGTTCAAGATTTGCTTTTATGGTAACCCTTCCTTTTACAGTCCCCCAAGTTCTAGGTATCAACCAAGTAAGTGTGTGGTACAAACTCCAAAGTACTGGGTAATTATTCTGGTGTATAAAAGATGGTAAGCACCAAGACATTTTAGCTAAATCTTACTGAAATGCCTGATAAAATACCTCATAATTGGATAATATTTTGGCGTAACAAGGTGGTAAGCAAAAAACTCTGATACTACATTTCACTGTAATACAACAAAAACCTCAAGTTATTCAGCCTAAATTGATGGTATGTACAAAGACATGTCAGTATTGCTTAAAACTTCCTTTTCTATTACCTGCTGCATTATCCCTTATGTAGTTAGTAACTGCAGAACTATTAGGCATTTTGCATATGCACTTGCTTAAAAAACGCATTAACTTTGAAATGATGTATTGTTATCAAGGGTTAAATTGGGCCGGAACAGTGTTTCAGCACCCTCAGTAACTTTGAGAGGGTAAAAATTCGAGTTTTCTGCTTTTACCTGCAACATGATGGACGGCAGGAAGCATTTATCAGATTCGCTGTTGCTGCATCACAGAAACAATAAGGACCAATCGTGTTTCACAGGAAAAAAGTAAGGGCCAATCATGTTTATTGTTCATAGTGTGATCTTCCGTGCGATGCGCAAACTCTGAGAGGCGGGAATTTATGCTTAAAATCATTTCAAATCAAGTTGATTTTAACAGTGCTGGTGAGTTAACTGTCCATGTTCATCTAACCGAACTTTTAATGATATATGCGATTAGCTTACCTTAACTCAATCCTCATCGTGTCGAAATTAGTTCATCAGATTACTAATGTAGCTAGTTTGTTGGCTTTGTGATTAGGTTAGCTAGTTAACCTAACTAGCTAGTTCATAATGTAATCTGATTTCGCAAACACAGATTCGATGATAGATGCGCGAAAACCACTAGCAAAGTGGATGAATTCAAATCACAAATCACTGTCAAGAGTTCCACCAGTAGCGGTTCCTAGCGAAACGGGCAATTGCTTAGGGTCGGCAAGTGCTGAGGGGCGCATGCACAGGCGCTCTGTGCGCATGGACACACACAAGCACACACTTCTCCATCACTCGATCTGCGCAACGTGCCCAGAACAGACACCCCCATCTCTATGTGATCTCGCCGAGGGCACCAGATGAGCCAGTACCGCCACGGTGTTCCACCACCTTCAAAATTCCATCTTGACCCCTGATTATGAGGTGTGTTTAATAAAGGACCTGTGCAGTGGCAAAATAAAGGTTTAAATTGTCCTGTGTTTAAGCCTTTCCCTGGTTTAAGCTACAATGGAAGTACTGGAACTAGCCGGTTGATGTGTGCAAAAGGGCAAGGACCAAAGGCATATGTCGTAGAAATTTGCTTGATAATTCTCCAAGTCTTTCCTTCTCTTCCCAAATCGTACCTCTACATCTGCACATCACATTGGATATAATTTGAAATAAAAATATTTAGAGGAAAAAAAGCTAACTGATCCTATGATCCTACACACATTTTAAAACAGACCACTCATAAGTTAGAACGTAAATGGCATCAAACTAAACTGGTAGTCTTCCAAATGAAATGGAAAGAAAGTCTTCTTAACTATTGAAAGGGTCTTACTGCCACTAGATCAGCATCTCTCTCCTCCCTAACAGAAGACAACTAATTGAAGACTTTTATTTAGTACAATAGCAAAGTTAACTAGGAACAAGACAGCCACTAAAGCACCAACTCCAATTGTAGAGATGACTTTATGATTTTTCCGAAACAAAATTGAAAGCATAAAACAGAAAATTTAGAGTATGAATTTAACGTCAGACAATTTGATACCTAATTATATAGAGGCCAATACAACCACATCAGTGGAGAGATTGGAATTATTTTCCCCAATTAAACAATCTCCTCCTCTAAATCATCAAGTTGTGTACTAGATCCGGTACCTATGCATTTTTACTCTAATCCGGATAGTGAGACTCGACCAAAATGGCTTGAATTTATTTTTAGAAATAATATGCACTTCAAGAGTCTGCGGTGAACAGTTTATTCCGGACCGCTTTGAAAACGGGGCTCAGCACAGGTCGGGATTTACCAGCCGACCGAAGCTAAAAACACAGCTTTCAAGTTCAAGTAAGCTTTTATTATCATTCCCTCCATATACCTCGTATATACATTGGAACAAAATGTTGTTTCTACAGGACCATGGTGCAACACACAACAATACAGCAGTACGGTATACAGGACTACATAAAGTGCAAATACACGACAGTGAGGACGAGTGCAAATATACACTATACAATAAATACA
>JAOUQW010000047.1:1623224-1640906 GCA_028565825.1 Olivaichthys viedmensis | reverse complement strand
ATCTCAGAATGCACAATGCGTCGAACCTTGAGGCGGATGGGCTACAAAGGGAGGCCCTACCCAGTATTAGTATATTATTCCTAATAAAGTGCTTGTTGAGTGTATTGTACAATATATACTGTAAGCTATAGTGTCTTTGTACCATAATTGCTCAGATATAAAATAGATTTTCACGCTTAGAAGAATTCTAATCCCACCATACTAATCCCATGGTTATCTGTTCCAGTATAATCAATCTGTAGGTTTGGACTAAGTCATCACATATGTTTCCTAAGACATGCCTTTACTAAAGGTTATAGGCTAAAGGTATTATGACTATAATATGACCATAATATGCCAAAACCATAAAATATTTTTCTGAAAGGGTTGCTGAAATTAAAATTTCCAATTTTGGCCCTAACATGTATTGCATAACCTGCCTGATTAGACTATATATGGTATCTTTATACAGATACTGCGTGTTTGTTTTAAAAGTCTCGCATTCAAACTCCAGCAGTGGCCAGTTAGTGCTGCTGTAGTAGTGATTTGTGAGTATTGTGAGACAGTTGCAGTGTGTCTGTAGCAAGTATTCGCCCAGAGGGAAGGCACTCCTGTGGCGTTTTCTGGGATGCACCATAGGACTCTCCTGTTCCAGCTGGTGCACATTACTAAAGAGACAGATGTAGGCACCTTATAGAGCTATTGATCAAGGATCAAGTTGTTTTTTTCATCCTCGCAACATATCATCCTCTCATCTCTTTTGCGATTCTTTCATTGTGCATTTCCTCAGGCAGGTAGAAATGAAATCTTTATGCAGACTTTATGCATTTCCATATTAAGCAGGACAAACGTTGGGCAGTCCTATGATCCATGATGTTCACGAACAGAAAATTGCCACTTCAAAGTCACAGTAAAAACTGTGATCCAGCTGAATGCTCAGGCTAACTTGGATTTACACTTTCACCACTATTAAATCTATGTGCTGTATACACAGGCATAATATTGATGTTAAAGATTTCATACCCCATATCTGCTTGAAAATTAATTCCATCATTCATTTTTCATTAGGTGTGGAGGTTCTGAATAAATTTAGCTTGCCATGCATCTCAACAATGAGAAAAGCCTGGTGTGGCACACTAACATGGCTTAAATGTTCTGTGCAACTTCAAACACAGCATAATGTTATAATAGAAATTAGTGATGCACTCAAACAGAAATTGAATTCTTGCTTGTACCATTGCATAAATTATATTATTTTAATTGGACTTTTGGTTATCTTTTTGAATGAAGCCTAATTGACAAAGTACAAGGGTGTGTAAAAAAACACAAAACAACACACAAATTATTTTTATAGCAAGTAGCATACAATGCTAATCCAGTATAAAAACATTATGAATATGGATGTTTCGTCATCAGCCACTGCTGTAAAATCTTTATGCATGAGCGGGTTTGGATCAGGTAGTGCTGGAAAACGTGGTGTAGTCACATCATTATGGGTAAGACAAATGGCCCTTCTGCCACAGAGACTACACCATGTAAAGACCTACAAATAACGACTATCAATAAATCTTGTTAGAACAGACTCTATGCATTCTGGCTGATGTTCTAGAAAGCTCAGTTTCTACACATGATTAGAAGAGCAAAAGCTTTCAAAAAGTCTTTTAACACCACTATATCTAATTTTCATTACATTTAAAATGAAAAGAGATTTGTATCGTTCTATTTTAATACATTGTTGTATTTAATATTAAAAGAAAAACAAATTTTAGTAGCATTTTTCAGGGCCAGATGTACAGTACGTATACGTAAGGAGGCACCACAAAAAAAACGTGACTTCAAATGTGTTGGAAATTAACGTTCAATTTACTAAAGCTGATGATGCAAACTGTGCCTGGGGTCGCGGACAAAATCATGCCCAAAACAAGGCTCCGCTAATCGCCCAAACTTTAGTAAATCAAGCAGAAATCAGCGCCACTTCCAATATCTCCACTGTTTTGTGCGCTTGTGTGGGGAGAAACACACTTCGCGTGTTGCCTTGTACACTGTGCTTAGACTGCGCCTTTAAGGCTTGTACGCCAGTTGTGTACACACCATGCTAAACAGCTTGGTCAGTGGGGTAACTACCGTCAGTGCAGGGGTGGGGGGGGAGGCAATCGCCTGTGGCAATCGGCCTATTGACGTCTTTGGGCCTCTTATATGTCAAGTTTAACACCACCTATGGCTCATAAAGCAGGTCCGATAATTTAACAACATTATTTATCATCGTATCTGGAAATCAGTCCTATTCTGAATTTATCTCTCTCTTATTCATAATGCATCTCCTGCATGGTAGCCATTTTCAAATGGATCCTTTGCACCTGGCAGCATGATATATTCATGATTTATACTTCTAAAATCTAAAAGAACAAAATGACTCCAACTCAAATAATATATAAAAAATAAGTATTTTATCAAAATATGCATGTCACACACAGTGAGGGTTCTCGGGGAAATAAAATTAATTAAATTACATAAGTAATTTTCGTATGGAGGGCCCATTATAAATTTTTTTGCACTGGGGCCCATAAGATCCTAGTTACGCCACTGAGCTTGGTATATCAGGCCCTTGTTCTTTCAGGCCAAAAAAAAAAAAGTAGGCTAATTTTTGTCCATTTCCAGCTAAAAATACTGTATCCTGTGACTGAAATTTAAATTTAAAAGTAAAAAAGTTATTTTTATTTTATAATAATAATAATAATAATAATAATTATTATTATTATTATAGCCTACAGGAATATGTAATTATATAATTAAAATTCTAGTGTTTTTCCAAAGAATTTGCAGTGTATCCCACATCTATCCATAACAAATCAAGGCAGGAACTAAATAATACTGATCCCAGCAAGCCTGCACAGGTAGAAATATCAGCACGCATATCAAATTCCTCTACTTGCTCCAGAATCTTGGCATTCGCCCCCTAAACACCCACGGGTTTGTTCCACACATCAGTGAGTTTTGTGCGAATCTATAAGAGATGATTGCGGGGGAAAATATATAAATAAATAAACAGGGGGACTGTGTCAAAAGATGACATATGTCTTGCTCAGAATGTTGTGGCTGATCTGAAACTTCCAGCTGCTTTCTGCCGTCTGGGTCTAATTAAACCAGAATGTGCCTCCTGAAAACCAGATCTGAAATAGAAGTTGAACCCCATTAATCAGTATTTTTTTTCCTGTCAGCCCTCTGATAGTTTTAATTAAAAGGCTATTGGAACAGAGCTTCACACGTCATTTCATATTTGAAAGCTTCAAGGTGTAAGTAGGACACTCATTATATAGAATCTGGGAGATGCGCAAGTCTCTAACGGGCATCTGGTTGTCTTGCTGTAAAAGTTTAATGACATCAAAAACCTGCCGCCAAGCAAACCTGTAATTGATGGAGCTTAGCTGAGCTACCCAGTGAGCAGCAACTAGCAAACAAGCGTATCCTAGAACTAATGGAGATGGTTATGTACGGTACAGTATGTTCTGCATTTGTGCGCTCCATTTCCATTTACTTCTCAGCATGTTCAGGTCCATTAGAGCCCTTATCATTAAAATTGATGTTAGAAAATTATTTATCATTACAAATGCACACTCTCTTTAGGTCCTTTTGGATTGTACAAAACTTGTATATGAACCACATACTTTGGAAATGCGGGCTTGTTTACGATGATCTCATGAAATGGCAAAAAACATATAAAAAACGATATTTAAAGTGCAGTCATAAAATGAGTTATAGAAATATATTCATGACATACAGTATATCATTAAAATTAATCTTTGGAAAAAAGCTGCGCTTTCTCATGCAATCATTGTGCAGTGGTTGACTGTTGTAATATACAGCACACCATAATATACTGTATGTGTAAAGACAAGACATGATGATTTAGGCTGTAAAGTAGATCAAAAATCAGTTTTGCCTCTAGTCTAAACATCACTGATGGTTCATTTCAGCCTCAATTGCAATGCCAGTCCCACTGCGCCTGTGGCCATATTGCTTACTTCATCTCTCCGTCTTTCAAGTGCACTATTTGACCCCCGGGGCCTCTTTCATTACGTCCAATTTGCTGGCCCAGAAAAAGCAACTAATTATATTTGGGGAGTTGACTCCTTTGGATGGAAGGATAAGCTATGGGCTTTGATTAGACTGCTTTATCACCTCTGAGCCCCATTACCCTCTTCACTCTGACAAACCTGCTGTAGAACTTCGTCCTATTTAAATGACCAGCACTTTCAAAAAGCTCAGTATGAACTTGTTCATGTTTCTGACAGAAACAGTAGCATCCTACTAATGAGGAAGTGAGCGATGAAAGAGAATTGTAATGACTGGTAGACCTCTGAAAAACTTTAGTGGACATTGTTTTTTTGGATGGCAGATGATGTTAACCTTTTTGGGGGAAATATTAGCGTCTAAAACCCACAAATGATTCAGAAATTGCCATTGTAACTATACTAGACAGAGTACTTGTTTCCCAATTGTCCCAGCTTACACAATGCAATGCTAACTAATGAAGTTATATACTTCAGAAAGAAGGATACCTATTTAGGCACATCTCATATTATATTGTATGGCTGGAACAATGTGACCCTTTAATGACTGAGTTGAAGTAAATTAGAGTAAAGGTTGGAGTAAAGGTTGGTTATTTATTTAGCCCTAAATGCTAAATAAGCTCTAACTTTATTTGAGTTAAGGTTTGATGGGTGCTTATCCAATTAACTGGGGGAATATATATATATATATATATATATATATATTTTCCAAAACCAACAAAATGTTTCTGACTCAATAAACAAACCCTTGTTTGTACATTAAACTTTTAAGCAGTTCTTCTGCCGTGTCCAGTGGAAGATCTGCCCAGGAGATTAACCCCACTGGACAGGTATATTCCAGGTCAGCTCAAATATCTCAACGCTATATAAAGGGAGATTCAAGTACAACGTGAAGGCAAACTTACCCTAAAGAACTCTTTGGTGGAACCTGAGTCCAGTGTTCCATAGGCAATCTCTGTTTGTTTGGCTAGATCTTCCGCACTCTCGATGGGCGAGACCATTCTCTCGACTGTGAGGAAGGCAGCCAGATTAGCCGTGTAGGACGAGATGATGATGAGGGTGAAGAACCACCAGACACCTCCCACTATTCTGCCCGATAAGGACCTGGCAAACATGCATACAGAATTTCCTATTTAATACATGATCAAATGTTCTCTTCCATCTGGTCCCAAGACAGACATCAAGGCAGATCTAGCACCACAAATCTGATTATAAAATATTTGTTTACCAACCCATTTAGACTGAAAATAACAAACTGTTTCTTTGCTCTAAGATTGTGTAGGGCGTTATGCACAGAGTTAAGCCCAAGAAAGCAAACAGATTAAAATTGAGAAATGCACCAGACAGTTTAAAGGAAAGCTCATGACGGATCATTGTGGAGGACATTTTGGTGTCAGGGTGATGCATGGCTGACAGCTGTGGCAGATTTTAAAATATATTCTACTTAATCAGTAATGATATTAGCTGATCATTCACAATCCTCAGAATGCCTGGAATGACCCCTCATGCTACTGTGTGTATAACGGAGTAGTGCTAAAACCTGCATTCAAGTCGAACTCATTTGTTAGTTGTTGTCATTTGCAATAATAGTAGAACTTAAACAAATAATAAATAATGACATATTAGAGACGTATAATCTCTTAATGCTAATGTAGAGATTCAACCAACTAGCATTACTTTTCACATTGTAGCAAAGGAATGAGGGTTTTCATGACTGATCATGTCGAAAACACCTTAATGTTCCAAGAATACGCAGCGGTGTGTGGAAATACATGATTTAACACATTTCATTCTTTTAGTCGCATTTCTGTGAGAATTGTTTAATTTAGGAGGAGTAAGAGGCTTTGTTCAGCTTATAGCATCTAAAATTCAGCATTATGCCCAAGGGTCAGGGTGCAGTTTTAATCTGGGCTTCCATTATTTGAGGGACCCCCAAGACAACAAAGTCATTTATTAAACATTTATTAAACAGCTCATATTGATTCCAGTTTCCAGTAACTGCACCCACTAAATCTGCACTTTATTGTCTGTTGATGTTATCATCCCAACAGCAAAATATATGAGGTGCAATTAGTTTTCTATTTCCAAGCTAAGCTAATTGGGTCTTTTTTTCAGGTGGGATTTAGATATACTCAATGGCTATTCTCTTGCCTGATTGCAGTTTCCTGTCAAGTCATGTAATCTTGTGAAACACATAAATGTTACACTGCACTGCAACATTTTATGGACAGATGCAATGCAATTACTGGATTTGAAGATAAAATGTAAAAATGTCACACAAAAAAAAAGATCTTTAGTGGTACTGGCAATAGTGTTGAGCAGAGACAAAATGGTAATGCTGCATCATCAAACCACCAACTTCCACAGATTATCCTCAAGAGCTACTGTATGTATGAGTCAACAGCAAAAAATAACAGTCCAAACAAATGCTTGGCAGAAATACATTCATGATTATCATCTTACTTGACTCGTACTATAATATGCTACTTTATAATGCAATGTATACACATTGTCTTGTGTCACATTGTTTTCTTGCTTAATGTATCTTGATGCTGATTGTATTGTTTTATGGTACTTAATTTGGTACCAGACTGTCTAATGCAGTTTCCTCCCTGCAACTAGAGAGTAAGCATTACATCAAACACATAAGGTATTGAAAATACAATTGTGTAATCACTTATAACTAAATTACGTTTAAACTGACTAGTGCTTCTCAGTCAATATAAACTAGGTCTAAGCCATGAAAAATTGTGCATTACAATCAAGTGATGAATAATTTACTAAATCACATAGAATAATCCACTTAACAAATCAAAGATTTGCTATGAAAAATGCAAAGCATGGCAACCCTACTAGCCCCCAAAAAGTCTAGCCTATTAAAACTATTTAAATCTATTAATTCAAAGTATTTTCCTTCTCATTATATGATATTGGCTATATTTTAATAGGATTAAAGATTTGTCTTTGCATTTTTGTGCTAAACCCAATGAGTCCTTTTATTTGACTAAAGCTCTGACAGGCTCCACAGGAGAAATATTTGGAGATGTGCAAAATGATCTGTGACAATCTGCAGCACGATGGAGTCCTAATTAATCAGCTTCCTGCTGCTGTATTTAGGAACAGCGTGAACCATTTCAGGTGCATGCAAAGTACTGCAGAGGCAAACAATAACATTGCTGAATAAATGAAATAGATGAGAATAGCTCATAAAAATCTATTTTGAAAACTAAAACAGTTCATGCTACTGCTAGGCTGTTAAATCTATCATGAATGTGGAAATATGAAGCTATGCATGAAAACTTCCCTGTATCACAATCAGTGGGCTCTGTTAGCAATGTGCTATAAGCCAAATCACAAGATCAGAATTAGTATGTATTTGTAGGTGGGTTGCTTTGTCATTTTGCCAATGAAATTAGCCCCCCTCCCTAGAGTCAACTGTAAAATACAATATTATAACAGTGGGAAGACACTTATGGGTATTTTTAGTTTAGCATAGCATAGTCAGTAAAGGGCCAAGAAATCAGGAAGCTAAATTGAAACTCCAAAAGCAGATATTTTATAAAGATGTTTCTAGAGATTCTTTCATTTTCTGAGATTATGGCAATTTGATTTCTTTTTACCCATAATCTTATTCACAAGATTCTCACATCATTTGCATAGATATTTGGATCAGTGGAAGGCTGGATCGATATTATATAGCCTATAGTGTATGCTTTTGATGAGTTGGTCAGTGTTAAAAAGCAATTAATATTTATGTCAGAGTAAACACAAAAAAAATTAAATTTTGATAGAAAGTGCACAAAGTTTGTGCTTTCGGTGTAACCTTCAGAGCATTGATCTCATTGTTATCACAGATACTGCAATCCTTTAAGAAATAATAATTGCAAAACTCCTTAAACTGGATTGCAATTACTCAATGTTCCCAGGCCCTAAAACAATCCAAACAACTATTAAACACTACGAATGCACAGACCCTTCAGCTGAACATTCAGGTCCGAATGAATGATGGCTTGTTTATGACTGTGCATTGCAAAACGATGAGAGTGGAATAGTGATGAGGCCACCAACCTTGGTGAGATATCACAGCCCTGCTGCATGAATGCCCCCAGAGAGAACCACAGGCTGTTAAAAATCCCAAAGTCATTAGGCGGGTCGGGAGGAGTCTGGGGGTCTTTGGCTTCATCTGTCTCGTCCAGATGCCACTCATACGGACTGAAGCGGCTCACAAGGAACAGCACCACACTGACGCCAATGTAGGCGAATACAATGCACATCCAGATCTCGTACGCCAGTGGGTCCAGGAAGGAGAAGACGCCTGGCTTGGACTTCTGAGGTTTCTTGATCATAATGGAGATGCCCAAGCTCATGAAGGGCTTAGAAAAGTCTATCACTTCCTCTCGGACCAGCGTTATAGTCAGCGGTGCAACGGCTATGTCCGCCCTCTGGAAAAAAAGGGACATGCAACAACACATAGTTAGTGTCCTGCTTTTCTGGTCAATGGATTTGCCACACAAATGCACATCCTGATGTCAGAAAAATGATCTACTTAAATAAGACGTAAAGAGAAAAGCTCTAAATCAGTGACTTTGTTCACTTTGTGTTTGGTAGTCTTTGTTCCTTCAATAAGCTCATCACACAAATCTGTGTTACTTTGAATGCTAAAAAAGGGGTATTTTCACAGGCTCTCATATGTGCATGAAATGAAACAAAAGCAGGGAAGAGATTCAAAATGAATGATTTGCCTTTGGCCTAGGGTACAGTTTCCTAACATTGGAAAACTTATCAGTCTACTGTAAAAAAAAGAAAAAGAAAAAAAAGAGATGCTTCTTAAAAAAAGAGGACATGCACTGCCTCAGAGCACCTGAAAAAGACATGCATAGCATAAAAGCAGTTTTGACTGCACAGCGCATAAAAGGCAGCTGAGCTTTCACAAGCAATTCAATGGGTTGAGCTTTATGCTGACCTCCACTCCGTGAGGCCTAAAGGAGACTTTATGCTGCAAATCTTTTCCCTAACACTTTCTGTCCTCCTCATGCGTCACCAACTGCTGCTCTGGGAACTGGGGGCTTGAGATGTGACAGCCAGAACCTGTAGCAGTTTCCACTTTGTCTCTCAAGGGCATTTGAATGTAAGGTCAGCAGGAGATCCCAGATCTCGGATCTCTCCCCCGCCAGGAAGCTATTAGTTATGCAATAAGGCAGGATTAGGTCATGGACACTTTCCAGGTGACTGGTGGTTATAAAAGCTTCCTGCAAATTCATTTCCTTTTATCTTGTAGTCAGTAGTGAGTGGAACTCCGCCGTACTGTCTCAATAAATCATAGAATAATTTGCATATAAATAGCTAATTAAGTGTCTACCAGAAGTGATTTATCGGTAAGGCAGAAACACGCCTTGGATCTCTTCCTTCTGCACTATGGATAAATAATTAGACATGATCATCTTTTCTAAATCCAGGGTGAAATATGCACTGTACACATGTGTGTTATGGCAAATGGTGATGGTGTTAATTTACGCACTGAAGGGAATATACACGGAAAGTGAAAAAGAAAAACGAGTCATGTCTGTGTTGACAGATCCACTCAAAAGCCCTCCATCAAATGACATTCAGGAGATTAAGGACTGCTTTCCATTTCTATTATTTCTTTATTTTTGATCAGTGAGGCTTTCTTGAGTTGCTAACAAACCAAATGCTAACAAACCAAATGCCTAATGGTGGTAGCGTTATTTTAACACCTCTCTGCAAAAGTAGAAAAAAAACTAAAAAGTCTACTGCCGCTGTTGAGACAATGTTACTGTCAGGAGTGTTTAAGTGACTCATCAAATAACAGCTTCTGGTACAAAATATCGATTTGTGGATGACACTGCATTGTGCGCCATTGTTCATAATGAAATTGAACTGAAAATACAGAAAATATCAACCTATGAAAATAGAGTCAGAAAAAAATTAATACTGTCATCACAATCACACATCATTATGCCATGTAATAACAAATTCAGCCTGATGCAGATCTCAGCATGCCAATCAATACTGAGCACCAAAAAAGCCATAAAGACCAGCATGTGAGGGTGACCTTTAAAAAGCAAGGAGAATGAAATAAATATGCTGGTCAAAAGGTCATGCCACTATTAGTCCTAACTGTCCAGGCTGATATAGCACCACAGGTATTCTAGACCAGGCTTAATGGGAATATTTTTCTTCTTCTCCTGCCAAGAGTGGAGTTTTTTCTCATTTTGAGCATAATTTCAACCCCATGCACATAAAAACCAGGCAATTTCTTTGGCTGATAGTTAGGAAATTGAACAGATGAGGTAACCCAACCCTCATGCATTTTATATATGGCCCTTCCGTGGTTGATGTAGACCTGAAGAATTGGGAATGATTTCGCTGGCTTTGCCTGCATTTAGAGCACGGGAACACTTTGACAAATGCAAAAGTGGATGCTTGCCCTGGTACAAGCATCGAAAATGGCTTTGTGATGTAGCAGTGCTGAGATGAATCAATGTGAAGCATGCTGTGAGGCAGCAGACCACGAAACACAATTTCACCACCTGTTTTTAACTGGCTTTAGCCGCCCCTTGAAAAGACAAGTGGATGCTATTGTTGCAAGCAATGACAACATACTAACTAGCAACAGTATCTTTTTTTTTTTTTTGGATTGAAACATCCCTTTAATGTTACAAGGTCGTTAGAGCCTTTGAGAAACTCCAACGATCTGAGTGAATATTACGAGTTGAAATTCTTTTTTACCCACACAAGTCAGAAACTCCGCAGTCACTGGCATGCACAGGAGGGGGGCTGCATATGCCTGAGCTCCTGCCCCTTTTGTCTCAAAATTAAACGTGCCTCTTTTTGATGAGTTAAATGCTTAAAATGATCCTGTGCAAAAGCTATGTAAAACCTTGCTGGAGGTCAGGCACAGCTTGGCTGCGTCAGTAAATTTACAAAAGGGCTATAAAAATGAGCCTACATGTCATCCTAGTTCTGGTGTTTCTCTGTTATGCTCAAACTTTTATTTTGGCCGAATATTTCCAATTTATGGTATATTTAAATGAATAAGCCTGATTTCAAAAAATTAATTCAATAATAATGTACAATGCGCAAGACGGTGTCATGATCCACTGCCCTCATTCATTACGCATGGCAATAAAGAGCTGTCATAATCAAACATGTAGTTTGGGCACTACATTGCTACATGCGCACCAAGACAACATGTGATAGTCCAGGTGTATCGAACACTCGAAACGTCGTTCCAATTTTAAGTTAGTGTTATGCCTAAGTTTGTTGGACAGTGGTTAAATGAAAAAAACAGATTTTACACTAAAAATTTCACTAATATCAGGTCTGAATACAGAATACCATAATATTAAAATAACTTTATTTCTATGAAGGTGTTTTCACATATTGAAAAAAGCATAGTTATTCCAGAAGCACCCTTTAATTAATGCTTTAATTAATTGGACCCCCTTCCCTCTAATGTGGCCTTTAGAAACACATCAGCCCCTGCCAAAGTCTGTGCACACCATTGTTCCCAATTCCCACTTAGTCATGAATGCAGCTTTAGCGTACAGCTTTTTGGTAAGACACAGACTTTTCAAGCCAAGCATTTGTCACAATCTTCTTAACATGTACATACACACACCTCTGATAGATCAGGGGAGGAGAGCGGATTAGTGGATGGATGTAAGGTGATAAAAAAAGAACTGGTACTCACCCCATATACTAATTCACCCACCATCCCGTTCCAACTTTTGGTCTCTGGGTCGCGGGCGCCATACTTGCCGTCCATGACTATGGACAGTCTGTACTTAATCCCAACGTGCTTGGCTATCTCGGAAGCTAAATCGACACAGTAGCCTTCATACTTGTCATTGCCTTCCAGATGCATATGGTTTTTCTTGTACATCACATACGGCGCTTCCTGTTAATCAAACACACGCTGGTTTATTGTCACCTGTGCGCAGCAGTCACCAGAGCCGAATGACAGCTGAACAGTCAAGAGCATGCAGGGGCGTGCAAGGTTACCATATACAGACCTGCTCACTCTTCTGCTCTATCACACACACACACCCACCCACACACACACACACACACACGCGTATCCTCATACATTCATTCTCACTTTCTAGATCTCCTCTCTCTTTGTAGATCAATCCGTAGCTCAGACACACACACACATACATACAAAAATCAGACAAATAACATGGAAGCAAGAACAAGACGGATGAGACAGAATGAACAAATATGGGGTCATGTGGCATTGGTCAGACCCCTTTGCTAATGCACCCAGCCCCTACTAAAAACATGGCGGTGAAGATGAATGGTGAACAATGGCACAAACACACATTTGCCCACACACTTCCTCTGTGCTGGAGTTTGGACTGTAGAGTGGGGGCTGAGTAGCATTAGTTGGGCCTTATCTAAGGGTTGGTGGTCAGGGTCTTGAGATGGGATGGGGCATCCGATTCATAAAGTAAATGGCAGTGACTAAAGACGGACAAATCTGCTGTTTAAACAAGGTCAAGCATATTGTACCATTGTGTGGGAAAGCCATTTCATTCCAGCAAAAAGAAACAGGGAAGAGCATGAGCAAACATACTGGTAGATAAATACATCATTAGGATTAAACTCAAATACCTGGCCACACCAATACTAAAAACTGCACAAGCATTTCTTCTTTTCTTTGTCTCTCCATTACAAGCAATGCAGCAGCAGCAGCTTTTTTTTTTTTTTTTTTTTTTTTAGCACATCATTACCAAACCATAGGGCTTCACACACACAGAGCTTCCCTATTAGACTCAGAGACAATTTGGTTGCCAGTGGGTTAGCAATGGTTTGTTTGCTTTGTGCTGAATACATCCTCTCACCTCGTCTATTCTAAGACGCTCCCCATCCCGAGCTAGCCAGTATGTATCTGCTGATGAACAAAACAACTTGGGGCTGTTTATTGTCTCATGCGTAAGTCATTCTCATTCTACACTTTTGCAGTTGAGAGACAACTTGATTAGGCCTGTTTTGTTCTAAAGAGTGGTTTTGTGCTCGGTTCAGAAGCATTAATCAAATTGAACTTGACAATCAAAGAGTCAGAGCTTGATTAAAGCAGAAGGTGAAGACATTTTTTTTTATGTGGTGCAATCTCCAGGTCAATGTAAGATGTAGAATCTGATTCAAGACAGGAAAGGCTAGCCTGACAGTTATCCCTGCCCCCCCCCATATAAATCCTATTTATTTTACTTTGCCTGGGACAAACCATTGAACCCTTTGAATCATTGCTGTGATTTCTCTGGCTGGTGGATTCTGTGTGTCAGGACCATTTACTTGATGAGTGGAGACAGGTCTTACTTACGTATGCATTGTATGCCTACTTTGATGATGGCAACGTAAAAAAAATAAAAATCATTACCATTGTACCAAATGCCGTTATTGTGATGTCACTGCTATGACAGGCCACTGGAATATGGAAAATCAAAATGCTTTGTCACCCACGCGGATACAGTTGAAACACTCAGCGTTATTTGCCCCTCGACTGTTTCAACGTGTAGTGAGTGGATGAAAAGCAACACAAAAGAAATATACTTCTAGCCGCCCAGGACAGAATGTATCAATCTGGGAGTCTACACCATGACCCTGAGTGGCAGAATATGTGACACATTTAAAACGTTGTGGAACGTGTACCATAATAGTAGTGACCACAATTGTTCGGTTTTCCACTGAGGACGAATCGTTGCTGTATGGCTGATCCATTATATTTACAAAGCGCTCAAACTCGTTCCAGTACCCGATCTGCAAAAGGGAAAACATTTTTGTTATTATCCAAACGACAGCCATTTTCAGCACATTAATGCTTTCTTCAGGCCCCGTTCTTTTTTTCCTCTTTCTCCTTTAAAATAATTATTTCATGTACAGACAAGAAGTTAAAGAGGCTGCCGGAGATGTATAAAGCTATATAGACCGTACTCTCATAAGACTATGTTCATTAAAATGGCATTAGGTGCATGAGATGCTATTGCCTTCTGTTAAATGGAAGTGGGAGTGTGTCTGGCTGACATCTTTTAAATATGGGCAATGTTTACTATACAAGCACCAAACAGCTCTAAAAACCTGTGCATACAGAATTCAGCTAGGTAGTCAGAAAAAGAGAACAAAAAATGTGAGGAGTGCAATGCCAAAATGTTATTTGGTGGCATGCAGTGCTACTCTTGTTTATGCCTGGATTAATAGATGCAGTAGCTCAAATAGTGTCAGTTTGCGTCCATTAGCAATCCAGAGTGATTAAGCTGCACCATTTGAGGGTTTGTAAGCGCTGAACTGGCGCACAAGACCTAGACTGGGTGCCATCAATAGTGCTGGCCGCTCAGTAGAGGAGCACAGGCATTAGCATGGCACTAGGCTGTGATGAGGACAAAAGTGGCATTGAGATGACAGAAATGGAGCCCTCATATAAACCGCAGGGACAAACAGTGTCCCATATACCACTGGTGCACTAGATTGCTCCCTTTGCCACCGTTCAAATGCTCACAGACCTCTCACATCTAGCCTATAGGCTACATTGCACTGTTGCTATGCTAACTGAAGTAAAGCTGTTAGGTTTGGACACTGTCCATTATCAAGTCATTGCAAGCTACCTAATATCCTTACATATTTCTCACTTTGGAACTGAAAGTCAGTCTGATATTTCCTATTTCTAATAGATCATTTAAACCAGATGACTCGCATGTAATCTAAGCAAGCTGATATAAAGTGTAAAGCTTTCCTTTTTAAACACCCAGTAAGGAAACTATGTCATCTCCTGTGTTGGTAGAGCTTTAAATAATAATATATATATATTTTTTTACCAAGTTCTATCCAAACTCACTTCAAAGATGGGTTCCAATTAAACAGAGCCATTATCACTATAACCTGACCTTCAAGTCTGCATTCTGGCTGAGTGACAACTGCAATCTACTTCAAAATGGAGAGAGATATATTTCAAGGGCACATATTTGCAATCCCAGTTTGCCCTCTCCACTCTGCTTTTATGATATCTAGATAGATTTCAGTTTGTTTGCATACCTTTCTTGGCCCGCCTGCTTTCATCTCATAAACGTCGATAGTGTAGTTTGATCTGCGGCCGAAACTGTCAAACTGGATATTGCCAGTCATCCCTTGCACTTGGACCTGCCAAAAAAACGTAAGGATGAAACCTGACGGAATAATGGGCAGCACTCCAAGCCTCCAAGGCCAAATGGAAGGTGGCAGCGCGTGGCAATAGAGTCATTTATAGCGGCACGGTGATCGGGCTCGCTTGAACAACTCATTTTGATGAGCCGAATTGGGGAGTACAAGTAAGGCTTCGGAGCGTGAGGATGCATTTTCCTACCATTTTGAGAGCCCTCTCGATGTCGATGCCTTGACTCCAGGGGACTGCCGGATTGGCCAGGCAGTCTCCAGCACTTCCCCTCCTTGAGACATCCACCCGCTGGCGCCGCAGGTACCGGAACGCCTCAGCTATCACCAGGATGGCATCGTAGGATAATGCAGAGGTGTACTGCACAGAGAAACCATCAGTTGAGTACTGCACTACATTCCTCCCTGTTCATTAGTTCCCATGCTGAGTCTTTGGGGCAACCTGGGCGGCTTCCTTCCCTTTTGTCTTGTTCATTGCTTCCCAAATGAAGTCCTTGGGACCCTGTGCACTGCGCAAATTAATGCTTTCTTTGTTCTAAAGCACCTGGTGCAACTCAGGGGCTCATTATCAAGCGCTTTGTGAGTTAAATCAGGTGTATTAATTTAGCCATATTAGCACTGTGTGCAGGAAAACCACATAGCTGTACAGTGGGGCCTCCAGGGCTGGAGTTGAGAATCTGGGCTCCAGTTAACTAACACCTTGAAAACCTGTTAAAACTAACTTCCACATTATGCAATAGCAACAATGTGTTCATGGGTAAAATAAGCGACCTCATCCTATGTATATGTATCTAGCTTGCGCTGTTCCATACAGGATAATTTCAGTGTATCACCGCATATAATCATAACTGGGTCTGACATTAAACAGAAAAAAGATGTCATGCTGCTTTATTCATATTTACAAAAGTGCACGAATTTTCCTTGTGAAAGTGGCTCTAAATTGGATTCTAATTACAGTGAAGTGTAAAATGTTTAGCATTGTGAGGAGCAGTATTTTAGGCCTATTGTTGTTCTGAGGTGACACCTGTAATTACGTTGCATCTCACAGAACAAGCTTGGAACGCACTGACATCCACTAATTTGCAGTGAGCAATAGTTATTGTTTTCTTTTACATCCTTAAAGCTCACATAGATATTCTTGAAAGTAATTTAAGAAAGTGTCAGAGTGAGTTGCGTGAAGATCCACAGACGAGGTCCTCTTTTATTTACTGTTACAAGGCTGGATAACATTTATCTTGTAAAATGTGTTCGTGTGTGTGTGTGTATGTCTGCATGTGTATGTGTGCATGTCAGTTCCTCTCTAGGCTAACCTGGAGAAGTTTCTAGATAATTAATTTTAAGCATTTCATGCAAAGTCCTGCTCTCGAACTTTCTTTGACCTGTTTGCCAATACGATGTCAGTCCTTACTCACACCTCTGTGACTAAACTCACTGAAGTACCACTTAAAATCTATCCCTTTCCTGATTTTTGTTTAATTAGATGTAAATTGAAGCGCTGGTTCTAACCCAGCCTTGGACTGGACATCAATATATCGACTGTTGTGAGGGGGTTGAAAAGGAGGAAGGAGAAAAGCAGAAGAGGAAAAGAATACAAGAAAGAGAAGACAGGAGGAAGGAGAAGAAAGCAGTAGAAATGGCTACTGAAGAAAAGAAAAAGCGAGAGAAAGAAGAGAACAGAGACAAAAATGAAAACACACAGAGGCTGTCGAGGAGATATAATGATGCTTTTTTTGCTTATGACATGAAAGGCTTACCTTCAGAGGTGTATTCCTAGCCTCTGGGAATTCTCTTTCATCTAACCGGTCCCAACGCTGAAGAAACTGCTGCACGACAGGGTTTTCAGGATTGATTATTTGGAAGCCACTTATGTTTGCGCCGCCAACATACAGTTTGTCCAGACTCACATTGGAGAAGCCCTGAAAAAAGAGTGAAAGACATAAAGAGTGAGAGAAACTGAGAAAGAATTGCTGAATAGCACAGCATAAAAATGAAAGGTAACACTTTACTGTAGGGCAGGTTTCAAAAGGCTACATGACACCTACATAAGCCCTTAATGACAACTGACATAAACCGAGATAAACATTTGTAAATTCTTAGGCGTCAGTTGTCAAAAAGGCTGCTTTTGTCAACTTTGATGTCAAGTGACATAGCTTTTTGGTGACATTAGGTTGTGTCTTGACACCTTCTGGGGTGAAATGACATAGCCCGTTATGACAACTGCCTGTGATGTCAAGTTGACATAAGACCTATGTCAAGTGACATAGATTTTTGGTGTCATTAGGATGTGTCATGACACTTCCTGTGGTGGTCTCTTTCCATTGATGGGCATAACAGAGTAAGTGAAGTGAGATTCATTTAGCTGTTTATAAGAGTTTTATGAATCCTTATGCCAATGCCATGACACTGTAATGACAGTTATGTATATTTTCTTTGGCCCTTAACCCTTTGAAGTCCAGAGTTCTATTCT